>PVIJ01000130.1:71617-383163 GCA_004024925.1 Scalopus aquaticus
ATTTACAAGGAACTCACACAACTCAACAAAAACAAAGCCAATAACCCAGTCAAAAAATGGGCAGAAGAGCTCAAAAGGCACTTCTCCAAAGAAGAAAAGCAAATGGCCAACAGATACATGAAAAAATGCTCAACATCACTTATAATCAAGGAAATGCAAATCAAAACCACAATGAGATACCACCTCACACCTGTGAGGAGGGCACACATTAAAAATACAGGCAACAACAAATGCTGGAAAGGATGTGGAGAAAAAGGAACTCTTCTACACTGCTGGTGGGAATGTGAATTGGTCCAACCACTATGGAAAGCTGTATGGAGATTCCTCAAACTGCTAAACATGGAGCTTCCATACGACCCAGCAATACCACTTTTGGGAATTTACCCAAAGGACACAAAAACACTAATCCGAAAGGATACATGCACCCGTATGTTCATTGCGGCACTGTTCACAATAGCAAAGGTATGGAAGCAACCCAGATGCCCAAAATTAGATGACTGGATCAAGAAGATGTGGTACATACACACAATGGAAATCCATTCAGCATTTAAAGAAGATAAACACATGCAATTTGCAGCGACATGGATGGAATTAGGGGGACCATACTCAGCAAAACAAGCCAAAAGAAAGAGAAAAATATCAAATGGTTTCACTTATAACAAGGACTATAGGGAAACCGAATAGGAGAGAGACACTTGGGGCAGTGGGTGCGGGGGCGGGGGGGTGGGGAAGGATAAGGGCACAAAATGGAATAGAAAAGAACACAAGGGACCATGGAGATGGATCACGGGTGAACTGGTTGTGGGTTACCCAAGGGGAATACAAAATGTAAAAGACATAAATAACAATAAAAATATATATTTAAAAAAATACAGTGATTCTGGTAGTAGGGAGAGATATGGAAGAAAAAATCCTCTGCTCAAGGCTGCTTATTCTTAGGAAAGCGAAGCCCTGGATTCTGCCACATTTAACTGGTCAAGTCCTAAGTTCCCAGGGTGATCTGTGCACACCCAGAAAGATAATAATTACCTGTCACTGAATGTTTATTAAACATAGTATCAACAGACTTCATGAGAACAGAAGAGGAAGGTGCCAGTTCTCTGGAGTAAAAGAAGATGTGAAACTTAGATGTTATTAAGTAGAGAATAGTATTTGGACTCTGTGTGTCTAGAGCTATGCTTCTTATTTGCTACTATTTTCTAAGAGTGTGTGTTAGAATAAAGTTGGAAAACTCATGCTGTATCCCCATCCTTCAATTTAATTCCAGTATCAAAGCTGCCCATGTGAGTCATTCACATGCTTTCTCTGTTCTTACAAAAAGCGGTTAGAACTGATTAGAATTTATGGCATTAAGAAAAGGGCTACAGGACCTCCCTGGTGGCGCATCGGTTGCGCGCTGCACTGTGAAGCTGTCGCGAGTTGGACGCCCAGCCCAGGAGAATCCCACGTGGTGGGGCAGACCTCTCCTGCCTCGCCCGCTGCTCCCCTCAGCAGCGTATTTCTGATCTGCCTGTTCAGCTACCCGCTCTGTCTCTGGTGAACCCTCTCGCCACCCCATAGGCCTTCTCTGGCCTGTACCCCAGCTTGTCTGTATAAAAAATAAATCTTTAAAAAAAAAAAAAAAGAAAAAGGCTACAATATTAACTGCAATTGCTTTGATCAAGAATTGCAATTTAGAATATCTCTAAGTTATTTGAAAAATAACACTTTTAAAGGAGAAGGTAACCAATATTACTTTGTATACCCTATTACTATCCTTGACTTAAGCCTGGCAGCCTTCAACATAGTGCCTGGGGGGAAATACTAAGTCTATTTTCAGATAGTTTATTGCTAAATAAAAATCCTTATATTCTCACAGTCTGTTTATACAAGTGGACTTGCATATAATTTCTAACTTGTTTCTAGATCAATTTATATTTTACTGATGCTATTTTGATAATGATGCGAATACATGGTATTAGGCATGTTTCATTTTTATGTAATGGATTTTTAAATAGAGTATATAATAAGCATCCTAAAAAACTAGAAATAAGTTAGATAAATATGCAGCTATTCTTGTGCAAATTCAGAAACATAAATATCAGGCAAGAGAAAGAGGCAAATAATCCCCATGAACCTTATGAAATTTGGAAGCCCCAGATCCCATTTTTCAGATCTAACCGCCTAATTGTTCCTTCCATCTATGTTTTTCCAGTAATTACACAAACCCAGCTCTATGAGTTTTTTCTTATTTAATTTTCTTTAAACTGTGGCAGAACTTTATACACTGACATTAAATGATTATCTTCCATCAAAATTATTTTAAGAACCTTACTCTGGAAATCACACAGACATGTTGCCAATTTATCCATGTAATGTGGAAGAGAAAAAAATGCTGTTAACATTTGCAAAAGCCAGGAAACTACTTTTGAAACCAGAAAAATACAAAAGTATTGACATTTAATGGGAACTTTGTTTCATGTCACAGCATAGACTCCTGCCAGAACTGAATGCTATATAACTACTTATATTTTGATTTTCAGCAGATGTAGTCAAAGTTGACAACAATTTTCTGTGAATCTTTAGAAAATATTTTCACTGGAAACATATTCTTGATTTAAAACATAAGTGGCCTCATTTGATTTTTTTTCCTCAACAGCTTGTATCAACCTGTTTTTAACTTCCTAACTGTTCCCACCTTTCTGTACCACACACCAACATCTTGATGTAGTAAACTAACAGATAATGAATAACACTGAATATCAGTTTTTCATAGTAATCCTTTACTTAAAAGAGGGGAAAATATATAGTAAAGTACTAGTTTAACCAAAGCAATTTCCTTCTGTTTCTAGTGCTTCATTAGCAGTAATTTACATTCACTCCAAATTAAACAGTTTACAGTCATAAAGAACAAATTACAACATAAAAATGCATCAACTGATACTAAAAAACAAACAAACAACAACAACACCACCAAAACGAGCATGTATAAATTATGTCCAGAAAATCCATTAGCAAAGCAAGCTGGTTTCCCTGGGATACTGTTCTGGATTTAGCATGACCTCGGGTGGGCCTAAGCTAACCTAGTGGCGTGACTGTAAACAGGATCACAAAAGCCCGAAGACCTTGGAAGGCACACATGTAGCAAAAGACAAAATAACTATGTAGAGATGTTATACCTTATACTTATTTAATTAACATTCATCCATGTGCTTTATGATTAATCTTTAAACAAACCCAATCCTTCTGCATCATATACAAATTGCATCAGCTAAATAATCCGGTGCAGGTGTCTCTTCTATATGCTTGGTTGCAACTGGAGGCAGATTTTACTCAATGCATTGTAACCTGCAAATTGGCTTTTTTTTTTTTTCCCAAAGAAGCACATCAGGACTTTCTCTCATTTTACAGTGTAGACAGTTGGTCAAAGGAAATATCCACATTTTCATGATAGTCTGGATTCTACTAATTTAGAATCTGCCTGAAGTTTTCAAACCAACCTTCTATGGAATGTATGCAAAAGGAACAATTTTAGAAGAGAACTTCAAAATAAGGAACACATGTGAGACTGAGCAGTTCTAACTTTTACTACTGGCAATATCAAGAGAAAAGTCAACTGGGCAAAGGAAAATGAAATATAAGAAAAAATGGCAGCTGAGTAAATGAGAGTTCACACACAAGCAGAAATGGAAGCCTGTCCTAGTAGTCGTGCAGTGAGCACGAGTTCAACAAACAGAGGCACCTTCAAACTGGATGTGAAAATTGAATTAAATGAAAGTCTACTGCATAAAATCTCTGTTCCCCTTACAAAAAGGATAAGATCATTCAGAAAGTACAAAGCACTCAAAATTATTCAAATAAACTAGTCTTAACAGCCCCTTCCCCCTTACCATACACACAGAATCAATTCACATGGTTTGTAAAACCAGTTTGGTCACACCAGGAATGGCACAGCTGGAAAACAAACATTCCCCTGTTGGTCATTTGATTCTTGACCTGAAGAAAAGGTCTACATTTTGCACCATCCTCTTTTCTTTCAATTTTATTTGATAGCCCCCGTCTTAATTAAATCGATCCTCATTTCATGACTATGGGGGAAAAGAGCTCACAAAAAAATGTAATGTAAGAAATTTGGGTGCAAATAAAAGAAATCACTTCCAAAGACTTTTCAAGCCCTGTGGGGAGTACTGGTAAGTGATAAATCAAGAAGGGGGTATCAAATTTTTAAATTTAAGTATTTCTAGTATTCCTCAAAGATCATTAGTTCCCATTTTATGACAATAAAAAAAAAAAAAAAACCTTTCCCATAATGTAAAACACAGTTTTAGACGGAATGCAATAAAATCAGAATTTAGGAATTTTGGAACTAATTTTGAAACTTTACACTGCTCTTCAGCAAAAACCTGGAGTTCCATGTAGAACTGAGTAATACTAAGTAGCACCCACGGTCAAGTTGTGTGATCGGGACACTAACCTTAAGTTGTTTTACTAAGGTATTGATAGGTTGCACTTTGCTGTCAGTGCTGTCACATGGACGTCCTTCTCCCAATGTCAAGGGTCTGAGAAAGCCATGAGTGGAGTTAGCTGTTGGAGGCTAAAGAAGACACTGCCTTTTCTAGCAAACTTGAGTGACTCAGTCTGTGCCCCCTGTGGTTGGTTTTACTGCATCATTTTCTATGCCTTATATCTCAAACGACTTTTGTTAAGCCCAAACAGATAGGAACTTTTTAGGGCACAAAGTCACCTCACCACTATCTGGCATCGATTGGTACAATGCCTGGGAAGTGGTTGAAAACATGCCAGGGAATTTGGGTTTCTCACAGTGCCTGAGGCTGCTACTGTCACTTGGGAGAAGTCAGATTCAGACAGTCCTATGATGTGCTGGAAAGTCTGCGAAACAAAGAAATGCCTTTTCCAAACCCCCCTTGGACAATGCTGGGGCGTCAGTCACCTACACAGTGGGTCAGCAGTCAAGATGGACGCACACCCCTCGCTTCTTCTCTACACATGGTTATCGACATTGCTTCTTTTTAAAATCACCACCGCAACCAACCATAAAAACGGGAAACCTTGAATAATAACTACCCCAATGTGATGGTTAAGAATACGTAAAAGCCAGTGTCAATTGATGGCAGACTGTTGTGTCTCCTCTTTCATTGTAGACACCATGCTCCCCCCTAAACTCAAAGACTTTACTACAACAGCTGCCACATGGAGGGTGTGGTACATCCGCCCTGGTATGCTGCCAAGCCACATTAATCATCTTTTTTTTCCCAGGCACTTGCATGATATCTAACATCCGGTTAGCTGGGACTATAGATCTTCCATCTAAATAATCGAAAATGAGAGAATGGATAACACAGAGGAGACAAATAATACAGGATTAGATCATTTCATGTACTAAGGCTGTGTGTTTTCTCGAAAAGATGGTATTATATTTGAGAAGTATAGAATTTCTACAATTTAATAACAGGACAGAATGCAACAGAGGAGCTTTCTATTTAAGTCAAGCCTTCGAAACAATGATTATTTGCTTAGCGATCTTTTGGTTCAAGGAACGTTTTCACACACTGTATTGCTTTAAAGATAAAAGTGCAGTGCCCCATGACAAAAATCAAACTGAAACAGGAAAGAGAAGAGAGAAAGGGAAAGAAGCAAAGAAGGGAGGGATGGGAAAGAGGTATTGGCTGAGTGTGACATTTCTATCTCAAAAAGCCTGGTAAGGGCACAATGATTTTAATTAGAGTAACCACAAAATTTACCAAGCAAACTGGAATTTTCTTGAAGTTAAAGTATCCTGAGCCCAAAGTGATGCTGGGAGAGCAGTCCACAGTATAAATTAGTATTATATGGGGCAAGGTACATGCAGAGTCATCCTACTTGCTACAGCAAATGTAGACATCTCTCTTAGATCTGACCGAATTGACAAATGACATTTAAGCCTTATTATTTATTCTTGGCATATAGTAATGACAATAGAGCAGATGAAGGCATGAAGAACTCACCAAAAGGAATGTAAAAACTAATGCTCGCTCAATTGTTCACTCATTCTTTTGGATAATAAATATTTATTGCTTTTGACCATGTGGCAGCTACTGTACTAGTTACTTGAACTGTATTGGAAAGAGATTCCTTAGTGATCCAGACACTTGAGTTGCTCCTGTTAGTGGGAAAAAAGCTATAATCCTACCACCGCAGCTATGCAGAACTTTCAAGGAACAATCACTAGGGTTTAATAAAATTTTCTGTTGCTGAGATACACATCATTTGAACAACAGCATGTTTAAAATGAAATCACTTTGTAGAAAAATAATTTTAATTGTTATGATGCTAAACATAATTTTATAAAAAAATTATTTTTAATTGAGGTAATATTTGGATACCTTCTATCAGGTATTGCCAACACAATTAACTATTTTTAATTTTTAAAATTTATTTATTTTGTTGGGGTAACACTGGTTACAGCATTACATATGATTTAGATGTAGAGGACCGCATTCTTTAGGTGTATGTTACCACACCATACCCATCACTGAGGCACCTAAAGTCCTCTACTATGATCTACTGGGCGTCCTTCCCATCCTGATCTGCCCCCCCACCCCTCCTCCAGTAGCCTTATTTCTACAGTCACATTTCTAGAGTTTGTTATTGGCTTGATCTGACCTTTTTTTATTTGTTTCTCTCTATTACACATATAAGTGACACCATCTGGTATTTGTCTTTCTCCTTCTGACTTACTTTGTTTAGAGGAGAAAGACAATTTAATTTTTACTTACAGAATCAAGGGGATTATCACCTATGAGAATCATGATACTGTGCTAATGCACACGGGTGCCTGTGGGAATGGCTACAGCATACAGGGTTTCTAACACGAATGTCAGAGTTGCCCATGTGACTAAGCATTTGCTTTCTTACATTTATGTTTCATATTTTTCTATCTGTTTTTTATTGTGAGACTGTCACCTAACAAAATCATCACTATGTCTATCTGTAACAAGAGCAGTCATTTAAACTCATCTAATATGTAAGCAGGTAGTATTTGGGTACTCCCCTATATTCCACTATTTAATCCTTTAAATGACCCCATGTGAGAATATGGTACTATCTCCATTTTACAGATGAGGAAATTTGAGGCACAGGGAAGTGATGATGTTTGCAAGAAGGTCAAACTGGGATGTGAACTGAGGCTGTCTGCCGTTTGCCTATTATGCTGTATGAACAGACCACACCCACCTTAATAAGCTATCAGCTTGAAAACCTTATGAAAGGAAAATTATGTATAAGGTAAGAGAAAAGAACTTAGAGGCAGCACATGAGAGAAGCAAGCGAGTTTGGGAGAATGAATTCTGTGACACCTAGATTTGTCATCAGGACCTAGATTTGTCATTAGGGTTTAGTCTTTCTCTGCAGTCACAATTATGCCTGTGTGAGTGACGTCTGTGAGATAACTGAGTTTGCCAAGTGTGCTTAGTCTTAAAAATTAATTATAATTTAAATGAGAGCATTTTTTAGAATATGACCTTACATATTTTCCCAATTATTCTATGCTAAGTATTTTCTCATTGGAAATTTAGTTTTTTAAGAAAAATAGAGTTCATTTTTAGTCATATGAATTTTAAGAATATAAAGTTATTTGGCGCAGTAAGCATGCCAGAAAGACATCAAGTATCAGGTGATAGAAATTCATAAACACACGAACAAAGAGTCCATTCATACACTGGCTTATTGAAAAGCAAATGAGAACATTGTGCAGGTTGCTAAGACAACTAAGATGTGATGATTAAATGTGGGATAATGAGTAGAATCTCTGTACCTTCACAAATCAAATTTTTGGAATCCTTACTAAGCCCTCATCTATATTTATGGCTGCAACTTTAAGAACACTACTTTCTAAAATAGAAACAAACACAACAGGCTTCAGGCTTCTGCGCGCTGGGTGAAGAAGCTTGAAGCCCTCCCATGAGGGAAGAGTTCTGGTCCTGGATAACATGCCTGGTGCTGCAAAGAGACATGTCCCAGACAGGGGGACTAGTCCATCTGGAGCAGAGATGGAGGCTGAGCATTCACAGATTATTACCAATAAACTATGAAAAATGATTTGTCACTGATTTATTAAAGTTCCAAGAAAATATTTTCAAAATATGGGAAAAACTAAAAAAAGTAGCTTTTTTTAGAATGTTGCCATTTCAAATCAGAAATTCTAAACTGAGTCCATTTTAGCCACGCTGACCGCCCCTGCTTTTGTTTGAAGGTGCTGGGCAGGCTGCCACAGAAGGGGCTGCACAGAGCGTGTGCCGATGGGATGCACTGGCCTTTTTAGTTTATTTTTTTCCTTTTTTCAAGCCTTTTCTTAAATATCCAACTTAAAATCACAGCCTCCCTCCCTGAGATGCTCTTCAGTCTCCTTTGCATTTCCTAGAATGGTTCAGTTTCTGACATACTCCATTGTTGTTCCTGCTTCTGCTTTGTTCACTGAGTATCTCAGGTCCTCAGACCAATGTCTGACTCAGAGGAGATGCAGAAAAGACAGTGCCTTGGAGGTCAAGAATAAGCATTCCTAGAACTGATCTGCTGAGAGGAAAACTAGAAGATCTTGTTTCATCCCAGTATAGGTTGGCCCCACACTTACCTCCCCCAAGGCTTCCATGTTTCCACTCACAATGATCTAGAACTTTTCACTAAAGAAACCCCAAGCCCATAACTGCAGCTCAGTAACCGCTAAACAGACTATCAGTAAACATAGTCCTTAGAGACTGTAGCTACCCTCATTACTAGCAATTTCAATTATTACAATGATGCAAAGTACAGTCTTATTTAACTCCTCTGGTTTTGGAAAAGTCACTAAATAAATGTTACTTTATGTGATGTGTTACTCTGGTGAAATTAATTTAAAGTAGCTAACATTATCCAGATATACTGTTTCAAATTATTAACCATAACCTTCAGAAGAACTCAGTTTACTGTAAGAGGAGACCAAGAACATAACTATTCTCTGGAATTCATCACTAATACATGTGGGGAAATCAAGTGTGTTCTCATCTTTGGAGAATAATGCAAGCTGTCAGAAAGAGGCCAGATCCCACCCATGTCCATGTGTCTACTTCAAGTGAAATCTATCATTTCATGCTATATATTTGTTTTTAAGACAAATATATAAAACATATATACATACATATTTGTTCTTAAGACAAAAAATACGTACTACAGAAAATTTTAAAAATATATAATGAGAAAATAGTGCATGATGCCTTCCCCAAAATAACAACAATTTGCAGAAGTCTCTAGAATGGTTTCTCTACCTCCAGATATCTGTGCTACTACAGGTCTGTAATCACAAGTGCAATTTTAATCATGTTATTGCCTAATCACAAATCCAGTGGTCACTTCCCAAACTCTTAAAAGACAGGTTGCCAAAATTTCAAGCTTAGACTCCAGCTTGTTGATTGCTGATTTTATTTTTTAGATGTGTTTAAGTGTTGGTTAAAAAGAAAAGAAAGTCCAAACTTAGACACTCATTTGGCAAAATTACCCTCAGAAAGATAGTTTTAATCACAGTATTAAGTCCATTCATCAAACAAATGGATTCACCAAAATAAATGGACAGAGCAATTTATATTTGGATTAGAATTTAAGAGAAGACTAGACCCACTGAGCAGTAACTAGTCAGCTTCAGGATGGGAACAGAAAGGTAAAAAACTGGTAGAAAAGTTTACAAGAAGAACTGAATGCTTCTTTGAAATCTGGTTGTCACTCCACCTAAAGCTCTCTCGATCAATATCTACTTTGCAGATTGTAGTTTGTAGAATTCTATCATATGAAATCAATTCTCCATAATCAGGAAAGTGTGTATATAAGCTTTGAGTTACATCTAATTAGGAAAGGGGAAGGAGATCCAGGTTGGAGTGTATAAAATGAAGGATTTGGGGAAGGAGTGTTGTACACAACAGGTAGGCTTTACATATTGGGTAGAGGAGAGGTAGGAAGCAGAGGGCTCTTGATGGGTTATCTGCTCAGCATTCTTTTCTTGGGACATCTCATCTCTTACTACAATGTCCCCAAAGGTGGCTGCCGAAAGCCATTCTGATGCTATTCATTTCCTGGAAATTTGAGAAATGAGATGAGCGAGAGACAAACATTCTACTATAAAGGTAAAAAGTATAAACTTAGGAGACGTCACATAGGCATTTTTCCTCCTATTGTGGGTCCTTGAGAAAAATATAAAACTGATTAGCCTCCCTGGTGGCGCAGGGGGTTAAGTCTCAGCGCTATGAAGCTATCCAGAGCCACTGCAGCAAGAGTGCCATCCCCAGCCAGGGAGCTGACTCACATGGCGCAGCAGACTTCTCCTGCCTTGCCCGCTGCTCCCCTCAGCAGTGTATTCGGTAGATCTGCCTGTTCTGCTCCCCACTCTGTCTCTAGTGAATCCTCTCCTCCACCATATCTCTGGCCTACACCCCAGCTCTTGTATGCATAAATAAATCTTATTGAAAAAAAAAGGCTGATTAGCCAGTCTTCACCAAGAGAAACAAAGACATTGAAGCAGTTAACCAGTGAGGACACAGTCAGACAAGAGAGGAACAGGAAGGCAGTCTGTGACTCCCAGACCTTACAGGATTCAGCAAACCCTCTCTTCGCAATTTCCCTGAATTATTAAAAACAAATAACAAACAAAAACCCAAACTTTCCTTTTTTATTTCGACTGGCTCACATGGTAACGACAGCTTATAAGAGTCCTAATTAAAACAATTAGGAATCCAAGACAGCCATAATCAGTGTGAAATGACATATCTTCCAATCTTATCTACTATTTCTTCACATGAATCAAAGAAGACTACTCATCATTCATAAAGATACTTTTCAATTCAGCTTCTAGTCTTATTTTCTTTTTGTAACTCACTGTGGCTTCTCTTTCTCCCATCTCTTCCAATCTTATCTATTTGGCACCAGCTAAAACCTCCATGAAGCCCTTCCCGCCCATTCCTGCCACAGTGCTCAGGACTGAAGCTGTGCTCCTGTGGTGTTATTCTCCTGTATCTTTCTAGTGGAATGCGCCCCTCTGTAGAAGCAGTAGAATAAATACTGACCTAAAACAGATGCTCTCAAGTAGTCACATAGCACAAAAATACCGTATGTCTAAGGGCTGTGTAGGAACAGGAAGGGAAAGAATGGGGACAGGAAAAGGAAAGAGTGAAAATCATTCATTCACATATATTTTTTCCAGAATATACTTCCAGGGACTCATGTTAATTAGAGTATTCCTTTGTCAGTTTGGAACTAAAGGAAGACTATGCAATGGGACATATGAATAAACATTCAATATACCAGAATAAGGGCAATAGGAAAGCAGATAACTGGTAACCTGGTAATCTCTGATCTCTTTTAAACAGCAAATAGTTGTGAACAGTATAGGTCCTCATTTTTACCTCTTGCACACAATTCTATTTTTAAAGTCATTTGCTCAATGTGTGTATAGTGTAAGTATTTTCTAAATAGTCTGATTAATGAGCAGGTGAAGAGAGCTGGAATTTTCATAGTGGCAGTGGGAAGGAAAAGGATAAGGAGATTCAAAACACAGGAGAGACTGAAGTTCAGAGGTAAGTCAACTGATCAAATTATCACAGAGAAGAAAAGATATGGGTGGGGGTGAAGGATATGTAATAATTATAATTTTTTTACAAGTGAAGTTTGATACGACTGAAAGAAATCCCCAGTAAAATTACATTAGAGATTTGTGACAAGAGACGTTCCAGGACAAATGGCAAGCTGGCTTTGTATGCTTGGAAGTTACTTTCACTTATCATGTAGATATTAGGAACCTGCTATGTGCTAGACCCTGTGCCCAACATTAATGAGAAGACAGCGAACAAAATGAAGCAGATATGAACCCTAACTCTGGGGTGCTTAAAGAGTGGTGCCTGAGGCCAGGCATTACCAAGGCACTCTGGAAGCACACCCAGTGCTGAGGGGTCACCAGGCAGTGGTGCTGGGCCAGCTGACTAGCCTGGAAGGCATCCAGGATGAAGAAGCACTTGTCAGAGATCTGAGCAGAAAGAAGTAGAGGAGCACAGAGGGAGGGGGAAGGCGGGAGATGGAAGAGGAGGGAGCCTGAGGGAGGGGAAGGGAAGAGGAGGGAGGCACGTAGAAGAGTATCTGTGAATGGAGACCTTCTCATAAGGGAAAGCTGGATTGAGACTGAGACTATACTAATAGGAAGTGGCCAGAGCACACTAGGCACTGTGGGTCACGCCAAGAGTTGTGAACAGAGATTACACATGGTGAAAAAATATGAAAGGAAAGCAAAAAGAACAAAAATAAAACCTCGGGCTCTGAAAGGAGTAGGGCAAGGACTAAGCAGCACAGCACGCACATGAATGAAGAAAAATCACCAAGTGCAGCTGCTGTCTGGGTGCAGCCTGCCTCCCTTCATGGATTTCAGGATCCGTTTTCTTTAACTGTACTTACCTAATAAGCAATGGTTTTATGAATGACAAAGTGTAAAGGCCTCTCATGTGTGTTATTTTACTCCCTTTATTCATTTAATATTGGAAGATGACTAACTCTAGAGAGAAATGCACAAAGAAATCAACAAGTATAGAGAAAATACTAAACTATGTTGGCCAATAAAGCTAAATTAGCAGGAGTTCCAAATGAACTATAGGAAAGGGTTGATCAGGATTATATATGATAAGGCATTTAGGAAATAATAATCTAAGCTTTCTTTAACTATTGTTTCTATCTCTTTTAATTTTTTTCCATAACACCTTTTTCAATGAGGTAACATTGGTTACAACACTGTGCATGATTTAGAGGTATAGGGTATAGGTTCATATCTTTTCAGATGTGTGTTACCGCACCACATCCACCAGCAAAGCACCATAATCTAAGTTTTGAGACTGCTTTTTAAATCTTCACTTATCACTGATACCAGCAATTTAGCAGATATCTTATATTCTTATCTGAGGACATTATTCATTATGCTCCTATGACCAAAAAGAATAAGAAACCCCAGACAGTAAGTAGACAACTAGCAGCAACACAGAATCCATCATTCACTCTTGTTCAGAACCTCAGCTATTTCCATACCTGCAAAAATCTGTCAGAACACATCAGAAAAAGCAAAAAAGAGTCAGGAAATCTTCAATTAAAATAATTCAGTCAACATAATAAAGAGACTAGAGAGTCATTCACATGAGGCCAGGTTTTGAAATAAGGCAAAGTGCTCTGCAAATTGGAAAGAAAAAGATCAAGATATAATATGATTCAAATTAAATAATTTCATGTGGAGATTGAGTTATCAGGGTATTTCTCTTCAAACTTTTAAACGTGAGAATTACATCCCATGCTTAGCATTTCTATATATCCATAAATCATCTATCACTTTCAGGGGAAGTATATCTTATAACTTAAAATAGTGGGTTTAACTAGAAGGAATTATTACTATGAATTGTGACAGTAATTTTCTGGGTTCATTAGTGCAGAAAAGAATACATGCTAATAATATACTAAATCAACAAACTGTTACATAATCCCATGAACCATACAGTTAGATTGTGTTACTGGAGAATCTAAGTTTATTGGCACTACATTCTTTAATTTTCAAGTTGGAGGACAAACAATTCTGGTAATAATGATTTTTGATGCTTCTTGGGGCTACATGGACTTCTAATTTGACACAGTGAAATACTATGTGCTTTCACAGAGGGACCCTGAGCTTTCACTGCTATAAAAATACATAGTTTTTAGCTTTTGGAGAGCAAATTGTATACTGGTATTTTAGACTTCTGGAAGCACTGTAGTAGTTATTTTACTAGCAAATACACATGTATAAATTAATACTTTAAGTATGAGATTGCTAAATCATAATTATTTACACAAGATGAATTAGTTGCATTTTTAAGCTCTGACACAGACATTGAATAAATAAACCTTTTGAGGCTCACTGAAATTTAGATATTAAATTCAGATTTATTACAAGGCATCTTTTTTTTTAAAGATTTATTTATTTATGCATACAAGCTGGGGCACAGGCCAGAAGTGTGGGGCGGCGAGAGGCTTCACCAGAGTAAAAGCAGGGAGCAGAACAGGCAGATAGACGGAAATACACTGCTCAGGGGAGCAGTGGGCAAGGTAGGAGAGGTCTGCCACGCCATGTAGAATCTCCCTGGCCGGCATTGAACTCGTGTCGCTGCTGCCGACAGCTCCACAGAGCAGCGCTTAACCGCTGTGCCACGAGGGAGGCCCTATTACAAGGCTTCTTTAAAAGCTGAACAGTAAGGTTTTTTCTCTTGATAATAGTAAAGTTAGTACAGACTAAGGCAAGAAGACAAAGAAAGACCTTTGTTGATTTCAGGCAATTGTTAAATTTTTGGAAGACCCAATTTCTTCAACCTATGAATTGGGGAAGCATTTACCCTCTCCATTACCTTTACCCTCACTCTCCACAAGGAAAAACTAGCATCTTGGTTAATATGTGTCCTAAGCACTCCCTACATTGTAATGTGTTCCTTTAGTTTCCTTACTGAATTCTACTGGTGGTACTGTAGCAAGGATGAGAAGAGGCAATAATAAGAATAAAACTGGCATAATTCTTAAAGTCATATCACAGTCCAATTTCACCAACATTTTAATGTCCATTCACTCAGTAATCAACAGAACAAATATAAAACAAAAGTTGAGTTTTGTTTGAATTTTATTTCCTTTCTCTTTTCTTGATGTATTCTTAATGGAAATGGTGTACTACTTAATGGTCCAAAAAAGGGGAAGTAGAGAAATAGAAACAGAAGATCACCAGATCACCAAAAATAAAAAAAAAATCATTTGGGTATTATAGGGACAATTTTAATATTAGGCATTCTGAGATATTTTCCAAGAATGCAATCAAAGAATAAAATTAACTATTTCCTCATCTCATATCAAAAATGAAAAGGCTGTAAACAGAAGGGTTAAAATGTATGAGACTCACAGAAACCATTTCTGTTAACTTTGCTTACCCAGGAGCTATTACATTAAAACTTAACAAGAACCATATATTTTATAGGGATGTCTCAAGTAAGGCACAAATCTACACAAATATATTCACCATGAATACAGAAAAATAATAAATATAAAATAACATTTCAGTTTGTTTTAAAATGATCTAGACTCAATGATAGACTCAATTTTAGGATAAGATAAAGCATAAAAAAAGACAAACCAGTTTTTTCATGTACCCATTTTATGGTTAACATTAGTCTTAGGAACAAAGGCCAACAACACCATGTTCTGGATATGGTTAGCATATCCTGGATACGGTTAGGAATACAGGGTAAAGTTTAAAAAATACATTTAAGGAAAGTCAGTTTTTCTGTGAAGCACATTATATCCCTTTCCATGTGACATCAAGTTTAGTACAGTTTCATGAACTGAGAAAATACTGTCCCTACAATCTGATCTAAAGCTACTTCTGAGAAGACATTTTTACCATACTTAGATTGCATGGGTTTGTAAATTCTCTTTTTCCCAATCTACCAGTCACATCTGCAGTCCTCGTGTTTCTTTCCAAATGAGGAATTAAGGCCAAGCAAGACAAAGAATTTGCTGATACACATATGTCACTCCAAGAATTTCCCTGACAAAGTCTCCACACCCAATTTAATTATTTCCCTACTGTAAAAACACTTTCCAACTGCATTTATTATAATCTTTTCAAATCCAAAACCAACACACCATAAAGCTAGCTAAATAAATGAATGATATTCACTTTAGTTTGAGTGAGGCAGCATTTTATAAGGCAGCGGGTCTCCAGTTCCCATGCATTTTATGCTGATACAGTATTTACAGAATTTCATTTAGAGCTCAGTTCTTTACTTTAGATTTATTTAGAATAGAAATTCCTAGCTCCAGGCCTTAAATCTCATCCTGAATTCATTGCCCCCACCCCCCTACCCCACACATGAGAGTACATGAGTGGGGGGTGGAAAGGAGGAAGATGTAGAGGGGAAGAAGACCCATGAGGGAGAAAGAGAAAGAATATAAGAATGTCTGTGGTTCTTAATGAGCAAAAAAGAATGTACCCATAAATACACATGCTAAAGTAATACTGCTTAGTGACCATAATAAAGGCATGCTGGTGGTGATGGGTGTATGTGTGTGTGCTATAGAAACTGAACCTGAGCACACGTGTATAACAAATACTATTTTTGGCATTCATTGATTAAGTTATTGTATCCTTTTGTGCAAAATGTTCTTTAGCAATATTTTTTATTCTCTTCTTGGTATTCCATCATTGCATTTACTGTCAGTTTTTGCACTCCTGTCCTACTAGCATCCGTCCTACTATCCAACAGTAACCACACCTTTCTTAAGCTACTAGGGTTTGGAGACTGTTCCTTGCACCAGAAGTTAGAAAAGGAGGCCAGCTACTATCAAAAGATTAGGACAACAGTTGAACAAATAAGTGATTCTAATCAGCATGGAGTTACTTCTATCCCAGATTTTATTAAATACAATTGCTTTGTTAGCTTTTTATATCACAAAGCATTAGCGTCCTTAAGAAATTGATTTGCTTGATTTTACCTGTTTATATTACAGATTAGGAACCTTTTAGAAGCAGCTAATCCCAAACAACCAATTGCTGATTTCCAAGAAGTCCAATGTGTGTGTGTGTGCGTGTGTGTGTGTGTTGTGAGTGTATCTTAGGATTCTTAAGGTTTTTAAAATAACTATAAGACAATATGGGCTAGAATATGCTAAATAAGAGAATGATCTAATTCTAAGTTTAAAAACACTGAGCTCTGAACTCATTGTTTTTTCTCTAAATTATGAATTGTGGACACTGAATCAGTGTGCGTCTTACAACTTGTTTAAAATTTATTTAAGCATAACTATCTGATAAAAATAAAGAGCAGCTTCAAGGTGAAAACTTTTTAATATAAAACAGTAATTATAATTATATATTGTCCTGTTTTTTTTCTACTAACCCTCAAAACCAGCTGCTTACAAAGACTTGTTGATTACTTAAATAACAAGTCATAGGTAAATGATAGAGATCAGCAAAAATGATTAGAAAGGAAATATCCATAAGTAATAAAGCTTGGGCATTTCCTTCTCTCTATGCATCTTGGAATTATCTGCTTTGGAAGAAAAAGTTCATCCTTTAGCCATTTCCTAATACCTCAGTAAGCTAAAACTATTTGATTCTATTTTGATACTTCATTATAAAGACAAAAATCAAATGTCAAAATTCCTCTTTTATATTATATACTTTTGATGATCAAAAAGAAAAGACCATGTATAATCATTTTAATATAACATGTATTATTTAATTACAGGACTATCAAGCTATATAAAATAAAGGAAAAGTTATTCAAACTGTAAATGGACCATACATAATACATACTTGCTCTCCAAAAGGAAAATACGGTGGTCATTAACATGTGACCTACATCTGTATTGTTCTATTGTACCAAGAAAATTACTACATGTATCACATACTGGAGCTCAAAATAAGCTATGACCCACCTCACCAATAAAAAAAAATTTCTTATGAGAGATTAACTTATACATTAACATATATAAATGTTTGCTATTATAGTGGTATTTATACTACTTTCACTTATTTATTTAAAATTGAAAGCTAGTCCTTTGATTTGTTACTTTATAGTCAGGAAAACCAAACCAATAACGAGCCCTAGAAACCTGTCTGTAGAATTAAGGTTACCAGAGGAGGATAGGGAGGGGCTGTGTGGGCTATGGTGGAGGACTATGGGTACATTGGTGGTGGGTATGGTGTGGTGATCCTATACCTCTGAGTCAGATACACTCTTGTAAACCAAAGTCACCTCAGTTTAAAAAAAAAAACCAAAGCCTGGATTTTGAGATGAAACAAAGAAAATGTATAGGCTTAAGATGTACAGGCTTGAGCCTCTAATCCAACAACGAACAACTAACTGTGCTAAATCCCTGTATGTAGTGGCTATACCACTTCAATTCATCATTTCTACAGACTCTGAATACCCAAAAAGAGAATGCCAAGCTAATTTTGATTTTTCCAATTAGATAGTATTTTTAAAGTCTAGCAATGCTTGATGGAAAGGAAAAATAAATTCTAGTTGTTTTTTTTTTTGTTTTTTTTTTTGGTAAACAAAGATCTGACAGTTATTCCATTTTTGGCAAAATTTCCAGTGTGAATATACTGTAAGGAGAGGGAAAAAAGAAAAATGAAGGCAAATTTAAAGTACGCATGTTAGGAGAATATATTTTCAAGTATTTCCAGTAATAGGTCTACTATTGTCCTTGTCCCATGTCCTTTATATTATATTAGTAATATAATAAATGGCTCCATAACCAGTATAACAGATAATTTCCATACAAATAAGTTCTAAAGGAAACTCAATATTTCAAATCACAGTTGTATGTGAAGAATAACATTTTACTAGTTCTCCAATATCAAATATTTCTTAGTGGAGTCTTCATGTCTATTTTACTGTACCTGGAATTCTGAGGTTCTGAAACATCGGATTCTGTACACGTTTTCTTTACCTGTAAGAAAAGAGCAACAGTTATTTTCATAAAAATACAACTTCCTCACTCAGGTTCACATACTTGTTAAACTTAACTCACCAAGACCTCTATAAAATGCCCCTCACATTTTACAGCAGCAGCATGCAGTACTAAATAGCTATTTCATTATTATCCCATGAACAGCTGCCAAAGGCACTTCCCTAAACTCCATTAGTATGTAAAATGTTCAGCTAAAATAGCTTGGGACTAGCTTAACTCAGAACAAAGAAACCAAAGAACCAGGTTTCCCACATAGGAACTAGAAAGCCATACTGTTCTCTATTCACTACAAAATGTTTTTCCAATTGATACCACTTCTGTCTCCTACTAAAGCGCACAATAATAAACACCAGATTCTGGGGCAAAGCACAGTGTTAGCTAAAACATTTGTATATTAATTTTCATTTTTTTTCAATCCTGTTGCTGTATGTTTTATATATTTCTCAGCATATCAATTAAGTCTCCTCCTTGCTCTCAGACTTCTCACATACATTTGCAGTATATTTTGCAGACTATATTTCAACTTTGTGGTTTTTAACCCACAAAAGGTAAAAAATGAAAATAACTTTTACTTCTAGTACACGCTAGCCATTTCTAGCCATTTCTAGACAAAGGCATATAATATGTTCTCTAAAATAAAACAAACAATGGCTTTTGCAATTTAACTTCAAGTATACATAATTATGTTTGATTATTTTGGCTTTGAAGGTATATTATATGCAAAGTAGACTCAATTTCAAAAATCCCTTGGTTAATATAAAGCATGAATAATATGCATTTACAAATCCACTATCATATACTGTGGGTGTTTATATTGTCAGGGCCTATGCAACATACAGAATCCAACTTCTAATATGTAATCCGGAAGTGAAAAATATTCTTGATAAATAGGAAGGAATCCTGGGCACAACTCTCTGGGTGTGAACTGAGATAGGAGGGCATCACTTTAAGGGTAAGTTTTAAATTTTAAATGTATAGCATTGTCTTTCCAGCTCACAAAGTAATTACTTTCACTTCTAACTCAGAAGAATGCTTTAAAAAGAAACAAAAAAACCTTACATTTTCAAAAATATGTCTTTTTCTTTCAATTCCAAGTCCAGAAATGTTTATAATCTGGGAAATCAATTATTTGCTTGATTAACCATACTCTTTTGTATCTTGTGTATACTTTTATACAATATGAGAATGAAAATGATTAACAGAGATTGTCATGCCTGTTCTATTGTGAAACTCATCTTTCCTCTTAACATGGAACTCAGCACCCTGAGATGAAGGGGCAAGACTTTTGTTTTCAAGAATAAAGAAAAAACAAAAAGGGAAAAAGAAGAAATACTTTCCTTAAAATGTAAACACAAATCTCATTACAAAACCCACAAACATCTTAATTCCATTAAAATTTTTCTATGAAAAATAAGAAGTAAAAGGGAAGAATATCAAACTAAAACTCCTCCACTGATTTCTTTCTATTATTCATCACAAAAAAAAAAAAATATGAACTTCCCAATGAATGGGTAGAAATTGCGCCCCCCCCTCAAAAATGAATATCAATTTTTTCAAGACTATGATGAAATGACACTGGGATTAAATGAAGACACTCTAGACCACCTCAGGCAAATTAAATATATAACCCAAAGTAAAAATCAGAAACAGAAAAGCTTCCTGTGTTTTGAAAAATAATTCTTCTTTTAACAGTTTTATCATTCTCTAATTTACCAGAAAGTCCTGTTTATTCCAATTTATGGTTAAAATCATAATTATAATGACAGAGGACACATCTATTGATCACTTGCTGTTTAGCACCTACAGTCCCAGACTCCTAGCTAATGTTTAATAAACAAGTGATGAACGAATGTAGTAGATAGTCCTTCAGATAGTATAACAGTTTTGCATTCTTCTGAGTGATTATTTTTAGGGGCTTCATTTATTTGTTCATGGTCAAAAGAGGCAAGAATAATATTTAGGATACCATAATTACTACAGATGAAGTGTGCACAGTATTACAGGTGTTCAGAGGACAAACTACCCCAGTCAAATGAAGATGGAGACAGCAACTAAGGAAGTGACTTCTTGTAACAGAGTGTAAAGGAAATAAAGCCTCAATGACTAAATCTGGAGTAAAGTAGGTATTTCAACATATTAAGGTATGCCAGACGAAACATAGTATAAAGTCCTTGTGATTAGTATGGAGTTTGGAATTTAATTTTTGGCCAATTAGGACCCCTAAAGGATTTTAAGGAACGGACTAGACAGAAATGACATAGGAGATAGTGTGGAAGTGGGACAGGTAAAGACCCGAGACACAGATAAAGGCTTAATGCAACAGGAAAGAAAGAACTGCAGAGATGGCATTGGCCTTGTACATCACTACATATCCAGCATTGAGTAAACGCCCCTCACTATGGTCTGAACATTTGTGTCATTCCAACTCCTAGATTTCACCTAGCATCCAAAGATTAGGTAATGGGATCTTTGTGAGGGACTTTGGCTATGAGGGTAGAGCTTTGATGAATGCAATGAATACATTATAAAAGAGACCTTCCAGAGCTTCCTAGCCTTTTCTTCCATGTAAGGACACAGCAAGAAGGATTTGGCTTCCAGGAAGCAGGCTGTCATCCAACAAGATCATCTTGGTGCCTTGATCTTGGACTTTCCTGCCTCCAGAACAGTAGAAAACAAATTTCTGCTGTTTACGAGCTACCACATCTACCGTATTTTGACAGCAGCTGGAATAAACTAAGACCCTCTCCAAATACTGATTTATTAAATGAATAATTCAACTTATTGGTAAAAGATGATGAAGACCTGAATTAAGACAGACGTCATTAGGAGAGAGCTGAGCAGATGTTTTTGACCGACATTTCAGAGCAGAAATGACACAATACTGTAACTAACTAAAGCAAAGTATAAGATCTGTCCCTAAAAAGAAGTTTCAGAAATACTGAAGACAAAAAAGTCATTTTATGACTTCTTTAAAATGCTTCAAAACGCCACCTTATTTCTGAATTGATGGAGATAAAGGAATTATTAAAAAACATAAATATTTGCAGTGTCTAGGTCTTGGAATTAGAAGCCAAATGGAGACTTCCACCTAAATTTGAACACACCCACCCATTTGAGAGATCAACAACACTTCATTATATGATGACTGCTGAAACGTATACACAATTGAAGGAATAATATTCCTACAAAATATTAGAACCTTCTGTTTTCAACGATTACCAATTAAGTTTTGAATTTGTTTTGAATATAGTTGAAACATGCAGACCAAGAAATGAGCCAGAATTTCATGCTCATATTTTAAATTAGAATCCTAGTTTTCATAAGACACACAAGGAGGCAGGCAAAAAATGCCAAGAGGGAAAAGACGAATAGTGTTAAATGCATTTAATTGGCTGCACTAATGTGAATTTAAACCCTCCTTAATGTTATAGAAGTACATGCAAAATTAAAACAACATGGAAAAGAATTAAAAGTTTTACTATTATAAGAAAAATAACTAATAGAGTACACAAACTCATAAAAAATGAATTTTTTGAATGAATAAATGAAGAACAGCTAAAATTTTTGAGTATTTATCATATGCCAGGCACAATGATTAAAGCACCTTTCCCCCAATTCATACTAACATCCCAAAATATTAAACTGCAAGTTGTGTGATAAATTTCAAATCCAGATCTGTGAGGCCATTTTAATCATATGTTAAAAGTCTGAAATTCATAAGCATATAAATTAAAATATATCAAATGAAGATAAAAAAATCTTAATATTTAAAAAGTTCAATTAGATCATCATACGATAACTGTTGACATTTATATTAGGCAATAACTGTTTTCCACCCATTGTACTCATCTATAAAGAGTCTCATTTAATCTATAAAATAGATATGATGATTGAAATTTCTTTTTACAAATGAGGAAACTAAGGCTCAAAGAGATAAAATTACTTGTCCAGTGTTCCATAACTAGTGACAGCAGGCTCAGATTAGAGTTGAAAGCCACACAGTTTTCTTCTCTCCTGTACTAGATGAGCCAATTGATTTTATTAGGTTGTTTTGAAAGAAAGAATTGAAAGTAACACTCCATGGAAAAGTTTTTGAAAAAGCTACTAGTTGCTTCTTACAATACACTAACCATTGAACAAGTGAAACAAACTGGACTAAAGTCACAAGGTTTACCAAGCACCAGTGACATATAAACTTCATATAAGCAAAATTAAATGGAGTTTTGAAGAAATTATCTAGATACTTCAGCATCCACCGCCACCACCAACACCCGATAACTGCAAAGCTCAATGTAAAAAACAGACTGTTTTTTGTCGGTGTTTTATGTCTGATGTGTCAGCAGCTGCTCCTTCACCCATGCTTTACTGAGTATCTTTGGGCAGGCAGTTGAGCTAGACCTGAGTTGGTCCAACAGTGGGTCCAAAAGGGTTGCCACACCCACACGAGACTATTTACAACTTGAAATGTGGCTACTCTAATCCATGATGTGCTGTAAGAATAAGAGGTACATGGGATTTGAAAGACCCAGTGTGACAAAATGTAAACCATCTCAATTTTATATACTGACACATGAAATAAATTTTAGATACATGAGTTAACTAAAACAAGCCTGTTTCTTTTTAATTTTTAAAGCAGCTACTCGAAGGGTCATACTTTGTAGTGGAGCAGACACACGATAAA
Source organism: Scalopus aquaticus (assembly GCA_004024925.1). NCBI lineage: Eukaryota > Metazoa > Chordata > Mammalia > Eulipotyphla > Talpidae > Scalopus > Scalopus aquaticus. The sequence continues at coordinate 94,818 of PVIJ01000130.1, forward strand.
TGAATAAACAGGTAAATGAAGAATAAACTACTACTAGTGGAAAGGTCAAGAAGAAAGTAAAGTAGACCAAAGGGGCAAAGAAGATTGGCTAAAAATACTACCTTAGTTAGGCAATTATTTAAAAAACTGCTGATCTTATTTCAAATTTATTCTTTAAGTTTTATAGGCCATACAAACATGAGTAATAGAAACTATTTCTGAAACAAGATTGTGATTTGGTATTGAAAATAATGGATACTTTCAATATCTGGAAAGTACATGTAGAAAATATAATTCAATGATATTTTATAACATGATTTTTATATTTAAGTATAAAAATCAGCCTACATTTTTCATATTTTCTAATCACTAGGTACACTTTGCGAAGTTTACAGTATTTTAAGGAAAAACAGAATTAACTCAAAAGTTGCAAAGAAGCTTCCTTTAGCCTACTCACCATCTACTTGAAAAGTAGGACACAATTATCCCAATTACTTTCTACAATTAATTTTTCTGAATATAAATCCTGAAACATTAAAGGTAATAAAAATGTAAAGAATGGAATAATTAATGACATTTTAAATACACTGCAAGCTAATTTGTTTTGAAATAAACTTTAATGAAGTTTAGAAAATTCTACACAGTGATAATAAAAAAAAGAACAATTCTGCAACTATAAATCCAAGATGAAAATTTCTGAAATGAAATTTTGCTGATATAATTTGTTGTAGATATTTTTATGGGTGGTAGATAAGACAATCTTTATTTCTCTGCTGAATTGTATAGGAAATATAATGTGAATTATACCTGAATGCCCTAAGCAAAACAGTGGCTAAAAAGACAGGTATAAAGATAAAAATTTTCCCAAAGTGCATATTACATAGTTGATTATTACATACAAAATTCTTTGAAAATAAAGGAAGTGATACAGAATTACTATCAATGACAATTTAGAATTACCCATTTTGGTTGTATTTCAAATGTGAATACCCTATGAATCTGGCCAAGTAGAATGTTTCTACAAATATTGGAATGCACCAATGTTTCAGAGTCTTGTATTAAGTATACACTTTATAAAATGTATTTTATGACTCCACTGGATACAATTATTATAAATAGTTGCCTCTCTTTTCTTAAACCCTTTAAATTTCCTTATCTTTCCTTACCCATGCTTCTCTCCCCCTAATACCAAATATCAATTTCCAAAAGGTCAAGCTACCACTTAGTTATTATGAAAGTGGGAGAACCCTATTGTCTAACTGGAATTCTGCATCTCCTAGATTTCAAAGAAAAATTTCCAACATCCTTCTTAAATTTCTACCCATTGATAAAGTACAAAGATACAATTAAATATTCCATTTTCAAACTGTGACAATAGATAAAACAAACACCTGCATCAAGAAAAGTAAGGTTAGATAGTTAATAAAAAAAATTCACCACCAAAATCCTGAAGTAATTATTTTTCCCCTCTAGTATTGGGCTGTCATGGGTAAGATCTTACTTGATTTCTGGACTTTAATGCAGGGGCCTTTCAGGACCTAAATTTGGGGGAGGGGGGTTGTACAAAATCACACACTGGGGAGGAATTATGTTTTAAATGTACGATCCTATAGGCTATAATTCTTCATTAACTACAACTGTCACAAGAGCGCTGGAATGATTTGAGAGTTCATTGCAAGGTTGGAGATATGTGAAAAGCAACTTAGTAACAATGACTCAGGGAAACAAAGCATAATTATGTACAGTATATATACATTAAATCAAATTTCAGCCCACATAAGCTTGAAGGACATTTTCTCCTTAACTATGCCACAGTCTTTTGTCATCTGCAATAAATTCCATATACATTGTATGAAATATTAAGGAAAATTCCAAACGCTGTTTAATGGTATGCTTTTTCATTATTACCCATCAGGGACTAAATCAAAGGTAACACAGTACTTAAAATGCCACAAAAGGAACCATAAGAAGACTGAACATATCATGTTACAGCTCAGACGAAAGTTTCTTCCACCACTATAGTAGGAAGAGATTAGATTGATCAATGGTAGTACTCTGTATAAACAGGAAAATAAGTGTCAAAGGATTTTTTTCTCTCACAAATATGCACTATAAACACCTAAGCTGTTTCCTAATATATCTCAGTCACATTTCTATCCTTTGCTTACAAGTTTCTTTCCAGTCTTGGGTGTTACCAACGGTTGAATTTTTTACATTTGTATTAAAACAAGAAAAAAGCAAAATGGAATAGTCAATTCTAAAGAATTTGTACATAATGAACATACTGTTAATTTGGCAGAATCTACTGCAATTCAATTCAAATTGCTGGGTCAACTGTGTATTTTGTCACTAATGAGGAAAGAATAATTCCATTCCAGCATTCAATATCAAAGTCTTTAGCTTTGTATTTCCTTCCTTTCAAGTGAAGATTTATGAATTCACACAAATAATGTTTTAAAAATAATCTTACGAATTGGCCCTAGTCCCTTAATAGAGAAATCTTGCAAATGTTTTTGGCTATGTCTTTTATGTCACACTGGTTCCCCCATCCCACCTCCTTTTTAAGATATTGGAATGTTTTGGCCACAAGTTTAAGAAAAACTTCCCATTTATCATGATCTGCCAAGCACAACTGGCCCCCAGACAATGCAACCTTCTACCACTCAACAAATCCAGCTCATCTTAGTTCTGAAACTTCAAAAGAATTTAGCCACAGGCATCATCATCATCAGCTATCATTTCTTTTAAAGCATAAATATTAATCATTGTGTAACTAGTGTCAAATGATTATTAGGTATAAGGAGTAACTAAACTTCGATTTGAACAATTATCATGCAGATAATCTGGTTTAGCAGTCCATAATAATTGCTGCATTAATATACAAAGTTTCTGTTAAAACTCTCTTAGGTTGGAATCCCTATATAAAACTTTAATAGGTATTTTCAAAGAATATATAAAAAGTCTTCTAATGTGTCCAACAGTATAACAGCAAATCTGAAGGAAAATTAAGAAATTTTTGAGCTGTAAAATCAAATTGATGGATAGAATATAAACAACAAAATATTTAAGGCAATTTTTTAAACTGAGCAGCATATATCTGCATTGATCTGTAGATTAATTTGTATGTAATTTAAATATTTCTGGCACAGTATGTGGGAAAAAATCTATAAATATATAAAGAACAATATTTTTAAATCTTGCAAAATTAAAATTATTGATATTCCATTAAAACAGCGGCTTTCATAAAGAGAAATTTACCCTCTTTATTTTAAAAGCAAACTATATAGAATGAGAAAAACATATTTGTCACATGCTGTATTTTAATCTGACATTTCTACAATATTTTAGCAATATTTTGAGTTTTTAAATATGTTTTAAAGTAATTTTATATTAAATCCATATTGTCATAAAACAAGCTTATAAATCACATTTCCTCAGGTTCTAATCCAAAATTGTAGTTCTTCATTAGCAGAGTTAATATAACACAGATTGTGGCATAACTTATCACTGAAGAACACAACTAATGTGACTTCTCGAGTAGATTTTCTATCAAATTATAGTAATTCAAACATTTTGAATTACTTTTGGCTAAGGAAATAACACAAAACAGTCCCATGTGAAATACATTTCACACATACAAATATACTGTAAGAAAAAACAGAGTCATAACTGTAGATCTTCAAGTGAGACCTAAGCAGTATCTTAAAAGCCTTTTAAAATATAGAAGCTGATTCTGTGTCTATGAAAGTGAAATTTAGGTAATTTCACAATCTTATCCTAAATATTTGTCTATTATAAAGAATAAAGTGCCTTCTGCAATCTCAATATAAAACGGATCTACACAGTAAGAAAATTCAAAGGTTAAAGAGTAAAGAAATTGTAGATTAGGTCTATCTGTAGTGAATGTCTCATTCTAGGTAAACCTAATAAATAATTGAGATATACTTACGATATTTTCCTCCTTGACCTCAATTAAAATGGCTTTCGGAGAGCTGGTTCTAAGGACAATTTATCCTGGTTTCCTCAATACACACTTATGAAGTCATCTGGCTTTTGTATTTCTTTAACAGCTGCATTACCTTCAAAATTGGCTTGCACTATTTCCCCAAAGCAAAAAGTGAGACTACCCCTGACACATAACCACACCACCACCTACCTTCTGATGGTGGTTATGAGCTCAAAAAATCAGATCATACAATTTTGAAAGTTCTAAAAATAGTAATATGTAAAGAACTGAGAGGAAAGAGAAAAATCAAAGTAAAGATAAAAACTGGTTCTCTCCTCTCCTCTTTCTCTTTCCCCCATTACCCTCCCTCCATCTCTCCTCCCTAGGAGGCTGTAACATAGCATTATACGGTTATTTATATTTTGTTGCCATTTTTGATCAGTAATATTTTAGTAGTTGAGGAAATTCTGGTTAAAATCCAAACATGCAAAATACAAAATAACACAGTACGACATCATTATTCAATTACACAGGATTTCAGAAAATAGTAACTGCAACTAAGAAAAGGAGCAGGAAACTGGAGAGCGCTGACTGATGCTCAGTAGACCCTGGAAACCAAGCTGGAAAACTTATTGGCTGTGATAATTCATCCTCCCTTTCTTCAAACAGGTTGCCTAAACAATCTAACTGGCAGTAAATCAGTTTTCGCAGATACTTGGAATTAGAAGACTTCCTCCTCCAAATTATGTTTCTCTCTCACACACAAAAAGTACTAACAGAACAAAACTTTCCTCAGTTGTCTTGAATGAAAGAAATCTTTAAGATACTGTAATTACTGTGACAATTCACCCACATCTTAGTCTCTTCATGAAGCAAAAACAGTAGTTCACCCTCTTTCTTGAGATTCAAATATACAAAAACACCCTAGAATAATTTAAACCAAAGCATATCAATGTTTAAATCAAAGCACACGCTCAAGTGCACTTCCAAATGAAGATAAAAAAACTAAAAATGGGATTTTTAAATAAGTTCAAATTAAATTTTGATCTATTGGATTTTTAGGGAAAAAAATAAAGCCTCAAAAGGAGTGGGAAATTATTTGTTCCCTTATAAATACAAAAAGATTTGTCATTGAGTTGACTACATTCCAAATCTAATCTGAAAAAAAAAAACAAAACAAAACACTAATCAGCACAAAATTTCCAAACAAAAAAATCTAGAAGATAAGAAAGCCTTTCATTTAAATAACTGTGTTAATTTGTGCAATTTTGCAGCATACACATTTAGGGAAAAAATCCTCAAATACACTACTAAGTTTTTTAATAAAATACAATCTATTAATATTCAATTATTATATTACCTACATTTCTCTAAACATTAATATAATGTAAATATAGTCATTGAATTTTATGCAGTAAAGCCATTGTATTTAGAAGTTTCAGCATGGACTGATTAAGGATTTTATCTATATTGACCAATTCGCTCACTTTTTTATATACATATTTCTCTTATCATCTTTGGGGTGAAACTGAGAATCATCCAAATCAAACACTTACTCCAACTAACATTTTCCTGAGATTTTTAAATACACACTCTCACACATAACATCATAATGATAATGCTTCGATCAAAAGCTAAATGCAACTTACCTCACTCAAAGTCCAAAAATCTGAAACTGATTCCAGTTTTATTTGAAAGTAGCTTTTGTGTGTGAGTGTGTGAAGTTCAACAGCCAATAAATTCCAGTCTCCGGTGTCAGTAGAAGGAGAGCTGCTTCAAGGATTTCAGAATGCTCAAGAGGTTTCCAGTCTCTAACCAACATCCAGGTAGCCTTAAAAACACCTTGCTCTGACGTGAACTCCAGCTCCAGAAGCAGTGCAGTTATTTAGGTTAACTAGGAGGAGAGCTGGAGAAGAAACACTCTGGGCTCCAACCAGTGGCTTTCCACGCCCTTCTGTTTATAGTACGGGAAGCTGCTGTCAGAGGTCACCCCTGTCAACAGCTCCGGTCTTTCAGAGGAATCGAATGTGGAGCACCTACCCTGACTCCTGGGCTGTCAACCTGCTGTTGTAGTGACACATTCACAACCCACTGGTGCAGTTACTCACAGAGTTAAATCCCTGCCTGGGGAGTCTACATGCAAATTTTACTTGAATTCTTTTAAAGCAAAAACATTTCTGTACAAGAAGTACTTGGTGGCGAGTCAATTATCTATACGAACTTAAGTTTGCAACCAACATTTCAGCCTTTTTCTTAGTTTTTTGGTTTGTTTATCTCAATGAAGCAGAAGGCATGGACAATTTCACTTTCATTATTACATCTCTCCATCAAGTGCACAATTTTCTTCCTCGCCTAAGCACACGTGTGCCAACAAATTGTGAAAACAATTCATTTTTAATGTATTTTCACTGGAGGGAGAGAAAAGGATGTATGCAATTAGAAAGATACTTCTATAGAGGTTATCATTTGCTGCAAAATGCTTTTGAAAATAAAGTCTTTTCTGTTTGCAAAAGACATTAAGTTCTAATGAAATAGAAAGGAAACAAGAAAAGCTAAAATCAAGTGATAAGGACAATGTAAATTACTCTGTTACTGACTCCTTTTTTATTTTCCTAAGAGTTTATAAAAAATTATTTTCTTCAGTGAAAACAACATAATGCAACTTTTCCCACTCATGCCTTAAAAAATGTGTCTCACAGATCTCAAAAGAGAGACTAGGCTCATTTAATGAATTCCTCACACAATATTCCAATTTTGCATTTCCAGGCAGTAGGGGAACAACTGCCTCTAATTTGTCTCCATAACTCTAAGATGATTTCTTTTTTCATTATTTTTGACCTTTACAGTATGACCGTAAATGATGCAGAGGCAAAGTGTTCAAAATACAGACCTGCATTCCAGGACATAATACTTCATTCTGAGTAATTTGTAGCATAAGTGTTTCTTGAGGTCGTTTTCATTTTCAAAGCAGGAACTAACTGAGTGAAAAGCTATTACCTGTTTCAGAACTGGGCAGCACTAGAGAAACCCCAGTGGCCTTAGGAACAGAAGACGGCGCTGTCTCCCCATAGTAGCAGCAGCACTTGCTGCTGCTGCTGAGAAAGCAGAGAAGGGACAATATTCTACCTGCAGCGTGTGTTCAGCCCCAGGTTGAAGCCACTATAATACTTCCACAACAGAGGGCTGCCCATCTCTCTAAAATGTGTTGATGAATTATTTTACAGAGTTCATTTGACATATTTGGTTCTTTGTTCCTAGTATGGTTAGTCAGGATCATTATAACTAATATTGTCTTTGCAGCCAAAGCTTCTCAAGTAGTTAAAGCTTCTTGAGTATTGTGGTATAAATTCAAGTTTTTAAGTTCCACAGAATATGCTTCTGAAATGGCTAATTTCTTAAGGGATTATAGGTTATTCAATATTTTCTAAATTCTTAAGAGCTCAAGAAACATTCATTGAAGCAAAATCTATGTCTGTTCCTGTTACAATAGAGACCCAACGAAGCATACCTAAACCCTGAGAAGGACAAAATAAGTTCCTCATGAATTAAGAAAGCTGGCTGGATGTGGTTTTCTTTCCCAATCTTGGGGATGTGGGGAGAACAATGAGCAAAGTGTGGTGGAAAGCTTTGTAAATAAAAGAAACAAACATGAAAACAAAAGCTACTTATATTTTCACTCTTAAAGAGTAAAAATGACTACATTTTTACTGATGAGAAATGTAATCTTTATCTCAGCTTACATCAGGCCATTAAAGTCTTCCTAGAGTCATGAACATAAATGCCAATATCTTCACTTTTATTTGTTTTTTAAGGAGGCAAATTACACTGATGACTTTTTAATAACGATTTATAAGCAGAGAGTGTTGGGATGCCCGCCTAGTCTAGTCCACCAACTAATTACATGGGATAAATTAACAAACCATTCTCTGTAAGGATCCATTTCCCCACTTGTGAAATGAAGATTTCCATCTCAGAGTGTTTTCTCAGATTTATTTTCTTCAACATGAACCACAAATTCTTGGAAGACTCTACCTATCAAATATATTTCATTTAACAATAATTGTTTTCAATAACATGCTTAAATTCAGGTATATATTTGTCAATCAATGCTATTAATTATTATGTGATAGCCTGTAAACATAAATGAGTTAATAAACTACCCCAAATAAATGAACTAAATGTTTTAAAAATCAGTGTCTTATTGTGGATAAATACTGGATTTCTCATATAAATTAAAAAATTTAAAATATGACTTTGACCTTCAAAGACCGTTGCCTGTTCAACTCCACCTTTCATTGATTAAGCATAATCAATGAGGGCCTGCCGCACACATTTTAATGGAAGTGAAGATATTAGGAACTGCTGAAAGCCAAAACATTACAGCAGTGACTTGCACAGTGTCGACGCTACGTCGGTATTGAATGCATGAATATTCCTCCAAGTAATATACATAATGAGATTAACTTTTGTTAACCTTGACAACACTTAGGTTTGGTAGAAATCTTGTCACATTTTTAAAAAATTGGTTACTGCAGTTTCATGGGGTCTTTCATATTCCCTTTGACAGGTCCCTCTCTTTAACTATTAGCACAAGTTAAGTGCTTCTGTATGCCCTGTTCTACATTTCTTAACTTCTCAGTGGCATCCATTTTTGTATTATTTTTAGTTATCTATTGTTGATCCCAAATGAAAGCAATTAGTTATTACAACAAACAGGGTTAATTTGAAAATAAAACAACAGAAGAAAGGGCAGACTGGAGAGAGTGTTCGTGGTGAGAAACACATGCACTTCCCTAAATTGAAGGCTAACAATCCCTTTTAAAAACCTCTGGAGGGCTCCCCCCTCAATTCCACCAGAGGGGAAACAACATTACTCATGGGAGATGCAAGGCATGTTGGATCCTGTAGTTTGCTGACTCATACAGGTGTGGGAACTCTCTTTCTAGCCCCCGACCTCATGTAAGAAGGGTTCTACATATTAATTTTCACACTATCAAGCACCCTTCTTCTCTGATGTTATTGAACACCCCCAGGCTTTTATAGCATTTCTTGCCACTGTCATTATTGGCTAGTTAACTACAAGACAACTCTGTGAAAGAATCTAAGGAAAGATATTAGAAATTAACAGAGAAAATAGAATAAAAGAAAACCAAAAGTGCAGTCACAAAATTCTGAAGACTGAAAACCCATAGCAAGGGGAGATAAAAATGATTTAAATTTTTGTATGTACAATAAACTCCGAAATTGTTAGCTTGAAAAGGAGCATATGGAATCAAAACTAAAGTTACCAGAAGTCTAACAGCCTTCTTAGCCAGATTACTGATGTGGTATCTAGATTAGAATATGTCATCTAAAACAAAAAGTTTATTTTTAAATAAACATTTTTAGCAAATTATGCCAATGGCATTGTATAACAAATACCATACCGTTATCAATGAAACGATTATATTTTCCATTTGCTTGATCTTCTCCCTTTTTTTTAAGGTTGACAAACTCAAGCATATTCAAGAGCCAAGTAAATACTGTGAGTGAATGAGTCAAGTGGAGGTGGGGCAATTGGTGAAATGCATGATCTGCCTCCAAATCAAACTCTGTACTTTCTTCTAGGTAACTCATTAATTATCATGCCTTTTTTTTAAAAAAAGATTTATTTATTTATGCATACAAGCTGGGGTGCAGGCCAGAGGTGTGGGGTGGCGAGAGGGTTCACCAGAGACAGCGTGGGGAGCAGAACAGGCAGATTGACAGAAATACAGTGCTGAGGGGAACAGTGGGCGAGGCAGGAGAGGTCTGCTATGCCATGTGGGAATGTCCCCGGCCGGGTGTCGAACTCATGTTGCTGCTGCCAACAGCTCCACAGTGCAGCGCTTAACTGCTGCGCCACCGAGGAGGCCCAGTTATCATGTCTTAAATACCATCTACATGCTGTATATTCCCTAAACCTTATCACCTACTGATATTTATCCTTTCAAAGGATATTTAAAATATTTTCAATATCCTTTGAAATGTGAATTTCAAAGGCTAAGATAGATGATATATATGGTATATGCATACATGTACATGTTTTCTTCTAGTTACTTTATAAAAATATGTCATAGCCATATCAAACTTTAACAAATTCATTGCTAAGCTCCATTACTACTCCACCAATTCTATCTTAATTACTTTCCATATAACTGAAGCCAGAAACCAGAAACTAGGTCTTCCCTTTCCATTCCTCAAACTCTACATCTAAATTCATCTAAGCATCAGACCTGACAGAGCCATGCCCACAGAGTACCAGACCACGTTAATTGAACAAGTCTCATAAACCATCAAAGTCAATTTCTGAGAGCCAGATGGCTTACTCCTTACATTTTTATGTGACTATTTCTACCTGACCTGAGTTATTAATCCAGGTATAGAAGAATGTATTAATGGCTGCAGAAACCAATGTGCCCGATCAGAAGAAATCTTGGGCAAGTCTATCATGCAGACGAATCTGGTCAGTGATTGAGCCTAGGTTGAGACATTATAGGGCCAAGGTAGTGTCACTGATTACTACAGCTAAAAATACCAACAAATATTTGATCTTAATCTTTCCTAATAGGAAATAGAGCTGATGGTCCATAGGATACATAAATAATGCATCAGTTACCTACCTCAGTGACCACAGAGAGCTTCATTTTGAACAGAGATCCACATTTATCAGTAATTCTTAAACTTGAACAAATCTTGTGATACCCCTAACTTATAATTCTTAACATCAAGTACAATTCTGAGAATGACCTCAGAGTTTCTGGAAAGAAAGTCATTTTTACAATTGTTGGGGCCCCAAAAATGGGAACAACATTTGCTGAGGGGGTATAGTTGATGTTGCTGCTAGCATGGCTTCTAGACTAGTTGGTCAGCCTTAAGATTCCCAGACCATCAGGGCCTCCCTGGTGGCAAAGGGGTTAAAGTCTCAGCACTACCAAGCTATCACCAGCATGAGTTCCATGGCACAGCAGACCTCTCCTGTCTCTCCCGCTGCTCCCCTCAGCAGTGTATTTCAGATCTGCCAGCTCTGCTCCCTATTCTCTCTCTGGAGAATCCTTTCATGCCCCGCACCTCTGGCCTACACCTCAGTTCTTGTATGTATAAATAAATTTAAAAAATTTTAAAGATTCACAGATCAGCTCCCTAACTGTCTTGTCTTATTTTAGAGCACAGCTGGTTCAACCTTTGCTACATCATTAACATCCGATGACATATGAATGAATGATAACTACAGGGAACATGTGGAAATGTTCACAGGAATTTTGCATAGGAGATGAAGGATCTGGACCATCTCCTGCTGTGGCTAATAAAATAATAAGGTTAATGAAACGGCATAATTATGTTAGAGCTGTTAGGAGGGAGGACAGCAGGGTCAATTTAAGGTGTTTCAAACAGTATGGAAGAGCCATGGGAGTCATTTTCCTTTCTAAGGAAGGGTCCATAAGTGGCTCTAAAAGAAAAAAAAATCAATAATGTCCTTCCAACCACTGCACCTTCCACGTGTAAGATTTTCCATTTACAGATTCAAAATCATTGCTCTCCCTCCACTGTAATAAAACCATTTGTCAGGATCCACTGATCACAAGTTCATTTTTTCCCAATCATTCCTAATGCACACACAGATGTTTCATTTAGAAAGATCAAGAGCAAGAGGACCAGGCCATTTTTGTAAAATTAACAAAATTGGTACATTCCTCACTCTGACCCATGAGCTCCACTGTAGGGGAACTTGGTGAGTGGTTTACTCAAACAATTATCAATCCAAAAAGAAAACACAAGTGGCTGAACCAGAATAAGTTTGAATCCCCTGACCCTTTCAGCCAGTCTGCCACCTTAAGAATCTACCAACCGGGGTGGTCTAGGTTAGCTGTTAAAGGGGAAAATAAAAGTCTCATCATGTCTATGAACAGTAAGGCTGATAACCCAAAATTTCAAAATATAAAATTCAATGCAACCCTTGGCCCTTTTAACCTGATCATAATCTGGGCAAAGGAGATGAGTCCAGCTGGGACAGTTGGACTTGGTGACCAAGGAGGCTCTCTAATGTATGCGGACCAGGAGGAGGTCAGGGAGGCAGATTTATAAACACTTCTGAGTTCGTTTTAGGTAGGACCGAGCAACACTCAACAATATGAAATATTTGTGAATGAAAGGGAGCACAAAAGGGCTTTTGAGTACCTTGACAGTCAGCTCTGGATTCTGTGACAGAATGTGTAACAGAGTGGGACTTATATGAATTAATTTTAAAGATCACAGTGGCTTAGTGTGGCTGGAGTTGGCTGACTGGACTGCACCAGCAAAACCATAACCTAAAAAAGTTTCTCAACAGATTGCTGACTAGCCTAAGAGAGGTGCAATGCAGTCATCTGCCCAGAATGGGTAGGAGTAAATGTGTTTTCCATCACTGAGACGCACAGCTCAACTGCTAGCAAGAGGCGCCAGTCTGTCATGCCAGTCACCTTTCCATCAGGGACAGAGTGTTTCACTTCCTGCCCAAGCTGTACTGTGGGTGTGCTGCCTGTCCAGTACAATAATCAATCGAGGTAGCAGTGTTAGCACCTGAACCAAAATCTTGACGCCAGTTGGTTCTCATCAGAGAATAGACCTTTACCATAAGTGTCTTCATGAACAGTCCTGACAGCTTAACCATTTCCACAGCCTGTGACCCCTGAGAGGATGTTTTTAATCTCCCAGTTGGTAGTTTTTCAAGTGGCAGACCAAACAACTAGGTCATTGGCAATACTCCCAGTGACAGTAAATATATAACAAGATTCATGAGAACTGCTATGAGAACTGTCCTGAATTTTGCACACTGAGTAGGGATAATATCTGTTTTCCTGCATAGCTGATGGTGAGCTGAACAGTCACAGCAGCTCAGTGGATTCCATTAGGTTTCAATTTAGACAATCCATCAGCGGGCTAGGCCCAAGCGGTTAAGAAAACTTCCTATGAATCAGGAGGATAATGTTTTCCCCAGAAAGAGATTGACACTTTTTCATGTGAACTTAAGGTGCTGCTGCTGTTGGGCTGGCTGTATTTCTAACAATATCATTTTTACTTGACAGTCAAGGATTTGGGAACCCTCCCCACCTTGTTGTTCACTGAGTATGAAATGACCGACTCCTAAGTGGGAATACGACACTGAAGACATACAAAGCCTTCATGGACAGGCATTCAGTTTAACTCAAAAGAAGTGTAGCTGGCATCCATATTGGGATGTCATGAGTCTGTAACCCTAAGAGATATCTCTAGGTAGACTGTACATTGCCTCCTTTTGCCAGTCTCTAATCAGCAAAAAAAAAAAAAAAGAAAAAGTTGGGTTATGTGAAATACACCATTTCCCTACATGAAGTTCTCCAAATCAAGAGAGTCCCTTCTATATTTTACAGTCACAAAATAATCATGTAAAACTGAGTAATGGTAGCTACAGTGAACTGGCCTAAAGGATCTGTTAACTTCCTTCCCCTATTGCAAACCCTGTTCAAACCACCTTAGCTGAATTCAGGTTCCCACTCCTTCCACGGGATGGGTTAGTGAATTGGGGGGAGAGAGCTCAGCCTAATTCCAACCCATCTTTCTCTTTAAAGAAGTTGAGAATGAGTTGGAATGGGGAGGAAGAGATCTAGGGGTACAGAAGAGAGAACGAGGTTGTGTTTGTGAACAAGATGCATTGACTCTCTGTTTTGATTGGGCCCGGCTCAGGGTACAATCAAATGTATTTCTACCATTTTCAGTCCATGCAGTGTTCTGTGGAGGCAATATCATCACTGACACCATCTATTTCAGTTTGGGAACACCTAGCCTCAGCAGCCATAGCCACTCTGGCTATACCGATGGCCTTTGCTGTCTTTGACTCAACTTGCACGGTGATTGTCTTAAGGATTCAGTTTTTTAAGTGAAGGCGTTTACTGCCTTATCATCATAGTATCTCTAAAGTTCTAACCCTATTTCCACATGAGAATTATGGGAGTTTCCAAGGCAAAGGGAATGACCATAAGAATGTATCTAGATTTCTTCGAGTCAATTTTTCATTTTCCCATACATTGTCTTTATCAGATAAGATCAGGCATGTTCAGGGTGGCACTGGCATAGACTGGATCATCTTTATCAGCATCCAGAGCCCAGGTACATCAACACCTCATCTATCTTTTTCCTATGGAGTTTTTTATTTCAGGGCCAAAGCTCCCAGCACAGAAGCTCAGCCACTGCAAGAACTCTTAAGACTTTTCACTCTTCTTTCCTAAAGGATCTAAGATTGGTATGACTGACTGCAGGAGAAGCTAAACTGTAGAACAGACCAACCATCACTATTCTTCCTTAAGTGTTACAGATGACAAACAGTGAAAGAGTCAGTGGTCTAGTCAATTACTTGGTTTCTACCCATAATGGTTTAAATGTCCCTTCTTCATGTTTAGGATATGAATTATAACTCTTGTCTATGTAGGTGGTCAGAAAATTCCTCCAGACCTAGATGGGTCACTGGACTACTTGTCAGAAAGAGGTGAACCTGACATTGACCCCAGATTGGCAAGTCTCCATGCTTGGTATAGAGTTATCAGCAACCAGGACACCTTTTAGACAGCTGATTTTGCATAATTTCCAGGCACTTGGACGATAACCACCTCTCCAATTCACCCTCACAAACAACAAAAGTGGAGAGCCATTTAGGTCCTAGTTGATGAAACAAGTTGGTAAATATGTTTTCTAATTATGTCCATGAATTTCCCTCAAACTGTATTAACTGGCCCATGTGTTCCTCATCTTTTCTCTTCCAGAAAATGATGTCTCTGTTAGCATCTTACCTTTACCTCAAAAGCCACTAACAACTATGAAGTTCTTAAGTTTTACTCTATCTATACCCTAATAGGTTAGCCTGCCACAAATTCACAGATGCTGGCAGAATACAGGAGACTTTTTCAAGTAGCAAAAGCCATAATATCAGCATTTTCTTGTGACAGCTCTCGAGCTCCAATTCCCAGAGTGCATGTGCAGTGAGCTGCATTTGAGAAAAACTATGAGCTTAGGGAGCCAAAATCTTTTATAACAAGCAGTAAACACAGTGTACTTGTTCCAAAGGAAGAACTTTTTTTTATTAAACTGGACAGTAAATATGCTTGCCCTTTGTGCAGAGGAGTGTGTTTTATTTTATCAGCAAATATTTCCAAAGTAAAATCAATTGTACATTACTGCCTGGACTACTGGGACAAAAGAAGTAGTACTGGGTGATATAGTTTCACTGCCAAACAACGAAACTGCCTCAGCTGTCTGATAATGGATCCTTACAACTCCATCTATCAGGAAAAGATGAAAATGAAGGTTCAACAGACTTTGTTTCTGAAAAGTCGGAAAAAGTAACCAAGTTTTCACACTTGAGCTCATGGACTCTATTAAGAATTCAGTTGCTCTACCTCAGAAATGCTTTACTATTACGTTACACATTCTTAAGAAACCAAATATGCTAATATCCTGTCTGCAGCTTCTCAAAACTAGAAAAGGCCATTGCTGACATCAAGTGTACGAGTAACCCAACCAGAGGGAAAACAGAAAACTATGATTCAAATGTAAGAATCCAAAAGACCTTTATGTAATGGCCACTGGGCATGCCCACTCCAACTGACCCTTAGTCTTTCAGTTCCTTAACTGATCCACAATGATGGCCTTGGGCATCAGGAAAGTAAGAAAATGTTCAGCCAGGAGATTTTCACGGGACAAAAGGCCCAGGACTAGATGAAGCTCTCATCTAACCTGTTGGCAAGATACCCTTGGCAAGTCATCCTTCTTAACCCTTAGTTTCTTTAGCAAATGAAAACAACGTCTTATGTATGAATAGCTGTCAGAAGTTATTTTCTATAATATGCTTTATAAACTTTAGAGGGCTACATCTCGTGTCAGACATTTCTCCATGTTGCTATGCTGCAGCCATCATAAATAAATTTCTATCAGTTTTTCTAAATAAAAAGGGCCCTTTTTTCTTCCAAGGTCTCTGCTCCATGTTTTCAGCTCCTGGAATGTTTCCTTCCACATTTTGTAAGACTAGCTGCCTCCCATCCTTCAGACTGCAGCTTAAATTTCACTTTCTCAGGGAGTCAGACCTTTCTTGACTACACAATGCACAGCAGATTTCCCCTTCTTGTCCCTGGTTCTCCTTTTTGCAACTTGTATGTGTTAATTGGTTGACTGGTTGTTACTTGGCTAATGCCTATCTCCCTACTAGCTCAAGCACTGTGAAAACTGGACCTACATCTGCTTACCTATAAGTTTATCTACAGTGTTAAAAGAATGCCTGACAGAGAATAGCACTCAACCATTTTTTACTAATAACTGAAAGAATGGGTATGGAACTGTAAGGCAATACCATCTGTGCATTTTAAGAAGCAAATATTTGTGAAATATTTTTTTAGAAAAATGATCAATCTAAACAGTTGAACTAGAAAAAATTTGTCACTTGAAATGGGTAAAACCTAGGCAGTCTAAAAAGGTCAAAAAAAATGGATGATTTCTTTTCTCTGTGTTTCATATGACTCTGTAGATGTATTTTTCAATTCACGAGAAAGTGTGTTTTGGATTTACTTACTCATTTTCTCACTTGACTTGTGAGACAGTTGTAACTACCTCAACTTCACAAAGGAAAATGATTGAAAATTCAGATTTTTAGCAACATTCTCATGGTCACAAAACTAATAATAAATAGCCAAGATTGGGTCCAGTATCTCCCAGTACATTATGCTACCTCTGCTTTAAGAAAGAAGACTTGGATTAGAGGGTTGGGAAAGAACATTTTGATGTCTTACTAACAAATTAATTGCAAACCAGTGCTGCTTCTGTGTTGAAGCAAGAACTTTAATAAAGTTAATAGGAAGTCAACAAACACTAGAAGTGATCAGGGGAGTTCAAGTCAAGGTTTAACATTTACTTTAATTCAAACCATATTTAAGGAAATACATCTCATAGTAGCAACATTTACTTATACTTTAGATAAGCTGAACCTAAGGAGCTATTGCATCTTTAAAATGCATAAAATGTATAATATATAATATAAAACATGTAAACTTATTGTTCTCAAATATAATATATATTATTACATAAGTGTATGTAAATATATTTAAATAAAAATCATATAATTCTGATTTTGAAAATGAAGATAAATATTATAATACTATGAAATCTGTGCTCTAGCCAAAACTATGCTCGTCCTTAATACAACCCCAGTAAAGAAAGGCCCCATTTTGTGTGAATATATGGAGAAAAAGAAATGTTAGTAAAAAATCAGCTGCCTCGGAATAATAGTTTCCAGTGTCTTTGAAAACTACTGCAAAATAAACAGTTTAGATTTGTTGACATGACCTGGAAATGGAAATATTTATATTTATGTCAAATTCTGAAATGGGTAGTATGAGAACAGAAAGATATTTTAGGGTTTTCCATGTGATCTCTTCATAGTTCAAAAATTATCTTACAATAAGATCAGATAGCATTACTTAATTAAATTTAAAAATCTTACCTCTATAAAATTCATTTTGCTGCTTTAGCAACATTAATATATTTCTGCAAAATGTATTTCTTTAAAAAAAAAAACCCTCCCCTTTTTTTGGTGGGAGATGAAGTTGGCAAATGTATGTATATACATACATACATACATACATACATACATACATACAAACAAACAAACATACACAGACACATATATATACACACACATATATATGAAAACTAGTTATTTTTTCCTGCTCTACTGTAATAGGAAATAAACTCAATATAGATTAGTTCAGAAAGTTTCACTTTAACCAAAACAGAAAAAATGAAGAGAAAAACACTGCTTAATAGCTAGTAAATAAAGGTCATTAAGTATACTATAATTGTAAATATACAGGAAATATATGGGTTTAACTTTAAATATTTATATGACTACTCTTAACTGAGTTTACCATGAATAATGAATGAAAATAGCTATTTGAGCTTGGACTCATAGTTTAAAATAAACAATTACATCTGAATGACAGAAGAATTGCCTTAGTCTAATTATTAAGCCTAGGTTTGGAATTTATTTTTCCTAAAATATTCTATACATTAGTCATAATGACAGATATTTAAGATGATTAATTGTAGGTGTTTACTATATCCTTATTGCACATTTTCCTATTCCCTGTGTAACTTTCATAGTGACAACCATTTACAATAAATAACCTTAGAAACAGAAAAATCAAACTTAAATAATTATCATAGGATTTTGGTCAAGCATTCATCTTCTTAACACGATCACTTCATCATCACGACCATCAAATATCAAAATGTTCACTGGTAAGATCATAAATGGAATATTAGTTAACAGATAATTGAGAAACATGTGTGAACTTAAAATAGAGGAATGACAATAATGTTGCTATTGTCAATGACAATAATGATAAATTACTCAGGAAAAATCTGTCCATTGTTGCTACTGTAACATTATCACTACTCATTATCAGTAAAATGGTACAGTAATGATTCTGACAAATGCATGAGAAATACATTTTCAAAGTAAAGTAACTGCTATCATAAATGGGTTTTTATTGAAATGTATGTTTGCTTTTATTGACAATATTTCATGAATGTATCATCATTTGAACTTGTAGATACAAGCACAAAATATGTTTAGTCTTAGGACAAAAAATAACCAATTTTTCACAACTGCTAACATGATATTCTGAGCTAAAATAATTGGAGCTTCACAAGTGATTTTAATTTGTTGGTTTAGTTATGGATGACTGATTTCCCACCTTTCTTGTCTTGCAAGACACTTTCTTTTATCCAACTTGGCTTCAACTTCACATTTCTTTCTGTCATTCTCCTTTCAATGCAACTGCAATTCTGGCCTCATTAGTATTGTACTTTAGTCAATTAAGTCACTGGTTATGAGTAACTATAGTTCTTTAATAATTCTCTTTTCCATTTTTTAATTTGTATTCATTGATGAAACAATATTTAAAGGAAAAGTTTAAAACACTACTAATCCATTAGAAAAATTATTCAGATTTTTTTCTAGATTACATAAAGATATCTGCTATTTTCTACATTAATACTACTTAAGTGTTTATGTATTCAAAATTTTAAAACATTTATTTATAAGATGCAGAATAAATACTACTTTAAGACTTTCACATAATATTAAGTATTATATTATTTTAAAAACCTTTCCTGTTGTTTCATTATCTCTCTTAAGCTCTAAAGTATTCATCATAACAGAAATTTCAATACGAATTTCCTTTTGAACAAGTTACTTGTCACACCCATGGTAGCCAATGAATTATGACAGTATTGTGCTTTATCAGTTTCAGCCAAATTAAATCATTCTGTACATAATGTTCAAAATACACGATCTATTAAAATTAATGGCCTAACATTAATGTTTTTCAGACAGAAACATAAAGGCAAAGGTAAAACTTAAACAGTGACAATGATGGATCAACGTAGGTGCATCAACGTAGGTTCATCACATATACCACTTGTACAGATAATTTAGGAGTCTGTATGGGACCTCTATATATTCCACTCATTTTTTCCTGTGACCCTGCTCTAAAAAAAAGAAGTTTATTAATTAAAAAAATTGATGCTGTTTAAAGGCACAAATTTTCAATGAGTAGCTAATAAACCAGTGAGGTGATACACAGTACAATAAGCACATAAAAGAACATGTACTACAATTATGTAATAGAACTACCACTAGTTACAATCATATCAAAATATACAAGTGTATCAAAGGAATACTTTGTATACCTTAAATGTTTATAATGTTGTATGTCCAAATATATTCAACAACAAAAACATTTGGCAGTCTTCAAAATGATTAATTTAAGCTTTAATGTTTCCAAGATAAAATAACAGATTTATATTTATAGTTCAAGAGTGACTGCTAGACAAAATAGGGATTCAATAAATACTAATTCTTCCCTGTTATTTTTGTCTTTAACACAATAGCATTAAGTCTTGCCATTCCTTGTTTTAAATTCCTCATATTTGTTTCAAAATAATCTAAGATGGGAAAGGGGACTGAGAGAAGGGTATAGATAAGCAAGTTTGGTATTTTGTGTTATCAGGGAACTTTTTTACCTTTGTATTTGAAATAGTCCATAATAAAATATTATTTTATGTTGTATGGTTATTTATTTTGCAAACTAACAGTTTTGATGTCAACAGAACCTATCTGGGGAGCAAGAGGCCCACTCTGGACGCAGAGGAGTGATGGCCCATGTGTGTCTAGACACTAAGGGAGAGCTGGACGAGGAAAGTAAGAACACCCACCACTGGGGCCAGTGCCATTAGTGGCAGGGCCTGGGGCATGGGCAGCAGGGAAGTGTGGGATGCCCCCAGCCCAGAAGGCAGGGAAACTGGGTCTTGGTTTCCCTTGGCTCATCAGCAGAAGGCCTGTGAGAGCAGTCAGTTCAGGCCCCAAGGAGCAAGGCAGTGGAATAGCTGGGGGGTGGGGATAATGTAGGAGGACACAATTGGGGAGTTGGGAAAGGAATTTGCTTTAAACATAAGCATGATGACACGTAAAACTATCCAAGGCCTTCCTTTTACTGTACTCAATACGAAATTCAAATTTCATACCACAGGCTCTAAGGTCATCCTTACAAATATGTTATAATTTGCCCCCTTCTACTTCCTTAAACTCAAGTAGCTGTTTTCTCCTTTGTTCTTTGCACTCCAGCCCCTGTGTCCTGTGTGCTGTTCCCCAGACAGGGTAAACTCCTTTCTGCTTTATGGCTTCTTCATTTAATATTATTATTATCTAGCAGTTCTGCCCAGATCTTTGAATGACTGCTTTCATGTCAGTTTGGTCTCTGCTGAAATGCTACCATTTCAAAAACACCTTCATTAACTACCCTGCAAATTAGCCACCATCATAACCCTGAGGGACTCTATCAGGACATTTTTTTTTTTAATGTATCTATAGCACTTAGGTCTATGTAGGATTTACACTTTCATTAGTTAATCTGACAACAGTTTGCCACCCTGACCTTCCCTGATGGATAGTAAATTACATACAAAGGTGTACTTTTGGGTTTTCAACCCTGTAATCCCAGCACCTAGAAATTTACAGCACATAGAGGGAACTCACTTGTTTCTACATTTAATTATGGTTAAATCCTACAACTAACTTGTCAACCTGAATAGAAATCAACAGAAATTGTAAAGGGAATCAGAAATACTTCAGAAGAGTCTAGGAATTACTTTTCATCAAATATTATTGATTTGGTTGATAGATATCCCACATATCTTCCATTCAAGTTATTTACAAACTTTTTGATATTTTACACAGTTAAGTTTGCTAAAACAGGCAGATCTCTTCTGTTTAATTCTTTTATCAGAGTTCCCAAGTTGAACGATCACAAGCTGAATCTGACTAGAAGATATATTTTGTTTGACCTGTATGACAATATTTTAAATCTGAAATCAACATTTATGAATTGATAGTACTCACATTAAAGCCTGGATTTCCAGTTCCTTCTTCTAAGCCAAATGAAAACAACATCTGCCCATGACAACAGGGAAGTGTAGCCCCCACATGGGGGCCTGACCCTTTGGTATGCCACAGTCCCCACACCTCTTTATTGCTTGAAATGCTGTGCATTTCACAGGTCTACATACCTGACTTTTTGACATATACTCACATGCTCTAGTTACCAGAATAAGAGATCAGCACTCCCTTATAATTATTTTCCAGTGAAGATAAAGGTCCTAATAAAACTTTGACACATCATGCAGCCATCCATTTATTTACCTATTCATACAATAACCCATTAAGTGTCTAGTGAGTACCTAGTATGTGTCAAGTACTTTTCTAGGTGGTGAATATACAATACTGAAATAAAAACATATACAGTATTTTCATAAAACCTATGTTATTGGAAAATACAGAAAAAAGAAATAAGCATGAAAGTAAAATTTACTGTACCAGATGATATTCATTGCCATCAGCAAAATAAATCAAATAAGGAATACTGAGTGGATGTCTTTATCAAATAGGTGGTCAGAGAATACCTTGTTCAGATGATATTTAAGGAAAGACCTAAAGAGGATGAAGAAGTAGGTCACACAGACATTTGAGAGATGAGTATTTGGGCAGGAAGGAAGTAAGGGCAATGGTTCTGAGTTTATATTTGATTTGTTCAAGGACCATGATCCTCTACTTTGGCTAGAGTAGACTAATGAAGAGAAAACTAGGAGATAATGTCAGAGGTGCAGCTATGGGCCTCAACACGTGAAGTCCTACAGGCCACCTTAAGGACTGTGACGTGCACTGTGAATGAATGAAGCTGAAAGGTTTGAGCAGGGGAGTAAGGTGATCTGACTTGAGTGCTCAAGGGCTTACGTTGAGCACTACCCAGAGAACAAGCCAGGAGAAAACAAATTAGGAGGTTACTGCTATCACCCAGGTGGAGATGAAGCCCCTATATTGGGGTGGGGTGGAGAGGAGATTAGAAATAAAGATGGAGGAAATTGGTCAAATTCTGGTGGTAGTTTAAGGATAAGGAAATAGAATATCTCATGAATTAGATCTCTGCAAATGAGAATAAAGGTGTAGGCTGGAGACAAAACTGTGAATTTGCATTATAAAAATGTTATTCAAAGATCAAAGACGAGGAGATCAGGAAGGGAATATGCAACATTAAAAGATGGAGGACATGAGGAGAAAGGATCTGCCCCATGGGTCTGACAATTGTAACTTAAGTTCAAGTAAAATGATACTATTAGAACAAAACTTGTATCAATTGTTAAAGTATATTAACATATTACCTATGGACTTAAAATATCATCTCTCAATAGATACTTACAGTATTACCTGCCAAGTGAGGAAACTGAGAGACGCAATTTGCAAAATTCACACAATCAGTTAGGACAGACTTGTACAGGGCACAACTGACTGTGTGCTATTCTTTGACCCATATAATCTGCCTCTCCGAACACATTCTCAAAATACCAACATCATACAGAAAATGAATTTTCTAATCTGGATTTGGAAATTCTTACTGAATATTTATTAACCGAATGTGAAGTTATAACCAGTTCATAGTTAAGATTTCTCTCAACACCAAGAAGCCCCTATGAAGTGGAACATGCAGGCTCCAGAATCAGACATTTGCAGTTTAATTTTCACTCCACAAGATGGGCACGTGATCTTGACTAAGCTTTTTAACTACTGTGCCTCGGTTTCGTCATCTCTAAAATGAGCAAAACAATAGTTATCTAAATTGTTTGGATTCATAAAACCACCTATGAAAAACACAGGCAACATGAACATAGTAATTGATGACAGAAGTTAGCGTTTATATCTAGACACAGTAGTAAATATGAGCAATGGTTTGCCCTCTTCAGTACTTACAATTCGATGTGACTGCTATGATATGACAGAGGAAGTTATGGGAATGTGTGTATAATCATCATCTCACATGATGCACTGCCATTGTAATTCTCCCTTTTAACTCTTCAATTTATATATTTAAATTTTAACTGTACAATAGACGCATTTAAAATTTCAGAAATTAGAAATGAGTTGAATACAATTTTGAGAAAAATATCTCAAATACATACAACAATATCTTTCCTCAAAAAGTCTTACAAAGTTAAATAACATTTTAATTACTCATAAAAAGAAATTTATAAGTATATGAAAACCAACTACAGTGCAAATATGGAGAAATTCACACTTTGGAATAAATACCATAATTAGAAATTCATGAGAATTGAGATATGAAAAGGTTATCCAGAGATGCTGAACAAAGTTGCCAGGAGAAGATCATACAAAAGATTATTTTTGCTCCCATTTAATCACAAACACTCAGTTTCCTATAAAGTCCTCCTTGTGACAGAGTTGCTGCTTTCTTCTGTGCACCTTTTAACAACACCCTGCAATTATTTGTTAAACTATCTCTCCGGGAACCATGAGTTCCTTTGAGAAGCAACTAGAACTTCATCTTTCCAACACCATACTAGCAAAGCTTTCAAAAATGGAATCTGATCATAACTCATCATTAAAACAAAGCTTCTATTTCCACAAGACAGACAATTGTAGCAACAGGGAAAGTTCTTCTGCACCAGGTGCAAAATTCATGTCTTGGGTGCAGTATGATGTAGGGATTAAAGACTGAGAGCCTGGAGTCAGTCTGACAAGATGAAAATCCCCAGTTATCTGAGCTACCCAACCAGGCAAACTATTGCCCTACCTCTGCAAAATGGACATGCCTGCCAGAGAAAGTTAATGGGAGATAGAATGAACTGATAAATTGTGAGAAGCATTTAGTTCCCAGTGACACATTAAGCATTCAATAACTATTAGTCATTATTGTGTAAAAAGGATAATAACTAAGGAACTGCACTAATAGAAAGGAGAATATTAAAAGACAAATTTTGAATCTCCAAGGTTTCTGACCATATGATTGTTTAAACAGAATAAACTTGATATCCCGGGGAAAAATTTTTGGTTGATATCAATTCTATTTAAAAATCACAGAATATTTTTTAGATGGTTTATTGATCTGATAGTCTTCTCTCCTAACTACTTTAATGCTAATTCCAATTATTTCTCTACATTGTTTTTCAAGCCCATGAAACAGCATTTTAAATACATGTCAAGATTATGTAACTCTTACTATCCAAATCATTTTAAACAAAATTTGACCAAAATTAAAATTATTTATACTTATCATTATAAAGAATTATATTTAGACTGTGGGAGCACATGGAGACATCACCTAGAAAGCTCCAAAAGGGGAAACAATAAAACAATCACTTAAACAGACCAATTATCCATTTTGATAAAGCAGTAGATAAAGATCTGTTCCAAGAAAACCAAAATGGAGGTGAGACTCAAGATCACAGAGTAGGGACAAAGTAAAAGAGTGAAACAAATCAGTAGGAAATGAAAACCAATGACAGATCTGAGGTTTCCTCTTGGAATTATTAAATCTGACGCAGTCCCCACCAATGAACCATTGTGAGTGCATTTGACTGAGGAAAGAGTTAAGAGGTGACATGTCTGTCACCCATGAGTCTGTGCTTTCATGCTATCTAGTCTTCCATCCCAGGTAACCATCGTGGGGGTAACTTCTCTGAATGAGAAACACTCTCTCTCTCTAACCATGTGCTGATCTCTCTTAAGCTTCACATATTATACAGGAGTAAGTAGTAAAATGTTCCAGAAAACGCTTGAAAATTGAGAGAAAATCCAATGACTTGACTATTAATATTGCCTTTGCCCTAAGAATCAGTTTTCGTATGATTAAATTAACAAATTCACAATGTAGTTACTGTTACTCTCAACTTAAATTTTTAAAAATACAACCAAGCTATGATTTTAAAACATGTACACTGCCACTATTAGTAAAACATATCATGAAACAGAAATGTGTGGCTAATGATCGCTTTAAATATACTGTTTTTCAACTGGTTTCAAAAAAGACAAGAATGAGAGTGAGAATCAAAAAAGAGTTGTAACTTGTCTTTGGAAATGAAAAAGTGAATATGTGGGTTCTGAAGTTACATTTTAAATTAAAAATACTATAGTAAATCATCACATATGTGTGTGTATATGAAAACATACACCACCTATCTCATATTTGGAATCTATATTCCTCGTAATGTAAAGTTTAGTTGGTTAAGATAAGATGACCAAATAATCTATGCTACGAAATATAACTCTTCATGGTCAAAAGCAGCAGAGTCCACATCTCATCATCACTGAGGCTTTTCATTTGTTTAACAGCTGCAACATCTAGTTAGCAAACTATATGGAAAGGCATGCTTGATGATTTTCTTTCTTTGAAAGGGTAAGTTTACACATTTTAGTCTTTCAAAAAAAATTTTTAAGTTGTATTTTTTCTTTTATCATTAGTCTTTGGTAAACCTGTTAAACTAAAGTCATCATATGGTGGACAAGAACGTGTATGTGGGGAGGAGGTTGCTGGCTAGATTGGTGGTGGTGGTAGGGGGATGGCTGGACTTGAGTGGAGCTGGGGGACTCAGGTGAAGCAGGAAGAAGCAATGGAGACTAACATTGACTTAGGACAGCAGCTGAAACTGACTCTGAATGTAGATAAAGATATGTGTCAAGAAAGCCAAAATGGAGAGAGCAGGCTGAGACTCAAGATCACAGAGTAGTGGCAAAGTAAAAGAATGAACAAATAAGTAGGAAATAAAAACCAAATAGTAGACATAAAGTAAAAGACATGTCACAGACCCATCCCAGTAAATCCAGTTGAGGAGTCACATGTAGGAAGTATATCTGCTAATGCGTATGAGTTTTTGTTCTGATATAGATCTCTCCATATTTGAGTTTTTGTTAGGATAGCCTCAGGTGAAGCTCTTCTTAAAGAAGCCCACAACCTCATTTCCCAGAGTATCTGCATATAATCTAGAACAATCCATAAAATATTTCTAAGAAGATCAATTTACTCTCCACTTTCTGAGCAGAAACCTATAAAAGGTAGTAAATCAAATTACTCTAAATAGCCATTGATTTGTAGATGTTCATATTTATAGCAACTGTTCACTTCTCTATAACTTATAAAACAAATTAAACACAAATTCAATAAAATCATAAAGATCAATAAGCTTAATATAGATAGCGGAATAACTAGTGGAATGTACAATTGGGAATCAAATTTGTGCTATATTAAAAGAAATATTTGAGTGGGGCCTCCCTGGTGGCACAGCGATTAAGCGCTGTGCTGTAGAGCTGTCTGCAGTAGCAATGCAAGTTTGACACCCAGCCGGGGAGATTCCCACATGGCACCGCAGACCTCTCCTGCCTCACCCGCTGCTCCCCTCAGCAGTGTATTTCTGACCATCTACCTGTTCTGCTCCCCACTCTGTCTCTGGTGAATCCTCTCACCGCCCCCTGCCTTTGGCCTGTACCCCAGCTTGTATGCATAAATAAATCTTTTTTAAAAAATAAATATTTGAATCAAAATAAGAGGGAATTTTTGCCATTAAAATAAATCAGAGCCATTTAGTTTATTTCAAATCTGTCTGATGGTCAAAGATATTTATAAAGGATTTCAGAAATCCCATGGTTTGGATTTGGGGTTGAGTCCTATAGTAAATTGCTTCCAAGCCCTGATGATTGCAGGTTAATGCTTCTATGTCAGTCAGTCCATTTAGGGTCCCAGCATGTTCCAAATGACCTCTCTTGATATTTTTTGAGAAAATTCAGTAGCATTACCACATAGTATCACATAATTAATCCTGAATTCAACTATGATAAGACATGCTATAAAAGTAAACAGGTTGAAAAAATTTATTCAGTCACGGGGAGATGGCAGAAAATCAAATTTCAATAGATGCTATCCATTCCACACTATTTCACTTGTTGAATGGAGAGCTTTTTTTTTTCTCCTAAGTGGTAGTTGGCTTAACGCCACCTTCCCCATTAGCTACATAGTTGGTGAGAAACAGTGGAAATTTTTTGTCCTGCTTATCTAGAAATCCTGCTCTCCCATAGCTAGTCATTTGTGAGTCAATATTTTTTCATTCAACTATTGCAAAAGTCCTTTGTTTCAAGGAGAGAAATGTATTTTCTACATTCTGTTCAGTGCTTTTCCTCTAAACTAGAATGTATTAAGACTAGTTTTATTTATAAATTCATAAAGCTAAATCCAACTGGAATTTAAATTTTAATATTATAGTGAACTCCACAGACATTTCCCTTTTAATATTTGCATCCTGTCTCTCAGGAAAAAAATCTATACTAGTTCACACAGTAGTGAAATAGAAAGAATAGTAGCTCTGACCAAAATGTGGCTCAATTCTGACTTTACCACTTGCCTTTATCATTTAAATTACTATAGACATTATATTAATCCATGTGTCTATCCAATCACATTCATTCAAGTTACATTTAATGAATACCTTCCTACTTTGTTCTAGGCACTCAGAGATAAAGCATTAAAAAAAGCTCTGCTTCGTTGGTGCTTACATTCTAGTGGAGTCGAAAAAGGAGTACGTGAACTACAACACACAGCATGTGAGCTGTGGTAAGTGCTACGAGCAACTGAGGCCAGAAGGAAGACTAGAGAAGGCTGGGGTGGGAGAGGTCAGTTTCACTGACAAGATATTATTTGTACAGAGACTTAACAGACATGAGGGAATGAAGCATATCTGAGAGATGAATGTTCCAGGGAAAGGATGTGTCTGTCGGAGTCCCAAGGCAGAAATGTGCTTTGAGCATCTCGAGACAGCAAGGAAACCAAGTAGCTGCAGATATGTGAGAAGAATGGGACTTGCAGCTGAGGGCATAGAGTGGGATAAAGTTAATGATATCAAGTCCTGAAGAACAATAAAGAGTTCTTTCTGATTATAATTAGAAGTCATTGAAGGATTAGAGCAGAAGACTGTTGTGAGTCACTAAGCTTTCAAAAGAATCACTCTGGCTGCTGTGTGAAGAAAGGAATGGAGAGGTGAAGGCACACCTGGGAAGTTTTCTCAAAGTCTGTGCCAGTAATCAACAAGAAATTAGAGGGGGGGTTGGGAAGGAGTGGTTAAAGTCTGGGTGTACTTTGAAGACACAGCATGATTTTTGATGGATCAGATTTTAATGGAAGTTACCTGTCATGAAGCTGAAGTCATAGGAAATAATGAGTCCAATTCAACCTACATTTATATTTGATATGGTATAGGTTCCTGGACATAAACCCTACATTTGAGTACCCTGAACATACATTTTTAGAGGTCTTCTAATCATCCAAGGAAAATTTTCACAAACTGAAGCACCAGATAAACACAGTGAACACAAATCCTTAGACTATCTGAAGGACCCACATTATGGAAATGTGAAGAAAGTAATCAGAATGACTTTGAAAACAATCCAGGTCAAACATGCCCATGACCTTTTGAAAGGCATAAGTCCTTAGTGAAAGATGGGTATTTCCAAAGGGGTAAGGGCAGAAGAACCATTATTGTACTTACCCAGAGGAATGATAGAAAAACAATTTGGCAAAGAATAGGACATGAAATTATACAAACTACTGCTTTGCTATTAAATTCTGTTTCTGTCTATAACCACAATCCCTCCAGTAAACAGAAGGGTGTGGAGTGAACTTTCGCCCATGCTTTAACAAATTAAGCCTATGTAGACACTTAACATGGGTGACTTTTTAAAACCCTCTTCAATGAATATAACAAACTCTCTTTTAAGTCTTTTCCATCATCCTATATTAACTTCTACTCATCCAGATAACTAAATTTTACCAATCCCAGGTCAATCTTCCTAACAGGCTTGTTGATTTCAGCAAATATTTTACACACCTCTGCAATTCATAACCTTTAGTGTCCTCTGAAGCACAGTCCTTCACTGCCTAAAACTCAAACTTCTCCACTTTGCAACCTATAAATACCTACCAGACCGTCTCATAATTTGTTCTTAATCTGCTTTTCAAACCTTGACCTCTTATTAGACCTTCTTTAAATACAAGTTCTTCTCTTTTCATCACTTCAAAAACTACATTTCTGCTGAGTATTCCTCCAGAACTATAGGCTACAGCCCCTGCTGGCTGTGGTATTTCACTAGGCAACCAAGAATCCATGATCATCCATTAGGAGGATAATCTAAGCAATAAGCAAGTATAACTTTCCCCCTCATATTTCTTGCATATTTCAATTTCATCTCCAGAGACAACCTCTGCTTTGCAGACACACATAATCAAATTTCCCCAATTCTAAAAACAAACAAATCTGATAATTCTTCCACTCATGGCTCTGTACTACCTTTGGTCATTTAAACCGATCTGACCTAACTTCAATCATATACTTACTGGTCTCTATAGACAGGCAGCAAACATTTGCTGGGGTTTCTGGAGATCTAAGATATTCTGAAGCTATAGCTTCATTCATCGCACCAGCTCTTGAAACTGATATCTGAACTTATCGCCTTCAGATAATGAGCAAAATTGCACTGGATTTCTTCTAGATTCACTACACTTTGCGCTGTCCCAAGAGATGTCCAAAAACCAGCCTCTTTTCCTGGCCACTTAGCCAATTCCCTAAATAAACTAGGTAAACTCTCATTAGATGGTGACTTAATCTATAGTTTTATGCAAGGACATGTGACAAGTCTGTGGTCCAGCCCACACAGCACCTGGGTCTCCTGATGCCCAGCACAATGCGTTCCTCACCACATCCTGCATTCCCAGTACTGATATCAGCACCTCATTAAGGTCTTCTGGGAGTGATTAAAATATCCATGGCAACCAATTTATAAAAGAAACATAGGATGCCCAGAGACATCATCTTCACAGGATAAATGTGATTCCTAAGAATTAGTACATAACGGACCCTCCTATTTCTCAGATGACCAAAAAAAGAAATAATCAGTGATCATTTTCTAAATATCAATGCATGTGTACACACATGATACTGTTAGGGTTTTGCAAGAACTAGAACTGTTAATAGATCTTCCAGAATCATCACACCATAGTGAAGTTAAACACTGGCAAGAGGGGCTACTATGTTTCTTAATAAATTATTTTAAAAGACAGATGTTGCAGTAACTAAAAGTACAACACAATTGAAGTGTTTCCACCAGGGGCCAGCTTCTTATGTTAAGAAACTTATCTATAGTTTACTTTTAGAGGCAGCTTTAATAAAGTCTAGATAATTATGACACCCAACTTCAATAATTAAAAGTCTTACTTCCTAATAATTGCTGTCCATATGAATTAAGTAAAGACTTACCCAACAGAAGGACCCTAGAATATAAATAACATCCAGGTGAAGTGAAACAAACCACCCAATTCCCTGTTGCTAAGTATAGTAACCTATATTTTAATAGCACAAAAGTGACAAATTGATTCAATACATAGATGACATAAATATAATTTGAGCCTAAAATGAGCATAAATTATCTATATCATATATTAGTAAAATTACAAATGGCTTGGGTTTTTTTTTTTAACTCATTAGAATTTTTGGAATATTTTTAAAATAAGTATCTATTAATTGTGGTAGAAATATTTTGGCAATATTTTTTTGACCAATGATTAAGATTGTCAGCCCACAAAGTATGCTCTAAAGCAAGTATTTGTTGTTGTTGGTTTTTTTCCTACTCCCTGTAAAGAAACTAATGTGGAATTATGGAAAAAATAACAATCGCTCATATAATATTTTATATACCTTAGTATAGTTTCATAGGGAATAAACAATGCAGAAAAGTACTTTAAAAATTTACAATTAACAACGAAGGAAGGAAGCTCAACGATCTATGGTGGTCGACTATGGGTGATTTGGTGGAAGGTACCCTATGGTGGTGATACTTGATGGGGAGAATACTAATGTTATCACAATTAGAAGAATAAATTATTATTTTAAAAATTGGTAACATTAAAAAGAATTTATCATTTAATCTTCTGGAAACTGTTAAGTGAGAACAATTAGGGAAGCATACCCAATTAGTGTTATTTTGTGTGGAAGAACCACAACTATAGTACTTTGTAAAAGTCTGATTTTCTAGTCAATCCATATTTAACTACTCAAAATAATCAAATGAATTTATTTATTTCTCATTTCTATACCACTCTTTTTCTCTTATTTCTACCTTCTTAGGACAAAGCTATCATATTATCTACTCTCAGATATCCTACAATACCTTCCTGACTGGCATTCCATAGCCATTCTTTTTATATTAAATCAAGCACAAACATTCTACTGTTACAGGCATGAGTCAACCCTAAGTTCCAGGCTTGCAGTGGAGGTATGTAGGGTTGGAGACGCAAATCATACAGCATATATTTAAACACTGATGTGATTATATTCTAGGTGTGCAAGATCTCGAAAACTTGGCAGACTGGGGTTCTAGATGATGGGTTGACCTTCTGAATTAATCAGTCCACCAGCTGTATTCTGTAAAATGCCAGAAACCCTGCCACCAGATGCATCGGTTGAGTCAAGTAACTACCTAGCTTCCCATTCACATGTACCCTCCAGATTTTTATTATAAAAATTTTCAGACATACAAAAAATATGAAAGAATATTCCAATGACCACTAAGATATTTACCTATTAGATTCTAGAATCCTTAATATTTTTCATATTTACTTTTCTACATATGTTACATTTATAATTGTTGCTAAGTCATTTGGTAGTAGGTTGACATTCTAGCCTTAGACATGTCATCACCTAAGAATAGGCTTCTTTACATATCCACAAAGTTAACAATACCATAAAGTCCTCTCATAGTCCCAGTTGCCCCAAGACAGTCTTTCTTACAGATTTTTAAAAACAAAATGTAATCTGGATTTTCACAAGTTGCACTGCTGTTCAATCTCTTTCATCTCCCTTAGTATTGAATAAATACTAAGGATTAAACCTTAGGTGTTAAATAACACGTAAGCTGTTATTTAATTAATCCTCTATTTCTTCTCTTTTCCACAAACTCAGAGTTAGATCTAGAGGCTTGATTATCCTCAGGTTAAACCTTTTTCCCCCCTTTTGCATAAATACTTCATTATTTTTCACAAATACTTCATTATACTAGTGAGGTTGGGAACTTCATATCACATCACAAAGTCTTCAAAATCAGGTTGTCCTACCATTAGTGAAGGGATTTTTTAATCTTGGCAAAAGTGGTGATCCCCACTGGAAAGTTACAATTTTTCTTCTGTAATTAGCACTTAGTCTTAGAGTGATATTTTGGCACCTGGTGAATATACTATTCCCAACAGACATTCATCAAGTGGTTTTAGCTTCTGTTAGTGATATTCCTGTCGGTTATTATCAGAACTGCAAAATTTTATCATTCTTTCTATTTATAATAACTTGAATTTTTAGTAGTTTCCCTCCACTTCATCCCTAACCCCAAGTTTCACTATGGATTCATGAAATACGGATTTTAATTTTTCCCATTTCTGTTACAATCAATTACAATAATCACACTTTGTTTCCTTTATTCACCTCACTAATCTCTGCTCTACAACTCTACAGTGTACTTTCTCTGTCTCTGAACTCTAACTCTCTCATTCTCTGTCTCACATTATACACACACACACACACACTCTTAATATTTTTAAGACTTCTTGTTGCTCTTAGGATAAAGGCCAAAAAATTCCTAACTTATAAATAACTGTATCTGGCCCTGACTCACCTGGATAGCTTTATTGCACCCAATGCTACTTTGCTCTCAAGGTTCCATTTCCAAAGTAGCACATTCCCTCCACTAAGTGTGCATGCTATTTCCCTACCTAGAATATTCTCCCCAAGGGCCTCCTCCTACTTAACTGGCATTCTTCAGTTTTAGTCTTCAACCACTTCTTTTCCCAACTTTCTAGTGCATAAGACATGTGGATTTTATATACTTTTGCATGGTTAGTTTCATCCTTTTTTTTTAACCAAGAGAAGAATCTTTTTCTTTTTTTAATGAGGCACTATGCCTGACACATAGTAGATACTCAATAAATAGTTACCAAATAAATGGAAGAATGAAACAGATACATGGTGCTACTAGATATTTTTATTTACCTTTAGAACTACTTAGTAACAGAATGGAAGTACCTGTAAAAATGTTTAAACTTGCAGTCAAAGTCTCCAGAATTTATTAGTGAGCCCTTCTATAATTTGTTAAAAAGGAAAAGCAAAGCCCTAGCTATATAAAGACACATTACTGAACTAGTGCTGCCGTATCTTTTGTCCTTTGTCTTTTTGTAAGTGATGTGAATCAATGAACATTATCAAAAAAATACAGAAAAGCTTCCATTAGGTTATCAGGCAGACTAAAGAATAACTTTCCTTTCTATGGAGGAATAAATAATCCTCCCTTACAGAAACACAGTGTATAACAGCAAAGTAATATAAAATGGACAATTAAAACTTTGAGGACATTCTTACTCTTCTAACTAGCTACACAATATTACCTATTGGTTAAAACTGTATGTAACTCCATTGCAGAATAGGTTTTGAAATTTCATCAATGAAAGCAAATTCTCAACCAAAGTAAAATGGATCATAAATTATTCCTTATATGTGTATTTATAATACTTATGCTAGTTCTCACCAAGACCTTCCAGGTACATATTGGAGTCTTAATGAAATTAACTTTAATAAAATAGACTATTTCTTATATAAGGAATTTGGAATAGGTCACCAGGTTTTTTCCCCCTTCGTAAAAGTGATCAAATAAGTAGACTGGCAAATGCACACCATGTAGGAAAACTACTGAAACACAATACAACTTCTAGTGTGCTAAAATGTTTGGT
Source organism: Scalopus aquaticus (assembly GCA_004024925.1). Taxonomy (NCBI): domain Eukaryota; kingdom Metazoa; phylum Chordata; class Mammalia; order Eulipotyphla; family Talpidae; genus Scalopus; species Scalopus aquaticus. Next base: position 128,979 of record PVIJ01000130.1, read on the forward strand.
CTTGGTGACACACGCCAGCTAGACCCATGGTAGTGGAAAAATATATTCAGGCATCATCTGCAAATCACAAGTCCTAATACAATTTCCAGAAACTACTCAAAGGATCCTCTCTAAAAGTCTAACTATTACTACCAACCTGTAAGCAAACAGATCATGTTAAAAGAAATATTTCATTCCGGACTGGACTGTTTTAAATCTCTGGTTATAAAACACCAAACACTTGAATCTCTTTTCTTAGACACAAGGGTGTAAGGAAATAGTTACATGAATTAAGTCCCTATGTGACTCAGAGACATACTGTGGACAATTTCGGCTTGTAGAACTAGAATAAAAACATAGACACGCTGATTTTAGCATATGCATCTCCTACTTCAAATTTTTGTCATATTATAGTTGAAGGCTATTAAGCAAGGCAAAAAATATCTTTCCCAAAGATTAACTCACAATCATTGAGTGAAAACAAAGTGGGTTGGAGAACCATACAGAGGCTCAAAGTTTCTCCTGCTCCGTCTTTTTAATCACATTAAGTGGTCAAGATGGAGAGATAGCTCTGTGCAGTGGAATTTTACCAATTAAAAAGAAAGATTTCCTTAGTTTGTGTGTGTGTATATAAATATACATAGGCCGCCGGTAAAGTTCTTAATCATAACGGAATTTTCTCAGAAGGCAATATAATTTCATTATCTGCAAAATTGTTTTTTTTTAGCGTAATAACACTCAAAATGTATAGTATAAACTAATCAGATTATGGAATGTGAGATTACTCAGTACAATTGTCATGTTATTCATATTCCCTTTTCTATATCTTTATCACTATTCTATATATAAAGGCAAGTGTTCTCCCAATACTAGTGGCTAGAAAATAAAGGGGGGGAGGAAGAATCACAGGGGATTATTTAGTATTAGACATTGCAGCAGCCAAAACTGTGAGCCAGTATTCTGTTTTCACAGAATATTCTCAAGAAATATTTAAAAAGCAAGTTAGAAAAAGGTCAATTTCTTACATAAAGCAAACACTGAAAGCCTATAACCAAGAAGTAATAATGTCTTAGTCAATTCAGTAGGCTCCACTTTATTATTTCTAGATGTTAGAACAAATTAATACACAGAATAGGAGTAAAATGTTATCTATTTCAATTTCCTTTCTGATCTTAAATTTCCTTTGTAAAGGCAAATTCTAACAGCGCTATCTAGCCTCTTTTGAAACATTTCCATGGATGGAAAATGCATTATCTTTTAAGGAAGCTCGCCCTAATGTCTGATAGATTAAATTGTTAACAAGTTCTCATCTCTGCTGTTCTCGTTTATCAAGTATTCATTAAGAAAATACTATGTACCAGGTACAGGCCCAGGGTTTCAGAATGTTCTGGGCCTTCTTGGGGCATAGTCTAGTGGGAGATATAAATAACCATAGAAAATAACTGCATAACTACAATTTTTGGTCACACATGTTGATAGGTTATGTGAAGGAAAGCAAAAACTGCTTGACACACACAGCGAGTCTAAAATAACACAACATAGAATCCTTGGAGATGTGCTGAAAGACTACAACAAAAAGGGAGACAAGTTTGACTGGGGGACTTGGGAAGGTGTCTCAGAGGTGCCATTTGAGCTAAGATATGAAGGATGACTAGCAGCACATCTGGAGAAGATCCAGGAGAGGCAGCAGGAAGTGCATTATGAAGTCCTGAAGTAGGAAAAATCATGGCACCCTCCAATTCCTAAGGTAAGACTGTTAAGACTATAGCAGAATGAGTATTTGGGGAGTGGGGAGGGGTAGACTGCAAGAAAGTCAGAGAAGTAGCAGAGGCCTCATTAGAGGTATTATATATCAGTACAAATGAATTAGGAATCTCCTGACAAGCTTTAATCAGGGAAGACTAGATGATCAGATTTTCTTTTTAAAGACCATTCAGTCTTTTTTCCTGCTAATTTGATCTTCACTTTATTGATGACTACAAAGAGAATATTTCATTACTCTTTTTCTTTTTTTTAATGACTGTTTTCCATATAGGCAACCAAGGGAGAGAGAAGCCATAGGACCTGAACAAATATGGCCAGGATCTCACGGAAGGTTACTCTTTGGTGACCAGTGCTCCTGGGCACTGGTGACACCTCACTGAATTATGCTTCAGTCTTCAGGTCCAGCCACTGCCTCGTCAGATGGGGGTAAACTTGATTGGAAGACAGCACTCAACTAGGAAGACTGATGAGAACACTACAGACCATCGTGAAAGAGCACAACTACACACCTGGAGTTGCTACCAAAGTGTGACAGCAATACTGTTTTTAGCCATTAAAGGTAACATTTTCCAAAGACTACAAGTTTTTGGTTACAAGATGAAAGAAAAGGTTCTAATATACAGCATGGTGACTATAGTGAGCAATACAGATTATATGAGATTTGTTGAGAGAGTAAATCTTAAATGTCCTCATGACAACCAAAGAATTATAATTATGTGAGGTGATGGATGTATGAACTAACCTTATTGTGGCAATCACTTTGTAATATATATTGCACGCAATATATATTGTAACATATTGCATAAATTAAATCATCACACTCTGTACATTAAGTTTACATAATTTTATATGTCAATCACATCTCAACAAAACTGCAGGAAAATTGCATTTTCATACTTACACTAGGAATTAACCCAGAGTATTTTGCAAAAGCATTTGTTATCTGACAACTTCAAAATACTTTAAAAATGGCTTCAACTGAAAATCAATGTATACATTGAAACTGCATAGATTTGGAATTCAAATCTGAAAAGCATTAATCAATAATCCTCTCTCTCGGTTCTGAAATAAAAATCAAGCCAGCTTCTTGGATGATCACATTGCGAAGACTCAGCAAGGATGGATAAAAAGCACTGTTGCAGTAAAGTAGGTCCTTTCTTAGAAACGGAACAGACAAAGCCTTTCATTTATTATTCATGGTGCCTTGTGCCCATGTCAACTCCTGATTAATAATTAAAATTAATCTCATTACAGAAGATTTCATTACAGGATAATTTAATTAAATGATGAATTGGCTCCCAGATGTTACCTTCTGTGCCATCTTTTAAATAATGCTGATGAAGACACAGGAATTCGCTAGGTATCAGTCAGGACTTAAGAAGGTTAATTATTTACAGGGTTCTGACATTCTATAGATAAAAAAAAATGATATTGATCACATCTATGCATTCTCCTTCTCCAAAGTCACATTTTCTCAAGATTTTTTTATATTTTAACAACTTTTTCAAGTCTACTGGAAATTCAGGATCACAGACTGCCAGTCATAAAAATGTATCCCTTCGATGAAAATATTATTTCACAGCACCTTCATTTTGTAAGGTAAGTATACAAAGGGCTTTCATTACTATCAATCTGAAATTTCAACCTAAATCGCTTCTTGGCCTTTTGGCTAAGAGCAAGTGAAATTTCAACCTAAAAATAACAATGGAAATGAATGTATTGATCAAACTTTTGCAAATAAAAGAGTTTAATTATGCAAAATAATTGAACAGCATGAGCAATGAGACTTCTAAATACCATTTGATATCTTTATATAAACTAAGCTGTAAAAAGACCCTTACAAAGTCAATGTTTTTTTTTTTTTTTTTCAGAATGAGCCATCATAAACCCCAATTTAAGTGTTTCAGTTACCACCTACTTCACTACTATAACCATACAGCGCTCATCATACTTTGTGCAAGATGCATGTTCTGGTAAAGCAACATAATAAAAAGTTAAATCCATTAAACAAAACTTTTAGCGTGTAAAAACATTTATTATTTATTTAGTTGGGGGAATCTTGGCTTTTTTGACTATATCATGTATGACAAAATCTAGGCCATTCCAAAAGTTATCACAGAGGTAATTTTTATTTATTCTACTTGGTTTACTTTAATGATTCTGACCTCTTCCCAAAATTATATATTATATTGAAACCTCAATCCAAGATTGTAGCTTCAATTTTATCATTTCTATTGGCCAAAGGAATATTTTACTTAAATGGGATTTACAAAATCAACTCACAAAATGTGACATAATCTCATTAAAAATTTCTTTGCTTTAGTAAAGTTAAAAAAAAAACTGGCAATAGTTAATTGAGGGGGTGATTTATAACACTGGTCAACACTGAGGTCATTACTGACTTAAAAAGACCTAATCTGTAGTATCATGGTGTGCTGAACATGAATACAACCGTGAAATTTTTTTATTAGCTCTCATTTTGAAGACATTTCATATAATTCACTTTATATGTTTCACCATGTCAATTTATCCAGTGGGACTGCAACAACATCCAAAATCAGTCTAGAATGATGTAATATTGCATCACATTGCATAATACCATCATGCACACATCATCCAGAGTTGATTGCATCATTTTCTGATGCAATGCAAAACTACTGCAAGGCAGCTGCTGAAGTGAGCTGACATCAGCAGTGCATCATAAAAAGCCCTGTCGGAAAGGTTGAGCTTTGAAAATATTTCAGACTTCGTGTGAGACAGTTTAGCTACTGTTCCATTGAACTGTTATATTTTATCCATTTAGGCACAATACAGAACAGTAATGCCTCCAAAGTATGTTAATAGCATGGACAATTTCTGCTCTATTTGTGGGGAAGTGACATTTGCCAAACAGAAGTAAAGTACAACTTCTCAAGTGAAGAAGGCTTATCAACTTTACTTCGGATGCAAGGTTGGTGACCAAGACAAGCCTTGGGCCCCGCATCCATGCTGTGCTACATGTCCAACACAGCTTTCACAGTGATTGAATGGCAAAAGACCATCAATGCCGTTTGCAGTTCCCACGGTGTGCCACGGTGTGCAGAAAGCCAAGCAACACATAAAAGACTGTTACTTCTGCTTGGTTCCTCCTCTTTCCGGTGGAATAACGAAGCAAAAGAAGTCAAGAATAGTCTACCTAAACAGTCCGTCTGCATTGAGACCAGTTCCAAATGGTGAGGGACTTCCTATTCCAGAACCTCCAACAGAATATTCTCTTGATTCATCTGATAAAGACAAGGGTGAGCCGACCTGTTCTCCTGTTCCATCAGAATGCAGTGATCCAGATGTTCACTGTGGTGCATCATCAACCCCACACAGACTAACACAGGAAGAGCTAAATGATCTGGTTCGTGATTTGGACTCATCCAAGAACAAGGCAGAATTGCTAAGATCAAGACTCCAACAATGGAATCTTCTAGAAGATGTCACAATTACTTTGTATTGAAAGTGCCACCAGCAGTTGGAGCCTTTCTTCAGAAAGTACTCTGTTCCGATATTGAGGGTCTCATGAATGCCTTAGAAATCACTCATGTCCCACAAGAATGGGGACTATTTCTAGACTCTTCAAAACTGAGTCTTAAGGCTGTGCTTTTGCACAGTCGAAACTGCCTTCCATCTATTCCAGTAGTGCATTCTATGCACATGAAAGAGACATATGATAACTTAAAGCAGCTACTGAATTCCACTGAGTATAACAAGTACAGCTGGCACATCTGTGGTGATTTGAAGCTAGGTGCCCTTTTAATGGGACTGCAGCAGGGACATACAAAATACATGTTTCTTATGTGAGTGGGACAGCCGAGTAAGTGAACTGCACTACTTGCAGAAGGAATGGACTCGCAGACAAAATGTAGCAGTTGGAGAGAAGAACATCCAGCACCCAGCTCTGGTCGAGGCTCACAAAATCCTGCTACCACCTCTTCACATCAAACTAGGTTTGATGAAGAATTTCGTGAAAGCCATGGACCGGACCTCACCAGTTTTCCGATACCTGCATGAAAAATTTCCTCGACTCAGCAAAGCAAAGATTAAAGAGGGAGTTTTTGTGGGTCCTCAGATTTGAGAGCTCGTCAAAGATGACCGGTTCAACAACTTGCTGCAGGGTGATGCAAAACAAGCATGGAATGCTTTTTGCCTAGTGTCTACAAACTTTCTTGGAAATGTTAGGGCAGAAAACTACAAGGAACTAGTAGAAGACATGCTGATGCAGTATCAGAAACTTGGCTGCAATATGTCTCTAAAGATCCACTTCCTTCATTCCCATATGGATTTCTTCCCTGAAAACTGTGGCATGGTGAATGGTTTCATCAAGATATCGCATCAATGGAACAAAGAAACCAGGGAAAATGGTCCACTACAATGCTGGCTGACTACTGCTGGACACCCCCAAAGATGCCTCCGAACAGCTGTACAAGAGACAAGCGAAGAAATCTAAGAAGTAGTCTATGATTTGATTTTTTACAGGTATTAACCATAGGCCTATTACTATTGGCATGCTTTTCATGATGTAAACATCAATTTATTGCAGATTACAAAGAAAACTAGAGCCATATTAGAATTTGACTGTCATAATAGTGTTGAGCACATACAAATTGATAGGAAATGACTGATTTTATTTCAGTAACATGACTTTTGTAAAAATTTGTTGACCAGTGTAATTACTGTGCAATCAATTGTATTGTCATAGTTTCCACACACTATGTTAATTGGCTACTCAGCAATATAAATGATAGAATTAAAGCATCTCAGAGGTAGAAAATATCTTAAAAGGCACTTAGTCTATATATTCTATCAGATGTATGAATCCCACAAACATTATTAAGAAGACACAAGTATCTCTAGCAGGGCAACACTCAACTTAGCTAGGCATCTTATTTCACTAGCAGTCAGCTGGCAGGATTAGAAAGTTTTATATCTGCTTTTTCTGTATCTTTGGAGACTTTAACTCTTTTTTCCCTTTTTCCTCCTGCACAGTTTTCACTGAAAGTTAAGTGCCCAACTCTATCCAAGCAATCCACCTTCCTCGAGATCATGTCCCTTCTCTCTTAGAGTTGATCCCATTCCTGTCTGTTCACAATTCTTTTACATCACTCCATGATGTACTTTCACAAAGAACCCTTATTAGTGCTTATGTGCTTTGAAGCATGCCAATTTATATTCATGTATATGCTGCAATACAGTGGCAGTTCTCAAGCAAATAAGACACATAAGATTTGCAGGAAAACACTAGGCCTTCAGAAAAATGTCAAGCATTTAATTCTATCAATTTGAACTGATAGGGACAGTTTTACAAGAAGACATTATGATGGAATATGCACTGTAAAATCAGTCATAACACTGTGTTCACAAAAATAATAGTCAACCTAAGCTGTATATTTTTAAGCTTTTTATTAAAGATGCTTGCAATTTATTTCTGCATGCATCAGTAAATATTTTATGATAGTTATTCACAGGTGTGAGCTATCAACTGGGAATGGACTTGCTAGCACATTACAAGGCTTTTAGAGTGGTTATTATTTATATTAGGAAAATAAGCATGGGAAAAACGGGCTCAGAAAAGTTTAAAGACATTGAAAAGCTTGGATGTTACAAAAACAGACCTAATCATCAAAATCACTACATATTACAATTAATTGTCAGTTCATTGAACCTTAAGGAAGATACGCTTGAGGCAAATAAGAAATTTGACTTTACCAAGTGGGCAATTAAAGTGAAGGATCATGTTACTCTAAGAATTAGAAGATGATGACATTTACAAATGTTTTTTAAAAATGTAGACAAATTAGGGAAATATACTTCAAAGCAGACTGAACAGAGAAACGTCCTTGCTTTCAAGCAGCCCTGGTTTGTTGAAATGAATTAAGTTTCCAAGTTTTCGAAGCTGCTATGATGAGACTTTTGTAAACATCCAGTATTTTTATAAATTAGATGTTTACCTGTAATGATCTAACGTTTTTTTCAAACCTGTAGATTTAGCAAAGCAATTTATCTTCAAGATCTTAAAATTAATCAATATTAGATCTTGAGGAACAAGTCTGTGGGGGGTGGGGGAGGAGAGGGGAGAGAGTTCTAAAAAAAAAAACCCTTAAGATTGGTGCTTAAAGATATTAAAAATATGTTAAAAACAGAGAAAAGTGGGATTGCATATTCATCCTGGTAGATTGAGAGCAATTTGAGATGAGATAAAAAGCAAGCTAAAGTACTGGTTTCCTCAGTGGTAAGGATATACTAGGATGATTTCTGGTTTTCCATTGCCTTAGAGAAATATCAGTTTTTCTAGATGCAAATTTATACATGCAGATAAGTGAAAATCTGGAATAGGAATATTTGAAAGGACAGACCATAAAAGTATCATAAAAATCATTTCCATAAATTAATCCACACTGATCTCATAGCTCACACAGACACGAGGGTAAACAACAGCAATAGTGATAATAACAAAGTGGTGCCCACCAAGAAGATGGCATTTCAATTCTCTCACTCTCACTCTCTCTGGCTATAAGGGCTTTTTCCCACTTTATCAACATGTGTGCTGTTCACAAGCTCTTATCAGTCCTTTCCGTTTGGAAACACAACCACCTCCCAGTATAACTTCCACTCTTACCTGTTTAAATGTACATACTCAGTTAATCACCTGCCCATTTTATGAACAGACTCCTGGTAGCCACAATGGACACATTACCTGTGAGCTAACCTGGCATCCTAGAAATGAACAACCTGGCTTTCAGAGATTAGAATGCCACTGATAAAATAATTATTGAACCATGCTCTGTAAGTTTCCAGTGGCGGGTGAGGAGGGAATGACAAAACTTGGAAAAAGGCTTTAGTTAATTTGAAATACTGTCTTATATTCTGATAGAACTTTTAATATTATTATTACTAATAATAATAGGAACTGGTATCCAATTTTCAAGTTGTATCTGAAAACCTGAGGGGTTGATGTTTAAAACAAGAAAAAAAATGTACTTGATATGTGTTCAAATGTAGGTAGAAATTATTTTAAAAATTAATACAAGATGAGTTTTAATGCAAATAAATTTCTTTATTACCTGTGAATTAAGAGTGGCCAGCAGACATCCAGATAGTACATCATGGTGCTTTTATTCAGGTTCTGTATTAAGAACCTGTCTTGGTTCCATCTCTTTCCAATGTACAATTTATAATCTAAGAGGAGACTATTAAGGATTTGTAAATTATAGAAATAACTGAGATAATTCCTTTATTATTTTTATTCACATTAGCACATAAAACCTATTGACTGGAAAACAAGATTTTGAAAGTATTAGACTTTGATACATTCATTCTTATTCTTCTTCTTTACCCCTCTCCCCCATCATACACACACACACACACACACACACGGAACAGCCCTTGCTTCCATTAAAACTATATTATCAGCAATTAGGCTATCACATACATGTAAAAATGCATTTATACTGAGCCTTTGATACTAATAGTTACACTATTATCACTAATAGTGAAATAGTTATTGGTGATACTAATACTATTTAATTACTTCAGTAGACTTAAAAGCATTGTTTGGGATTTTATAATTGTTCTCAACTAAATTTCACATAATTTTTCAATCTCTAATTCATACTGAAATGTCATTTCATCTTATAAAATATTTTTGTAAGGACCAGTAGCAAGACCTTTCACTTTTGTTGAAATTCAAACTCAGAAACCTAGGTAAGACTCTGCAGTCCAGAGTCTCAGAGCTCGTCTTGGAGTCACTTTAATTCTTAATGTTTTAATTACTTGCACCTATTAAATAATTGAAACTCTCTAACAAACAAAAGATGAGATGGCTCTCTATTTGGCCAAAATGATGGCATGAACTTATTCTAAAAAGAGAAAATCAAGAATTGGGTTGGCTGGGGATATATACTAATGAGTAGCAAAATTTAAGCCTATTATTGATCACAGACTTTTGGTCCTTACATATCACGCATCACACATACTCAAATGTGGATGTTATATAGATATAGGTATGTAAGAATGGATATGAAATTTGCCCTCTGAAATTAATAATGCTTATATTCAGAATCATAGGCCCTCAAAGACAGATAACTTGAGATCATTTTGTCATGTCTCACTAGTAACAGGTATGTGCAGTAAAACACAGAAAGTGTAAAATGTGTTTTAAATTTTATCCTTTTATGCTGCCAAGAGTAAGGTTCTATATGTTGGTTTCATTCAGTATTTGCAAGGCTTACTACTCCTACATTTCTTTTACATATGTCTATTTACAAGATTTTTTGACAATTATGGTATGATATAATTGTTACTACGTAGTCTTTTCACATAATATGTCCAAAGGGAGCCCAAACAGCCTCAGAATCAACTCCTTTATAAATGACATTTCTCTCTGCTCCGTGGGAAATTAGGTTCAACTGTCATGAAACACAACAATATAAGCATTTAAAAGAGGAAACTGTAAATATTTGCTAAGTAAATTAATGAATAATAATTAGCTCCAGATTTACTCATGTAATACATTTTCTTCTAAACAGCCTAAACTTCAAGTTTTTTAAGTCTAATCTCTGTATGTGATCACATGTAATCTTGCAGGAAATTATGGTTCTTAGAGGAAAGTAATCTTGTAGCTCTGCATAGATTACAGACATAAAAGTAAAGACTATGATGTTAAATCATGAATACTCATGTCTAAAAAATAAAGCAGTACACATTATAATAGCACAATGATTATACAATTTTATTTTCCCGTAGTGTCCTTGGTTTACTTATCACACTATATTACATTGCCTTCTTTCATGTTCAAAAGTGTCTCAGTCTGAACAATAAGTTGCATAGCCACTCAACCTAAATAACCAGTGTTCATTTTACCCTTTTACTTTTTCTCAGTAATTATTCCCCTAGTGTAGTCTCAACTTTTAATCAAAATTCTTTGACACATTCAATCACTGACATTTTGCATGTGGCTCAAACTCTGTAACAATGATGAAGAGATTATTAAAATGTAAAGTGATCAAGTTAGAACATTTTTTAATATGTTAGGTTTATTAAGGCAAGAAATAGAAAAGTGAAAAAGAAGTCATCAACCAGCTGGCCTCAATGTTCAGAATTCAACTCTGAGCATCACAGGCCTAAATCATGCGCAGAGTAAGACGGGCCCACACCTAGAAGCACCAATTGAAAAGAAGAGCTAGTATGGGGTTTGCCTGCCTTCCTCAAACCCAATTTCATCTCACTGTAAAAGGATGGTGGGGGAAAAAGCCAAATAGTTTGCTGAAATCTGACCATTCACAATAAAATTAGCCTGCTCACCAATTTCCAAAACACATTAAAAGACACTCAAATACCAAAACACATACCAATAAGATCAATCAATTTGAACATGGATTTTTCTTCATATGTTATATTCCCCAAATAAGATTAGTTTTATGAAAATTAGTTTAGAATTTTCAAATGGATAAGGAGAAATTTCCCTCAAAAATAAAATGTTTGTAAACAATAACTGGCAAATTTTAAAAGAACAGGAGATATAAATCTCACAAATTTAAAATACTGAAAAGAAAATTAGAAACTAAATGAATGTATACTATAGAGCAACTGTGAGAATCCACCATGTAACAGGGAGTGCAGCAGATATTATAAATATCTGCTGTAGAGGTATACAGATAAAAATAAGATACAGATAATAAAGAATATGTAAAAATATGAAAGTTAAGAATTTTCATAAAGTTATAAATTCTTTAGATCAGTAATTTACCTCGAAGACCATACAGGATAAACCTAAATTGAACATAATAAAACTACAAATGATAAGATTAAATTTCAAAAGTAACTGGAGACAAAAGACAGATTACCAGCAAAGGAACAACCATTAAACTGATAGGATTTTTTATCAGCAACAAAAGATGTCATTCTTTTATTCAAAATATATATTATTTACTGTGTTCCATGGAAGGAGACAACAGTATAACATCTTTAAAGTGTGAGGAGTAGCTAAATGTTAATTTATAATTTTACCTCACGGAAGTATTATTCGAAAATGAAATTAAGATAAAACCACTCACAGGCCATCACTGAATCATTTCTTTGTAATTTCTATATAGTTTCATATATAGAAAAATGATCCTTAAAGATGCAACAGTATAAAAGAGGGAAGAAGGATAAAACATGGTAAATTTAGGGCCTCCCTGGTGGTGCAGCGATTGAGCGCTGCGCCGTGGAGCTGTCGGCAGTGCGCGATGCAAGTTCGATGCCCAGCCAGGGAGAATCCCACATGGTGTGGCAGACCTCTCCTGCCTCGCCCGCTGCTCCCCTCAGCAGTGTATTTCTGATCTGCCTGTTCTTTTCCCCACTCTGTCTCTGGTGAACCTTCTCGCCGCCCCACGCCTCTGGCCTGTACCCCAGCTTGTATTAAAAAAAAAAAATGGTAAATTTAAATGCTACTGTAAAATAACAACTAGTTATATTGCATTTTTAAAAAATATAAAACCAAAATTTTAATCAATATTAACAATGAAACTTATTTATTATTTATAACAATGTTTAGACAAATACATACTAGTTTAAACTTAAAAATGTATAATATTTATGTATATTTAAAAAGTAAAAATGGGGCCTCCCTGGTGGCACAACGGGTTGGGCACAGTGCTGTGGAGCTGTTGGCAGCTGCAACATGAGTTCAATGCCTGGCTGGGGAGATTCCACACGGCGCGGCAGACCTCTCCCGCCTTGCCCGCTGCTCCCCTCAGCAGTGTATTTTGGTCGATCTGCCTGTTCTGCTTCCCACTCTGTCTCTGGTGAGCCCTCTCACCGCCCCACACCTCTGGCCTGGACCCCAGCTTGTATGCATAAAAAAAATAAAAATAAATAAAAAGTAAAAATGATCCCTTTTGCAAGAGTAGCTTTCAAATTAACAGAGAAAAGTAAAATGAGATACAGAAATCTCTAACAATCCAATTAAAAGCAGAAAGGGAAGGGAAAAAAGCAAAACAAAAGGATGAAAGTAGACTAAAAGAAAATAATATAATTATGATTACACTTGCAAGTACAATAAAGGTAAACAATAACTTCTTATACAAAGATAGGAATTATCATGATACTTTAAAAATAAAGAAGTGAAGTTCATTCTGCTTGGAAGAGCTGTCCTTAAAACAAAACTATGGTCAGGTGTGAACCAGGAATATAACCCCTACCTTAGAAGTCACTGTACTGCATTCCTCAGGGCCGGACGATGGACTGCCCAATGTTCAATGAGCTATTTCTATTACTTTCAAGAATGCTAAAACATCAGTGTCGGTGTAAGGTAAATGAAAGAATAATCAGGTTTTTCTGCCCTCCCATCAAGGATAGACCTCTGCAAGCCTATGCACATGCCTGATGGTGGGCACGTGAGGTAGGGTGTGGGCCTGAATGAGCGGGCACATGTGGGCCTGGAGAGACTGAGCACAAAAGAGCAGCATCACAGAAGAAGTAGCAGAAGAAGGAGCAGCAGGGAACAGAGAACAGAATGAAGCAGCAGAGGACCACTTGGGGTGCAAAGGAGACCATGAGAGAATGCCTGAGAGCTGGAGAGAGTGAAGATTCACCGGGGGCTGGAGGCCTACCAGCCTCCCAGCCCTCCGGCCGCGCAGCCTGCCCTGAACCTGGCTCCCTCACTCAAAAGACCATTAAGAACCTAAAAAGCCACTAACAGCTCCAGAACTCCTTTCCTTTTGACCCATCTACACAGCTCTTTAGAGAACCTGTTCCCTGAGTCACATCCTGTCTCTACAGGCAGGCGAACACCTGAGGGTCTTTTTAATTGATATGCAAAAAAGAGCAACTATTCCAGAAATATTATCAATAGTCTTATGATCAACTACCCCTACACTGAAGGATTTTCCCCTCTCCTGGACCTGAGAGTAAAGACTCTCTCTCCATTCCTCATGTGCCCACATTCTCTTCTGTCCTATATAATCTCCTTTCATTTGCCACTCAAGGAGGCAGCTTTTTCTGAGTACTGGCTCTGCTGTCCTCGAGACATATCTCCACTCGCTTAATTAAACCCTTCCTTTGTGGTAACAATCTCGTGGTTCAGATTTTGGCTCTTTGAGAGCAAGACTACAACCTGGTTTGGTCAGTAACAAATTCACGCAAAACAATTATTTTTTATTTATTTAAAAAATTTTTTTTAAGATTTATTTATTTTTGCATACATGCTGGGGTACAGGCCAGAGGTGTGTGGCGGCAAGAGGGTTCACCAGAGACAGAGTGGGGTGCAGAACAGCCAGACTGACTGAAGCACACTGCTGAGGGGAGCAGCAGGCAAGGCAGGAGAGGTCTACTGCACCATGTGGGAATCTCCCAGGCCGGGCATCGAACTCGCGCAGTGGCCTCCGACAGTTCCACAGCACTGCACTTAACCCATCACGCCACCAGGGAGGTCCACAATTATTTTTTAAAATAAGAATATGGGGATGGAAAGAGAAATAATCAACAAACACTAACCAAAAGTAAGCTAATACTATGTTGATATGAAAAAATTAAGTTTAAGTCAAGGATTAACAAGGGTAAAATAAAAGCACTGTCTAGTCACAAAAGGCAACACCCACCAAGAAGATATAACTGTGAACTTGTATGTTCCAGCAGCAAAATCTCAAAATATACAAATTAAAAACTGACAGAATTATGATGTAAAAACAATGCACAAAGTTAAAAGGAGAGATTTTGTCATCTGGTTCCATGGAACTGAGTATATCAAAATTCTGACTGTTGAAGCTAAGCACACAGGCACCACCTCTGCTTGAGTCTAGTTCTGACATTAGCCTCTTAAAAGAAATCACACTATGTGAATGATCTCAAAGATTTAAACAAATCCCCAAGGATGAAGAACTCCATTCCTCCCTAAGTGCTAAGAAGAAAGGCTTTCTGGAGTCTAAAAGTGGTAAAAGATGAGAGAGGGAAAGAGATGGGGACTATTATGTACTGGACCCCAGTAGCATGAGTGGACGGCAAACTTTTGAGGTGTCTGTGGTAAGAGTGAAAAATACTATAAATGAGGTCTCCTGTTTGCAGATTCACTGCTTGGGCACAAGGCCACTGATTAATGACTTTTAGAAAAATATTATTTTATGCTCAGATGATAACATCAATCAACTAAATTTTAATATATACTTATTTTTTATGTTCAAAGCTATCGAATTATCTAAAATAGAACATCTAACAACATCTACCCAAAAAAGCTTCACTCCCCAGAGTGAATCTTCTCTAGTATACATTCACCTTAACCAATACCCATGTCAAAACCTATTTACGTAGTTGATTACAGAACTGTATAGCTATAGGTGTAGACTTAAAACCATAGAATTTTTACCTTGGGCCTATAATCACACGTGGTAGACGAATACATAAAAATACAAGGGGACAAATAAATTAATTTTCACATATGTTCATCTACACACCTTATGATATTTAAAGAAATTTATCTCAGCCTTCACAACTATTTGCTGAGAAAGTAGTAAAGCTGTCAGGATTTTGAGGGAATTCAGGAGTTTACTGAAGTGAGAATTAGAAAGCTCTTTGACAGAACACAAACCACGTACCCACCGACATGGTGACATCAGCTGAAAGGCGTTCCTTGTACCATGCCAAGGTTCGCAAGGTGCCCTGGGGGAAAGCTGAAGTGATTTCTGGGGGGTGTGCTGCGTAATCTCACAGCTTGCTCCAGTTAGTCTGACCGCCTTGCTGACACCTCAAAAAACACCGTCCCTGTTGATTCAATAGCTCCCCCCACTTTTAGAAATTACCACACTGTGGCTGACATGATAGTCAATCCTGGTAGGAGACACACACATCTTTTCAAATAACACAAATTCTTGCAGTGCAAAAAGAAAAACGTTTTTTAAATGAATCAAAACAAGAATAAATGTACTTCCTGATCATGAAGGTAGAATTAATTTCCCACCATAATTCAATCCTGCAAACTTCCTGTTGGTGTCAAGACATAGTTTAAACCTTCACTTCAATTTAAATACCGTACAATTTGCTTTAGTCACCCTAATCACTTCAGCTAACATTTTCTTTCTTTCTTTCTTCTTTTCTATCAGTGGCATTTGTCTCCCAATTAATCTTCTTTTATTATTTTTGAGGCAACTTTCGGTAGATAGCCTCAGTTTATTATCTGACAACTGAACCCCAACTATAGAATTTTCCTATTTTTGCAATAATATCACACAAAACTATTTTAATGCAATTTTCTCGATTAAAAAATGTAGATTGCATGTGATAAAGAATCATTCCACCTTAAGGTTGAAGTCCTTATAAAATGAGTGAAAAAGTTTCAGCCTTCTCAGAAAGCACTTAGCTTTAACACATGATGGGTTTCCAAAAGCACTGGGAAAATAGTCTATAAAAAAAAAACAGCCTTTGTGGTTGCTGTCCTGAATATCTGCAGCCTCCCCTGACTATACAGCTGTGCAGACCACGTGTGATTTAGTGGCCTAAAAAGTGAAATTCTGTGTTGCTTCAGTCATCACAATCTTTACTGTCTTGGGCTCCATTAACCAAGGTCCAAGACCCCGGCCCCCTTCCATGTGGGTGGATTTCCCCTCAGTTTAATTTGTCCCTTTCACTGTCGGGAGCAGGGGTGAAGAAAAGTTGTATAAAATGTTCCTTTAAAGTAGGGTTTAAAAAATCAGCTACCACCCAAAATTATACACTCATATTAGATGAGTAGATATAACAGAGAGACTCCTGATGTTGGTTCACAACAGACCCCAATTTCCACAGAAATTTCGATTAGTGTGGAATTCTAATCACTGACTACTAAAAGGAGAGAGCTATACATTATTTCATGTTACCATATAAAATATTTCATGGACTAAAAATGTTTTAACAGTTAAGGGTGATGAAGAAAGTAAAATCAAAATCAAAACGAATCATTCACAACACTAACTTTTGATTAATATGATTGCAATATTCCTATGGCAAGTGAATTTGTGTCGAAAACTGTGGTTATTGAAACTTAAATATTTTCATGCAGAAGGCACGTTACATCAGTGTGCCTGAAGAATAGCAGTGCTTTATTACCACGTGGGAGAATTAATTCATTCGATAAGGTACAGTAA
Source organism: Scalopus aquaticus (assembly GCA_004024925.1). Lineage (NCBI taxonomy): Eukaryota > Metazoa > Chordata > Mammalia > Eulipotyphla > Talpidae > Scalopus > Scalopus aquaticus. The sequence goes on from PVIJ01000130.1 coordinate 145,841, forward strand.
TGATAATAATAAAATAAATAATAAAATAAATAAAATAAATAAATAAAATAAACACTTATCCATATTTTCACATAGTTTACAACAAAATAATTAATTTTTTGTTGTTCACACTAAAGGAAAGAAGCCATGCATGGGTAAAATAAAATGTATTTTAACTTGGAGATGTTCCCAATAGATTATTTTTCTGTAAATTAAAATTTATCATAGGTTTAAGTACATATTTTAACAATCACTCTTAATGTTCAAATCAACAAATTCCAAATTAATGGTAGAAACTGGAAATATGAAAATAAGTTTGCAGAAGTTAACAAGTTTTATATATAGTACACAAATTTTATATATAAACATATAGTAACACATTGGCACCTACATATGATATTCCAATCTATTTTTTTCCTAGTATAATGGTTATTGACAATGCTTAACTTTTCTTTATTTCTTTCTTTCAATATTCCCATCTATTTTTTTCCTCCAAGAATAATGATTAATTGACAATGCTTAACTTTTCTTTCAATATTTGAAGTACAACTCTAAAGTCATAAGTAATTTGTATCAGATGATACAGTTTAGCCATAGTCACATTTCTATGTTTTTATAAACACATTATGTCCCCAATCAATAGTTTTGCTAGAAACTAACATAGAACCTACAACTTTTTACAGATTAAAATATGGTTTATTCAATATACAAGTTGTTTTCAAAAATTCAGCTGCATATTAGGATTTAACCACTTTCAATTCCATAAGGAGTATTTTGAAAAAATGAAAAGTTAGGATCTAATCAATGTCGACACAACCTCTTTCAGAAAAATAATTTGAAAGATCAAAAAATATTTTGAAAGATTCTCATTGAAAGGGACAAAGAATTCATATGTGTCCTATAACACAACTTTCCTGTAGTTACCTTAAGCACAATAATAAAATGAATGAAGGTGACATAAAAAAGTCGCTAATATTGAGGTCTCCCTGGTGGAGCAGCGGTTAAGTGCTGTGCTGTGGAGCAGTCAGCAGTGGTGACAAGAGTTTTACACCCGGCCGGGGAGATTCCCACATGGCGCGGCAGACCTCTCCTGTCTCGCCCGCTGCTCCCCTCAGCAGTGTATTTCCATTGATCTGCCTGTTCTGCTCCCCACTGTCTCTGGTGAAACCTCTCGCCGCCCCACGCCTCTGGCCTGTACCCCAGCTTGTATGCATAAATAAATAAATCTTTAAAAAAAAATCCCTAATATTCAATAATTTATTTTGCAATTTTAAATATGGCTAAACATTAGACAAACAAATCAAATATTTTGCTATGATCTATGATGCTTCATGTTTGGTTTTTGTCTGTTTTTTTTGGGGGGGGTTGTTTTGTTTTGTTTTGTTTTTCAGATTTTTTCACATTTATCCCTAGGACTCCTCCAAATATATTTCAGTCACTGAAGTTTCAAATCAGTGCAAATACTGTTAACTAATTACAGAGTCATATCTAAGTTCATAGGAATGCAGAAAACTACCATCAAATACTTGGTTATCATTTGCCATGTAAGTTATATGCAACATTTGTGTTTCAAAATGATGCTGGGTGGTTTACTCCATCAAAGGAAAAAAAATAAAATTTAAGTCAAATTAATATCCTAGCACACTATGTCAAATTATTTGTTAAATAACTAATGTATTAAAAGTGGGGAATAGCAGTTATACATTGCGATAACATTGCTATGAGATCAATGAATTATTCAGAATCATATATATGTGTTTATATATATACACATATATATATATGAAGTCATACACACACACACACACACACACACACACACACACACACACTAAATTTTCAAGCCAGAATGAGGTAATTACATAGTTGAGAAATAACAAAGCACTGAGATTTCTGTTCACCAATAAATATTCTGCTAAGGAAAAAGTTTCTTCCCTTCTGGAAGTAGAAATTATTGAAGGCCCTCTAAATCGGGAATTATCAAAACACAACACAGTATTTTCACAGAGGCTTTCCACTTCAAATTGTCAAGTAAATAAAATGTACCTCCTCACCTTCAGGTTGTGACTTGTGACCTGTGACCTGTGACCCCTGAGACTAAAGATGTGAATAGATGCTTCCTCAGTCCATCTACATCAAACCTCACACTAAAGGAAGATTCTCTGTTTAGGACTTGCTAATTACTAGCAAACCATAGAGGCTTTTCAGATTTCTTTTTTTTCTACCCAAGACAAGCCCCCAGAATCTCCTCCCTGATCCTTCTGCATTTGCACAGGAAATGGTCTCATAGCCAAGATGAAGCTCTCTCCCCAAAGTCCATACATTATCTTGGGGTCTGATGGTGGAGTCTTTTTCCACAGGGCAACCTCACTTAGCTTCCCTGTGACAGAGAACTTACAAATGACTAATTTCAAACCAGAAAAAGAGATCTGGTTTCGCAATAAACAGTCATGTTAGTACATTACCTTATTGTGGTAAATGGGTTTTTAGCCTTCTATTGAGGAAAGAACAGAAATATGAGGTTAATAGCAATTAATGAAAACCATTCTTAAGTATTCTGGAGCTGTGCTACCTTAAACAGAATAGTAAACAAAGAATTGTTTGAAAATGTCTAGAGGGCTTAAAAATAGAGACTTTAGTGGAAAAAAAATTTGCACTTTCCTACCACATTTGCAAGTGTGTGTGTATGTGTGTGTGTATATATGAAGACATAACTTTCCAATAAGTAAAAATATGAATACATTAAGATAGTATTTATTATTGTAATTTCATTGCCTCATTTATTAAGATCTTTTAAGTTTCAAGATTTTGGTCTGGCTAAAATTTTTGCACCACTAAATGTCCAAACCACCATTACCAGACTCTACTTAAATTCTGATAATGGAAATTTGTTCCATGAAAACAAAGCTAGTATCTCCACTAAATTTCAATTTAGATATGTTTGATTTACATAGTTTGTGATTTTTTTCACTGTCTATAAGAGAATATTATATTGTAATAACAGAATAGTATATTTTAGTATAATTACTAAAAGATTCTATCTTGTAGGAGAATTTCATAACAAAGGGATACTTGAATCTCTTCAAACAAAATACTTAAAAGTGCTTTGCATATATGTGGTTTTTTGTTTTAAATGGTGAAAACGATTTTCCAATGTAAGCACAGAATGACTAGAAGCTATAGAAAATCATATTCACAATTACAATTTTGCATTGTCTGATTCAATATAAATTAAGAAAATCTCAAAGCATCTCTAAAAATTCTTTTAAAATTATATATGAAACTTTATTAAACATGTTAATAGATATATTAAAATTTATATTACAAAAACATAAAACTACTGAAAAATAAGAATGTTTTAGAATAATTTTTGAATTATACTAAAATTTTTGAATTTGTAATCAGATATTCTGGATTAAATCTCTGCCTTTTCCATTTATTAGATACATGAATTTTAAGAGATGCTTAACTTCTCTGATCCTAATCAAATCACCTGGCAAAACAGGGATAACGTATAGCCTATATTACTGTGGGAATTGAATTAGAAGTCTATCATTTACTTGTGCACAACTCTGAACAGAGTTTTGCAGGTTTTCGATTTCCGCTGGTGAAATAACAATGATTATAAATGTATCTAGTTGATAAAATAGTTGTTATGAATAAATGAGATCAGTTATATAAAGTACTTAGAATGATGCTTGGTACATAATAAAGGCTGTATAACTATCATTATTTATATTGTTGTCATTAACAGGAAACATAAAACAACAATGTCCTGAAAGGAAAGCACTCTGGCAGGCTTTAGAGTCAGTCAGAGCTCAATTAAAGAATGCAAGATTGGTTTTAACTTTTGAAATACCTCCAGCCCATTGCCCTTCATGGCACTGGATCATAAGCCTACCTGTTATTATGGTAGTAGATTCCCAATCAAGATGAGTCAAGACTCTAAATGGGAGATCTTTCCTTTCAAACTGCCAAATCCCAGTAAGACTTTTTTCAACAGATGGGGTGTTCTGCTGAAATTTTTAAGACACAAAGCTGAGCTTTATCTCTGGACTAAAAGGAAATCTAAGTACAGTAATGTTTAACTTCATTGATTTAGTTCTTTATGAAGCCAGGGGAAAAAAATGTCATGTTCTATTAAAAACACTCAAACCTCTGGGAGTTAGGACGGATGCTGGAATTCTTTCAAGCCATGGAAGAAATGATTCAGGATACAGAGACGTGCTAGGAGACTCCTAATGAAACTCGCCTCGCCTGACATTCATCACGTGCTGGATTCTGGAACAGCTTTTGCTTTGTCCCAGATGGTTCCTTAAATACATTTCAAACTATTGTTGGTTTATATAGCACATGACGGAAGATAATTTAAACACAATGTCCCAATTGTATATTTATTTGGATTATAACACTTACTGTGTGTGCAATAAATGCTCTACTACAAAAATAACAAAAATTGCTTTTCTTGTACATAAATCATTCCCCGCTTTGCAGAGATTGGCAAGTGGGAATAAATATATGTGAAATTTGTTTAGGTTTCTACAGAGGATCTCTGTCAAGTTCAGTTCTTTCATGATTTAAACATAGGTGTTATAAATAATGCATATTTTATCCCTTAATTTTGATTTATAAAAATAACTCCTTAAAATCTGTATAGCAATAGGTTTTATTTATTGTATTATCTTTTTATTAGGCAATGTTAGTATACAACACCATAAAGTAACAGCTTTTTCAATGTTAAATGTTATAAAGTAACCTGCAACAAACAAGAGATTCTAAAGATGCTCATTTTTCAATATAGTAAATACATTGCATAACTGAAAGATACAAATCTGGCTTTCATATGAATGATTCTATTTTTAACAAATGCCCACACACAAAAAAAAACTAAACTACTCAGAAACTTTGGGAGAATAAAAAGAATATTTTACTCCCTTGAAGAATATACTTTTCACCTGCAGGGGGGAGGGGGAAGCTGATATTAAAGCTGTGTGGGAACGGAAGTGCAAGGTACAGATTACAGTACTGGCTCTACCAGTTACCAGCCACAGCAAACCCCTCCTCCAGCAGAACCCTACTTCCTTTACATACAAAACGAGGAGCTCTGTCTACAAGCTCCCTTCAACATCATATGCTTAATGATGATTGATGTCTTGGTGTTCTAGTCCATAAGAATAGAGGCTCTGGGGCCAATCTGTTCAATTCTAGCCTCAACACTGACACTGGCCTGGACAAGAACCTTCCCCATGGCATTTAGCCTCTCTTTGCCCTAGTATCCTTGCTTTTGTTATTCATAAAAGTAATCATGCAATATCAATGTACTGTCTACCTGGCATTTAAAAGAACTAAGAAACATCATGGAATTTTTCAACATCACCTGCTAAGCAGAGTTTCTGTATTTGGTCCAATACTAACTGAAATTATATCAGACATTCCATTTAGAAGAATACATACATATATACAAAATAATATTTATAAGCACATAAAACCACTATTATTCCAGTGCTTTGAATTATGGTAGAAACGAACATAGATATTTTCTCCGCATGTTTATTTACATATTTTCTTTTGTGTAACCTATGTGAAATTTTGAATAGTTATGAGGCCATCTAACCTAGTTGAAAAAGATAGATCTGGTTTCTAAACAGGTCTATGTATGCCATTTACCGAATCAGTGATCTTGAATAGAACAATCACCTTCCTCAACAGCCTCATCTGAAGCATAAATACTGGTAGAACAACAAGCCTATGTTGAGTTACTCAGAAAATTAAGGAGAAAATATACTAAAAAACCTGCACAAGACTGGCTCATTGCAAGTGCTCAGTAAATGATAGCAATTATCTTCTTGGCAAAGTTCTTATGTTTAACTCTTCATGGCAGTTATTTACAGGTGAGGTTGTCAAGTCTTAGCTAGTAATGTAATGCATGCTTTCTCACTCAGCTTCAATAAAAGACAAATATAAACCTGTAACTTACAGTAAAATTAATATTCAAACACAAGCAAACAACAAAAAAAACCCTACAGAGTTGGAGTCAGCAAATAATAACCTGTTGACTAAATTTGTCTTTTCACAATTTATTTTCAAGTAAGTTTTTATTGGATCTCAGCCACATCCAACTGTTTACATACTGGTTATAGTTGATCCCACCCAGCAACTGTGGCATGAAGTAGCTGTAGTGAAGATGACATGCCCTCAAGCCAGACTCATTGACTAACTGGCCCTTTACAGAAAAGTCTGTGAACCCCCGAGCTAAAAGAGATAAATCTTTTATCTGTGACTGGTATAGCTGTATAATATTTCTTGACCACAGAAAACTTTTACAAAAGTTTTCAAGCTTTTCAAAAAGCTTTTCACTGAGTAAATAAAATTTTATAAATTTACTGTCATCATAGATGACAGCACTTCCATCTGTTCAAAAAAATTTAAGATCTTAGCTTTTTAAAATCTGCTATTTGGGGGCCTCCCTGTGGAGTTGTCGGCAGCGGCAATGCGAGTTCGATGCCCAGCCGGGAAGAATCCCACATGGCGCAGCAGACCTCTCCTGCCTCACCCGCTGCTCCCCTCAGCAGTGTATTTCTGATCTGCCTATTCTACTCACCAGAGAAGCCTCTCGCCACTCCACTCCTCTGGCCTGTACCCCAGCTGTATGTATAAATAAATAAATCTTAAAAAAAAAATCTGCTATTTGGGATTTACTCTAAACAAGCAGATAGTAAATTGTGTGAACATACATTTGTGTGTAGTGTGTCCATATTTTCCCAAAAGTTCCAGTTACACTGCAGAAGCTAACAAGGCTAAAAACTAACAATAACTGATCATTCTTAATAACATATTTGCTCCAAGATGTCAAAGTTTCTGGATGAATAAATTTCAAATTCCTTCAATTATGAAACAATTATTTAATGAATTTGATGTAAAAAAGCATTATTAATTTTTACGCATGTGAATAGCTATTCTAGACTCCAAAAAAATCACTTCAATACACTACAGCACCACTATCCCAGACATCTGGATCTTTCATACATCTCCCATTCTCAAAAGAACTTGTCCTTGGACACTTGACACCTCACCTTCAGCCCGGTCTCCCTAACAACAAACACTCCACTGTAACAAAACATCCATAGGTCTGCTAGAGAATCTCTGTTAAATGATTAATCAATAAATTAGAGAATTAATTATTTAATAATTAAGTAATCAGATAATGATCATTAATAAATTAGATAATTGTATTAGTGCTTAAACTCTTTTATTGGTTCTGCACAGTTTATACAACAAAAGTCAAAATTCCTTCATCAGGCATCCATCAGGAACCTTTCAAAATCTGGCCTCTGAGTCATCTGCAAAGCCACCATCTTATACATGTTGTCCTCACTTCCTGTAATACCCTTCTTCCTTTCTGCCAGCTAAGTTTCAATAGCACCCCTCCAAGAAGTTAACACGATGCTTCCTGTCTTCATCATCTCTTTTGTATTTCCACCATTCCTTGTATTCACAATTCAATGACTGTCTTACCCAAAAGACTGTGAGCTCCTTCAGAGCAAAGGACATATCCATCTTTCTGTTTCTGAAGTCCAGATCATTCCCTCATCCAAAGCGCAGACTGACCAAAACTCTGTTTCATGAATGAATCAATGATAAACAACACAATAAATCAAGAGAAACTCTATGAACAAGAACTTGAGTTCTGAAGGCAGGTCTACATTCCAGTTCCACTATTCCCTGGTTTTTATAATATAGTAGTTATTAGACATCCCAAATTTCAACTATACACATACATAAAGCAAAGATAAAAGTAGAATCCTCTGAATATTGTTATGTGAAGATTTTAAAAAGTAATGTACATGGAACAGTTAGCAATTTGCCTGATATGCAGTTTTTGATAAATAACATTATCACATATAGAACTATTTCCATTCACACTGTTCACTTGTATTAGGATATTGCTTTCCCCTCCCCCCCCAAAAAAAAAAACAGGAAAAAAGAACCCTGAAAGCATTCAGTAATCTACTAAAATCTTAATAATTATAAGTCATATTGGTGCCCAAAGAAAAATCTGGAAATTCAGAATATACACAAAGGAAAAAACTCACCAGCCAAAGACAATGGTGGTTAGTATTTACATCATGTGTTATTAATACAATAATACAGCATTTAAAGGATAAACATTTGTCGTGTTTCTGTTAAGGAATATCTTTTTAAAGGGTTTTCCTAATGATAGTTTACATATTTAAAGTTTCTTATCCAAGATGATTTAATAGGCTCTTATGATTGCAATACTTACACATATCTTCCAGAACCCTCACATACAGCATAAACACCAACACACACATCCTATTCATCAGCATGACTCACATGGATATGCCAATCTCATTATAGTCAAAAGGGTATAAAATATGAAACACATGGTATGAAAAGTCAAAACCCGGCTAGGAGTTGGCCTTCCAGCAAGATGAAGTTTTTCAGAATTTAGCAAAACACTGCTTTTAACTTTATAAACACTGGGAAAATAATCTGACATACAGAAAACAGAAAAGAAGCATAGCCTTGTGGCAACAATCTAACTATTGTGCTCATGAGAAGTTATAAAAAGCTACTTCATAATTTCTATATATTTTGTGCAGTAGCTTTTATAATACCCCTTCATTCTGACACCCTGTCAATTGAAAATTATAGCAGCAGCATAATAACTCCAAAAGAAACCAAGTTACAATACATTTTGTACCAATAGTTGTGACTAAAACAGAAATTAACTCAACATTAACCAATAAAGAGATACTAGCACCTGAAGAAAGTTCAGCTACCTTCAGTCATGTATCTGTGCTAATTCTGTGATAGTCTCATTGCCTTAATACCATGTGTTATGATGTATTAAGAGATGATGACAGAATCAGTGAACAAACTATTGATGTTCATTACATAAATTTCTACTTGCAGTACTAGTGTAAAGAATATAAACAGATGTTAGGCTGATTTTAAGTGTTTAATGACACATTTCAATGGCAACAATATCACTATGGTAATGAATTTGTATCACATATGAAAGATGGAAAAACATTTTTGAGTCAACAAAGGTATAAGTAGGATTCTAACATACATGTTAATTTCTATCACATTATGGGAATATTCATGATCATTAGATCTCTGTTTGCATAACTGCACACATGCAGTTTGCTTATCTGATTCACTCCCTGTGGATGTACACCACAGCCCCAACTTAAGCCTGGAGTCTCCAATCTAAAATCACACCCTTTTAGTTTCCTAGACTGCAAGATTTTGTCTCCTACCTCCAACTGACTACGATAACCTCTTACCTCACTCCCCCTAAGCAAAAAGCTCAACTGAGAAACCTTATTTACAGACTATCACTTATCTCTCTCAACCCCTTCAGAACAGGGGCTCTTCTACGTATCTATATGGAAAACAGTATAGAGAGTCCTTAAAAAAAAAAAACAGTAAGGAAATACCATATGATACAGGAATGCCACTGTTCGGCATTTACCCAAAGAATATGAAAACTCTAATACGTAAAGAATTACGCAGCCCCATGTTCAAGCAGATAATTCACAATTTCAAAGCTGTGGAACCAAATTAAGTTCTCAATAACAGAATATGGATAGGGAACTGGATATGGAGCTGGATATGGAAATTAGAGAATGAAAGACTATTCAATTATCTAAAAAAGTGAAATAGTGCCTTTAGGATGGATCGCGAGGTGATAATGCTAAGTGAAGTAAATCAGGAAGTTAAAGATATTAGGTGGTTTAATTTATCTATGGGAAAAAATAATATCTCAGGAAAACAAACTGGCAATGCACAGCAAAAGTAATTCTTAGACTCTGTAAAAAAATTACTGGTATCAGTGGAAACAGTGAGGAGCAAGGAAGGATAGGGGAGGCCGGGGGGGGGGGGGGGGGGGGGGGGGGGGGGGGGGGGGGGGGGGGGGGGGGGGGGAGGGGGAAGTGTAGGGCATGGGCACGTAAGATTTAACAGAGAGTGAGTATTATTAGACATGTGCACATATGGAGGTATTAAGATGAACCTCCAAAATTATATAGCTATGTAAACAACTGATAAATTAATAAAATTTGAGGGAAAACGCATGAACAAAAGAAATCACAAAGGAAAAAAGTGTCTACTGCAGGGCACAGTGCCAGCCCCCAACAGACAAGCTCAGTGAAAGGTCTTCGTGCATTTACTAGGTTGAAACACATGAAATTATCATTTGGGCAGGTCAAACATGGGCAAATAGGGTTAGTTCCATAGGGTAAAACCTAGTGTTTTCAGGAAAGTATATACTCTGAGTCAGGGACAGTTAAGCATTTTACATAAGCAAACACACTTCTCACAACAGCTTCTTGTGGTAGTACTTTTATTATTCTGATTTTTTAAAAGATTTATTTATTTATGCATACAAGAGCTGGGGTGTAGGCCAGAGGTGTAGGAAGGTGAGAGAATTCACGAGAGACAGAGTGGGGTGCAGAACAGGCGGAATGACTGAATACTGAGGGCAACAGTACATTAGACGTGAGAGGTCTGCTGCGCCATGAGGAATGTGCTGCATTGGCTACAGACAGCTTCACAGTGCTGAGACTTAACTCCTGTGCCACCCAGGAGGCCCTGTTCTGATTTTTTAGATGTGTAAACTTTAAGAAAGACACAGTGAGGTTAAGTCAATTGTCCAATGTGAAACAGCTACCACTTTGCAGAACAAGGATTACTGACCACTGACACTGCATTTTTTTCAGAGCAAGTAAACTCTACTTTGAGGATAGTAGTATGAATTAATGATTTGAAATTTTTAATCTTTCTGGTTCTTTCCACTGAAAGAGCCTAAATGCAGTGACAATTCCAATAGTAATGAGCACATTCAGAACACTGATCTTGATTTTTATCAGGGCTCCTTGGGAAAAGCAGCTGTTTCCAGGTATAGTGAAGGAACAGTACAATGCAAGCTTGGGACATCTCACACCAAAAAGAACAGCTGGATTCAAAGAGTAAAATGAGGATGTCAAAGGGACACAGAAGTTGACTTGAGAGGCTCCCACTTAATAAAGCTTGAATATCAAAAATAATGACAGTGAAGAATTAGAATACATTAAGTTAATAATAATGAGACTCCAATAAGAAATCAAAGATAAAGGGAGTCAAAGGAGAAAGCTCTTTATTATTAAAAAAATGGCAATAAATGTAGAAGAAATAACAGAAATTGAAAATCACCATAATTTTATTAGTGGATGATAAAACTTAGTGCAAGGTTGCTAGAGGAGAGGACCCTTCCATAGTCACCACAGTGCTGGGCTTGGAGGCCTGCCTAAATCAAAATTTAGTTTAAATTAACCCCAGATGACAGGGCTTCTGGGCACTAGTAGGAACAAATCCAAATTTTCTATGGAGGAAAATATTTTAAATTCAGGTCCCACAGGATTCCCACAGATAAAGTTAAAAATAACATGCGATCAAAAATCAAAACACTAATCAAAAGAATGATGACTGTACTAGATTAATAAAAAAAGTTAGAGAAAAGGCATTTGATAAAGATAAAAATTAAGTTAGAATAGAATTGAACTTTCATTTCCTCTTGTTGGTGTCTTCCAATCCCACCCACCTAAAAATAAAAGCCTTCCATCTTTTATAATCTCTAGGGATATCTCACTGCTCGCCTGATGAGATTCTGCCCAAATCATGAATCTTTTAATAAAGTCAATTATATCTTTGATTTTACTCCATTAAATTTTGCTTTTTAAATGCCACCCTTATTCAAGCCACCATCAGGTCTTACTTACCAAAATAGCCTCCCCAAAGTGGACCACAGAACTTCCCCTACTGTTCTATGGTCTATTCTCCATCTAATACACAAATTATACCATGTATGTCACTATGCTCAATATTTTCCAAAGACTTTCCCTCTTCCTCAGAGTAAAGTCAAATCTTGACCAAGACCTACAGGTTTTGGCCCCACATCACTTCTCTGACCTCACGTCCTAATTTCTCCCTTATAGTCATTCTACTTCAGGCACACTGGCCTCATACCACACCATCATCATACCAAACAAGTTCCCAACTTAGAGCACTTCACGCATGCTGTTCCCTATGTCTCGAGGTTGTTCCTGCATATCTCTTCATGGCTCACCATTTCATTTCCTTCAGGCCTCTGCTCAAATGTTGGTTTTGAAAAAGAAGCTTCTATGACCATTAGCCTATATAAAACCAGTATACACACCTCTTCTTATATCACTTTCTATGCCATTCCACGCCTTTGCTCTTTTTCTATAGAACTTACTAGCATAAGACAAATGTACTTATTTTATTTTTCTTTCTTCCACCAGAATATAAAATATCTGAAAACAAAACTTGGTGTTCTTTCTTACTGTTGTATTTGCAGCGGCTATCACAGTAACTGATACATAGTGCTAAATTGATCTTTAATAAATTCATCAACAAATAACAAATATGACATAGCAGTCAGACCAATCTGGATTTGGATCACACTTCTGTAATTTTCTTTTTAAATCTGGGCAAACTCTTAACTTGACTAAGATCCTATTGACTCATCTTTTAAAAGGGAATGTAAATACCTAAGTTAATATGCATAAAATTTTGTCCTATATAAATCACTGTAATTTATTAGTAAGTGCTCAATAAGCAACAGGTATAATTTATATTGTATTTTTGGAGATAACTTACATCTCTCTCTCAAGTCCAATCTCAATGCAGCGTTCTAAATTATTGCATGACAAAGCCAGCTGCCTTAGGAAGTTAAATGTGGTTCTTTGTATACAGCTCCAATTCTATTTTTCCTAGGTCAGTTCAGAATTCTAGTATCAATCAATCTTTCCATTCATTACCACTGCTGGGGAACACAAACACACACACACACACGTGTGTGTGCGCACGCATGCATATATACATATAAATACAAAATTATATATATATTTAAAAGTAAATGAAGGCTACATTTATAGAGCCTATGATTATTTAGGGAAATCTAAAATTTTGAAATTCAGATGTCATTTGAAAGATTAATTTTGTATAGCGTGGAAGAAGACTATTAATCACATAGAACTTACCATGAATAGCACATTATAACTCAATATGTTAACTCTGACCAAACAATAAGAAAATAAACAACCAGATTGAACAACTTACCAAAGACCTTAACAGAGATAAAAAATAAGCATATGAAAAGATGACATCACATGTCATCAAGGAAGTAGATGAAAACAACAATGAAATACCCATTCGAATGACCAAATCTTGAACAGTGACAATACCAAATGCTGGTGAGGAAATGAAACAACTGAAATTCTTTCACTCATTGCTGGTGAGAATACAAAATGGCACCACCACTTTGGAAGATATTTTGGGTATTTCTTTCAAGGTTAAACATGCTCTCACCATACAATCCAGCAATTATGAATTTTGGTATTTAACCCAAAGTAGTAGAAAATGTCTGTACACACAACCGCCTGTACATAGCTGTTTAAAGTGCTTTACTCATAACTGCAAATCTTGGAAGCAACTAAGATATCCTCTAGTAGGTGAATGGATAAACAAACACTGGTATATCCTTAGAATGGAATATTATTCAACTTGTGCTATCAAGCCATGAAAGGATATGGAGAATTCCTAAATGCATCTTATTAAGTGAAATAAGCCAACCTAAGAAGGCTACATAATATGATTCTAATTTACATTACATGCTGGAAAAGGCATCACTACAGAGATCGCAAAAATGCTAGTGATTTCCAGGGTTGGGATAGAGGGATGACTAAGTGCAGCACAGAAGACTTTTAGGACACTGAAAATTCCAGATAATATTATAATGAAGAATGCACATCAGTAAAGATTTGTCCAAACCCATAAAAAATACAATCCCAAAAGTTAATTGGAATGAAAACTAAGGACTTAGTTTATAATGTGTCGATATGGGTTCATCAATTCTAACAAATGTACTCCTTTGGTGGATGATACTGATAAAAAAGAAGACTAAACATATGCGAAGGAAGAGTAACCTCTGTACCTTCCCCTCAGTGTTGCTGCTCTAAAAATTTAGTAAACTATTAACTTTGAACCGATTAAAAGACTTTAAATCTACTTAAGAGTTATAACTACTTAGGAGATAAATGTTTAATCACATAAGCCTAGAGTCTAATAATTTAGCTACATTATACTAGAGCAACAGAAGTGAAATAAGGGAGACACTTAAGAAACTTCTAACCAATGTAATGTTGAATAGTCTTTTCTAGATGGCAGGATTTGCCACTAGTTTTTATAATAGGAAGTTCATGTCAATGCTGAAAGACAACCAACGTAAAAGGCAACAGAGCAAGAATATTCTTTTTCTTTTTCCTTACTGAGTGGATTAAAGCATAATCTGAATCCTACAGAGTTAACTACAGTGCACATGCATTACCTTCTAAGGTGAGTTTGTAAAGAGCTTACCTATGAATAATTCACCAGGGCAAAAATGACCTTTCTAGTTTAGCTGCTGAGCATGATGACATCATCACCACAAAGATATGGTAGTTATATTTATAAAGAAGGCCCAATCACACTCTGATACCAGAGGGCAGGGAGGGATAAAGATTATAGGTGAGGAAAGATGCTCAGAGAAGTTAAGTTGCTGCAGGTGAAGAAATAAGATAGCTGAATAACTGAGATGTGGCCTTGAGAACATTTTTCTGACTCTAAGTATACTGTTCCTCCTAAAAACTGTCTTGCATTTCTTATTCTTTCATAAATTAAAACTATAGTATTCAGTCATCAAGCACTTCTGAAAGATATTGACAGTAGAAAATTCACATATTTCAAAGTATTTCTACATATAAAAATGGAAATAAAGTTCATCAAATGCATGTATATATGTATATTACAAATACACTACTAGGTCAATACACATTTTTACATGTCAACTGTAAAAGAAAGAACAAACATTAGTGCTACAGGGAGGTGACCTCAAAAAATGACAGAACTCCTCTCCAGAGTACATACTGAAGGAAAAAAAGCTTTGATATCTCTTAATAGGTTTTTTAATTTAAAGAAAGCATAGTTCTTTGGGCAGAGCCTGGATGGAGAGCCACAACAAAAACAAAACAGATTACCTGAAAAACAGAGTGAGAGGAATTAAGGAATTGAGGACAAAGTAGGAATTCAGAATAACCAAAGATGAGATGCAAGGAGTTAGAGCAAGACCATGAGAATTTAGACATCTCTCAAGACAGAGCAGACGACCAGTGAGAATGAAAGGCCAATGTACTGCTATAAACTTGCTGAGTAAGGACGAAGTTTCCAGTTCTTTTCTTACACGTCACTGTACCCACTGTACAATCTTCCCTAGAATGCCATTATCTGCCACAATAACAGACTTGTGTTCATGGACTGGAGCAGCAGTAACTTGAGGAGGCTGTGGGCAGGATGGAGAGAGGACAGTGTCCTCCTGGTCTGAGAGCATGGTGGAGACCCAGAGGAAAACAGATTCAAAAGGACAGTAGATCCTACCTGCTGAGGTGGGAAAGTTGGAAAACTCTGGAGCACAAATCACACCAAGGCAAGAAACAGAGTACAAGAGCTCTGTCATCCATCTGTCCACCTCACTGCCCTGAACCTGTGTTTCTTAGACTTAAGAACTTTAAGAATATAATCTGTGGAGTCAAATTTGAGAAATATTAAGTAATTAAGCTAACTAGATAAATACTGACACGTGTGTGATCAATGTAGTCAATAAATATAACTCAAAACGCAAACTACATACCACACTTAGAAGTACTTGGCTGGAGGGTCATGGATAATCCACATGACCCCAAAAAGTACATAGTAATTTTTTTGCTCAAAAACACATCTTAGAAGTTCTCATAAAGAATTTGAATCCACTCCCTCAAGAAATACATCTATAGACCCTGGGGATACAGATCCCAGCATAAACAGCACTGCTCTGTAATTTCACAATGATACCTGCGGCCTAGTTCCATTTCACAGACAGCCTATCCTCCAATCCAACCGCAACCTCTGACTCACTCATACTGCTTTCTTCGGTTTGATTTTTTCTTTTTTTATAGAAGAACTGGGGTGTAGGCCAGAGGTGCAGGAGGTGAAACCAGAGAAAGTGGGTAGCAGAACAGGCAGATCTACTGACATACACTGCTGAGGGGAGCAGCAAGCAATACAGGAGAGGTCTGCTTTACTGGTGGGTTAGCTCCCTGGCTGGGGATCAAACTCAGGATGTAGCTGTGATAGCGCTAAGACTCAACCCCTAGGCCACTAAGGGGGTCCTCTTCAGTCTGATTTCTAATCTAGCCACTTCAAAATCGAAGATTCTAGTTTGGCCCTTCCCTGGTGGTGCAGCAGTTGGGCGCTGCACTGTGGCGCTGTTGGCAGTGGTGACAAGAGTTCGACGCCCAGCCAGGGAGATTCCCACATGGTGTGGCAGACCTCTCCTGCTTTGCCCGCTGCTCCCCTCAGCAATGTATTTCCATCGATCTGCCTGTTCTGCTCCCCACTCTGTCTCTGGTGAACCCTCTCACCACCCCACACCTCTGGTCTGTACCCTGGCTTGTATGCATAAATAAATAAATAAATAAATAAATAAATAAATAAATAAATAAATAAAATCTTTTTTTTTTTAAAAGAAGATTCTAGTTTATTTCCAGTGATCTCTAGAAGTGCAAGTTGTAAGCTCTTCTGAAATGGTCATTCTATAATTTCTGTATCAGGCAATGTTCTATGGGATGTGGCAGAAAAATGAAGAATAAGACCTGGTCCTGCTTTGATAAAATTTACAACCTGGCTGTGAATGCCTAAGATAAATCAACATGGCCTACAACATAAGTCAATATTGTGTTCTACAACTTATGCTCATTTTTATATTGCTTTAAATTTTAAAGATGTATTTTATAACTAACTCATATTTTATTATAGTTCCTCTCTTCCCAAATTAAGGTTCAAGTAACATGATTAAAATTAGTGGATTAAGAGCCTCCCTGGTGGCACAAGGAGTCACTATAAAGCTATCAGCAGCAATTGCAGCATGGGTTTGATCCCTGGCCAGAGAGCTGACCCACATGGCGCAGCAGACCTCTCCTCTCTCCCGCTGCTCCCCTCAGCAGTGTATTTCATAGATCCGTCTGTTCTGCTGCCCACTCTGTCTCTGGCGAATCCTCTCAAGCCCCCGCACCTCTGACCTACACCCCAGCTCTTATATGCATAAATAAAATAAATATTTTTTTAAAAGATGCAGATTCTCTCTGTACTTTTGCTTGACCATCCTCAGTATTTTGGCCTTTCACGCTTAGGCTTATCATAACCTCATTGTCAGAGCATGGCTAACACAACAACAATCTTCAAAGCAGTAAACAGTGAAGGTATGAAAGTAAGAACTGCTTCTTCCTGAAGCACTCTTAAGTTTTTAGATGAAATGAGATCCTTCCCAGAAGCCCCTTGGGTCATTTATCCAGCACTAGGCCAGTCACTGTCAGAGAAGATTACCAGATTTATGTGATCACCATAAATCTGGTTTCAACCAGTTTAATGATTAGGACAGTGGATGACCCACATCAAAATCAGGATTCTGTTACCAAAGAAGAAAGGGGCCATGTGACTATTTAGTAGGCAATAGAAAATGACTTCTATAATTACTGACTGGTAATTTAAATGAAAGATCTGAACAATTTATGTTACTGATATATTTCCTCCCTTCCATATTCTAAAAAAGAAGTATAAATATGAATACTTAGTTACTCACTGTCTCCCTAGTTTCAAAATAAAGCATTTTAAATGTTTTATAATATAATATGTTTTAAAATAAGGGTTAAATAACCTAAGACAAGTTAAAAGGAAAAAAGAGAGAGGATGTTTGGCACAGTTATTGATAACTGTGAAGTGTACCAGAATACAAGGTTTGAAAGCCCCCTGGTTCCAATGAGCTCATAATTATCTTAAATAAAAATATAAAGAAAAACTGTAACTTTTAGTAGTTTTTGATATTGGCAATAAAGAATATGAAATCATAACTTTCCTTGATATGCTTTTACCATTAACATTAACATGCTTACATCAATTTAGTATCAGTTTTGCTCTCACTAATCATATTTTTTAGTGATATATTTTTCAAAAATAATTAAAATAATCCTCATAGTTATGTATTAGGGTTCTATGGTTGGGATCAGTGAAGCTTCAGATTTATTCTATTAAGGATGACAAATTCCAGCTTAAGGTTGTTAATGTGTTACAGGATACTAGAAATTAAATATGGAAGGGATTTCTGTGGATTCAAGTCAATCTGAAACTTTCAGTAAAGGTTTACCCCATGTGACTTCAAAAAACTTCATCAATGAAAGTTCCCTAGACTCAAAATTTCAACAAATGCCATAGTTAAAAGCTTTAGGGAATGAAGAAAAGTCAAACTGGGAATGTGAAAAACATAGCTTGGGACTCGAAAACCCACACTTGAATCCTGACAGTACCATGGCTATATGATCCTGAATAACCTCTTTAATCAACCTGGTCCTCAATTTGTTCTAATTACACCTGAGAAATGAAAAGGACTTTTGACTGTTTGCTCTCTGCTGTCTCTTCAGACTTTAAAATGTAAAGAGTGCACCAAATGGGTGACATTTAGAAAAGGACAAAAATATTTAACTAGACATACTTAAATTTCTGGGAGTATCTCTCTCTCTCTCTCTCTCTCTCTCTCTCTCTCTCACTCACACACACACACACACACACACACACACACACACACACACAGATGGTGAAGGATATTATTTAACAATGTTTTAAAGTCTAAAATAAATTAACAACACACAAAAAAAATCCCTTTTTGATCAATTTTGAAATGTCACTTGTCTCAAAGACAGAGAAAACCAGGAAGGGGGAGCAAATGTTTTCTGCCAATTCTTTATGTAAAGGTTGATACACTGAATCTGATGGAATCTAACTGCCAAGCAATTTGCAGCACAAGATTTCAACATCAACATTCAATCCATGTTCACGTAACGAACACCCATTTCTCAAGGTCTTCAATTAATTCCCTTAAATCTCAAGTTCCATGTTAAGGGATCAAGAATGAAAATAATATACATACAATTCCAATTGTGCAAGAAACAAAAACGAGGGAAAAATTAGTCTATCATTAAAACAAAAAACTATTAAACCAGAATATTCAGTGTAAAATCTATTACCTTGAAGATCAAATTCACTCAACAGTCTGAGATAATTACGTATAACCTGAAATTATCATTAATGATTCTTGAATTACTTCTGCAGAGTAATTTATGCACACTAAGTATGAATAATCCAAAGAGTAAGCAGATACCATTAGAGTGGGTACTACATAAATGCTCAGCAGACGAGCACTTCAGAAAGACCTCTTATACAGCCATCAGGAACAAGTTACTTAACAAACATTTAAACATCCCTTATGATTTTTTCACAAAGGGCTTCAATCACAAATTATTTTCCTAGGATAATATGGAAGTCCTTTAATTTTGAATGACTTTCAAAATC
The DNA here is from genome assembly GCA_004024925.1 of Scalopus aquaticus. Taxonomy (NCBI): domain Eukaryota; kingdom Metazoa; phylum Chordata; class Mammalia; order Eulipotyphla; family Talpidae; genus Scalopus; species Scalopus aquaticus. The sequence goes on from PVIJ01000130.1 coordinate 165,323, forward strand.
AAAGCTATTAAACAAACAAACAAATGGAGCAAAAAGCCTAAGTGTAACTGGGATTCTGGCCAATGAAAACTTCATTTTATGGAAATAAAAAAAGAATGCCACCTCTCATGGGGAGGATGGAAACAGTCATTCCAAACATGAGTCGGTGTGGATAATGCAAATTGTGGAGCCCTGAAGAAAGGGGGAGCATCAGTGCAGGAGTGAGAAAGTAGAAGTGACAGGCTTCTAGAGTCTCAGGAAAGGTGCATATGGCTAGATGGCCCGAGGGAATAGCACCTCTTTCATCTGAGGAAAATGCTCTCCAAATGGAACATGGAAAGACTATTTCTTACAGTGAACTTACGAATCTTCAGGCTCACTACTCTAAATATTAATATTTGAATGCTGTTATGACTTCTGACATTAACTCTATATTTTTCATGAATGAATACCGTAACTAAACTATGACAGTATGCAGTAAAATCATTTTCAAAAGCATATAGTCATGTATATCAATTTGCCAGAGCTGGACATTTAAAAACCACTGATTATACATGGCAGATATCAAATGCTTACATTTTATAAGATTTATGAAAGAAAGAGAAAAGTCTAAGACAGGAGCTATTCTGTCTGACAAGAGCTGACCAAAATAAGAAAATAAAGCAATCAGGATAAAGACATCCTGAGCAAAATGAAAGACAACTGTAATACACTTTTAAATCTTTGTTGAATAAATATCTTAACTTCCTATACACAACTTTAATCTATTGTTTAATTCCGGGTCAAAATGAAGTAACCCAAATATGCACTCTGTTATATAAAAGGCCCAGAGGATGAAATTACATCTCTTTCTAATAAGGTCTTTGAAATCCTATACTAGAGTAACTTAGCAGCCAAATTATTTTTCTTCTGTTAATGCTGATTGAGCAGTAAATAATAACTAGGAGAAAAACAACATATAAAAAAAAGTGCTTCACACCTTTGCCCGAGCTTTCTAAAATAACCCTGATTTACCAGCAACTTTAGTGCAAGTTCAAATGCAATTATTTCACCAACCTCGCAATAAAACAATTGAATACAACAGTTTTCAGGGGGCTGACTGTAATTCTTAAATGTTAAAAATATCATATACAGAAGCACTCAAATCTTAGTGTTGAGGTTGAAACAAACCAAAAAATTTCAAAACTGACAGAAGTAAACCCTAGAAATATTATTACAGAATTGAGGCTATTAGAGGGGGAGGAAGAGGGGGGTTGGAACAAAGGGTGTGAAGGAACCCAATGGTTTGGGATAAAGGAATATGGGTACTTTGATGGTGGGTGTGACATAGTGACGGATCTCTGAGAAGGTGTGATTCTATTTCCCTAAATCAGATACAGTGTGGTAAATCAATGTCTCCTCAATAAAAATAAAACAAGGATACAATTTTCCATCTTCAAAAAAAAATTTCAAAGCAAAGTGTTGTTGCAATGGTCTTACCATAACCCTGTTAGCCCCTATTTTTGCATCTTTAAAATAAAGGGTTTGTACACGGGACCATGGTGATGGTACACAGGTGAACTGGTGATGAGAATTTTACAGGGATGACACCTGAAAGGAGAAAGCAAGCACTGTACAAAAAGGAAGATGATGTAAAATATGTATAAAAAATAAAAAATAAAGGGTTTGTATAGTGCATTCTCTTAAGTTCCCTACCATCTGTAAAACAAGTCCTCCAAGCCCCCTGTCAAACATGGTGATTTGAAAAGGATACAGAGTGGGCAAGACATTTAATATGAAAGAAATGTGAGTGTGTTTGGAAATGTTCTTAAAGATACTGGTGTAGGAAAACCAGCATAGATTTAAAACTCCACCTAAGCCCTTTTTTAATTAGTGAATCAAAAAAACAAATACCATCTATTTCATAGTCCTCAGTCTTACCCCTTTTATATGACTTCCAGAACGTGATCTTCTAATTAATGTTTATAGAAAAACATGGACACAGGTCAATTTTTTTGTTCTTATGTATGAAAACTCAAAACATTTCACATTTTTTGTTAAAGACATGAGTCAGGGTAGGGAACTGAAAAATAAATAAAACATTTTCCCAGTACATTCGTCTAGCAGTTAGCATTGTTAGCTCTGGAGTCAGACTGCCTGGGCAAAAATCCTGCTACCCCATCTATTAGCTGGGTAATCTCCTCACCAGTAAACAGGGATGATAATAGTTCCCATCTCATGCAGCCAACATGAGAATTAAATAAGTTAATAAACATATAGCACTTAGCAAGTCCATGGTATGCAATAAGGACTATGTAAGTGTTAGCTGTGTACATCTGGGGTTCAGACTCTAGTTCTAATACACTGTCCACATGTGTCATCCACAGAAGTCTGGGCAAAATATTAAAGCTAAGCAAAGTAAGTAGGAAATATTTATCCTTTCTTTTTTAACAGGTTTGGTTTCTGTTGTTTTTTTGCTTTGTTTTGTTTCGTTTTTGTTTTTTGCTGCCCTTCTTCCGCCCTGCTATCCTGGCAAGGGGGTTAACATGAACTTCTTAACATATTAATCCTTTCAAGTGTATCTGCATCCTAAAGAAGCTTGGGCAGAGATATTGATCCTTACTCCAAGAAGGTATGAAATAACAGAAATTCATTTATTTTCAAACTAGTCCTTTTCAGTCTAACTCTTATGTTAAATGTGACCCAATCACATCTAAATAAATAGGCTCTTCTTTTTTGGTAGATATAGTGATGTCCAAAGAAAACAGAGCCAGCCATTTCTTCCAAAGATAATGACAGACATTTTTATTAACCAAAAAGTGTTTATTTTCTCTTTTCTCTTAATGGTTTCTTTGCCAAAGAAAAAAATAAAATAAACTTCCAATGCTAACACAAAGTCTTAAGTCCCAGTCATTCTGACCTACTTTAGTAAAGGAAAATTGAAAATGACTTTAAATAATATATTTACTGAGTCCTAGGAGATCAACTATCATTTATTAAAATGATGTCTATCGCTAATGCTCTTCATACTACTAAAGTCCTTAAGTCAACCATATTTCCATCCACTTGCTAACTTTGTGTGAACAAATGAACTTCCCTCTTAAGTTAGTAAAAGAAAATAAATGTTACCAAGGGAAAGCGTGTTGGAATGTTCAAGAATACAGATATTTCCTAACATTTCAGGGTCAGAGGGTATCTGCCCTTTCTCATGCCAACTTCATCACCTTCATTCTGACCTCCACTGAGCTCCACCAGCCAACAACAACTTGAGTCTATTCTTTCAGTCTTTGTTTCCTATCATCAATTACAAAGCAAGTTGCCCTTGTTTGAAAAGGTGCTCCCTTCAATTACTGTTGTTTCTTTTTTTAACATTCTCTTCTTTAAATTTCTTTAAAATAAAGGCTCCTTTTATTTCTTCAACCTCCTCTCTGTCCCAAACTTCTGAGATGTCTTTTCTTACCACAACTCTAATGGAGATGTATTCTGAAGCGCTGCCAGTGACCTTCTAATCAACAAATGAAACAGCCTTTTTCTCCGTCCCGTTCTGCTTGACCTCTTGAAATGTCAGATAGTGTTAACCAATTCCTCCTGAAATTTTCCTTGGTTGTTCACTCTGAAGACAGTATTATTTTGACCTTACTTTTGGTTCCTTAACTATCTCTTCTCAATCTCTCCCATTCTTTTCCTTCCGCTACATAAACATAGTATTCTCCTAGGCTTATCCTCATCCTTCTACCCTTTAGCCAGATGTCACTTCCCCTATATACAGAGCCTCAAGAAAAATACTTTTCTGCTCCCCATGGTTATCCCAACAGCTCCTCCATGGCACAACAGGGCCCCCCCACTTTCTGGTTTGACATGGTTTCAAAAATTCTAACTTCAAGCATCTTTCTCCTAAGTCACTGACACCTGCTCCTGAGTTCACTTTACTGGCTAACTGGAAACTCTAAGACAATCCTTGCTTTTCCTTTTCTTCATATATCACCACATCCCACTATTAACCCTGTCTGGTTAGTTAACAAGTTAAGCAAAGCTTCTTTTCAAGTTATTTTCACTGATTTGTTTTCATTGCACTGTCATATTATTTTGAGTCAGGAGTTGGCCAAGTCTGGTGCTCCGCCTGGCGCCTGTCTAAAGATGTGTTGGAGCACATCTTACCCAGTCACTTACCTCTGCCGCTCTCATACTACAACAACAGAAGCAACTATTGTACAGGACTGGATGGCCAGAAGTCCCAAAATTATTTACATTCTTGCCTTTTGTAGAAAAACTTTGCCACCCTTGGTTTAGGCCCCTGACAGTTCACACAAACTGCTTCAAGCTTCCCAAGCCATCTTCTATGCTCAGTTTTACAACGTCCCTAATATTTCTACTTCTTAAACTTAAAGAAATTTTTAAAAATTGGGCCTCCCTGGTGGCACAGCGGTTAAGCGCTGCGCTGTGAAGCTGTTGGCAGCAGCAACGCAAGTTCAGTGCCCGGCCGGGGAGATTCCCACATGGCGCGGTAGACCTCTCCTGCCTCACCCTCTGCTCCCCTCAGCAGTGTATTTCCATTGATCTGCCTGTTCTGCTCCCCACTCTGTCTCTGGTGAACCCTCTCGCCACCCCACACCTCTGGTCTGTACCCCAGCTTGTATGCATAAATAAATCAATCTTAAAAAAAAAGAAATTTTTAAAAATTTCTTCAATAGAAACACTTCTATTCCACACCATCACTAATATTTCTACTTTGCATTAGTTTCCTGAAACGTTTTTAAAATACTATCTCTTACTCAAAAATCATGTGATTCTTCATTATGTACAAAAGTCCAAAAATATAGGACAGTATCTTATACGTCTCTATAATTCATGTGTTGACATGCAAATATCTAAACTTGGCTATGAAGTTCCTTCAGTCCAGTCTCAGTACCCCAGCCACATTGCCCATGGCTCTCCATCTTCATCCCCACAGAGATGCTTATCCAATAATCCTCAATCTATCCCAGTTCCTGGGCAGACCATACTACAATGTATTTTGTATTTCTGAGTCTTTCTTCCTGCTATTCACCAGCCCAGGGTGATCTTGTGTCCATACAAGTCCATCCAGTCTTTCAAGGCTTAATTAGGGCATGACTGAGTCTACCTGTAATTCCTTTCCTGGCCTTTCTTGAACAGACATTCCCTACTGAGAGAAAAGTAATTGTTTTATACTGTTAACTTGGCAACATTATTTTGCTTTCTTAAATTTTGTTAGCACGTGTTTGATTTTTCATCCCACTTCTCTCAATAATTTAATATGGGGTATTATCAGGATAGTAAATACTCAGGTAATATTCCTGAAATATTCTACAAGTAGTAAATACATAAACAAATAATTCACTGAAAGAAGAAATAATCTAGGTCAGTGATTCTTGCCTTCCCCCAGGAAGACTCCTGTCCACATCTGGGGATATTTTGGATTATCACTAAAGGGAATAGGGGAGCGAGGGAAGTGCTACTGACACCTAGTGGGTAGGTATCAGAAATGCTGCCAAACATCCATTACTGCACAAGGACAGCCCCTACACCCACCAAAGAATCACCTGGACCAAAATGTGAATAAAGCTGAAGCTGAGAATCCCTGATATAGATCAATTCTTCTCTAAGTTAGAATGCCTAGAAACATTATATCTATACATATGGCAATAATAAAACAATAAAAAGCATTTGAAAATTTCAACGTGTTGCAACATTTGTTGGCTTTTTGTTACTTTCAAGGAAAATGCAAAGAAGTGAATGATGTCTATAATATAGCTATATGCTGGCTCTTTCTCTCCTGAGAAAGAGTGAACGCAATAATCAGTAACCTAGATATACCACGTGATCGTTGGAAAGTTGGGACAAAGCACATAAAGAAGTCACTGATTGTAGCAACACATAATTCACTGCTTACAGACCCAATGGTAGTAGGGACAAGTTGCTGTTTTATGTAAACTATCATCTCCTTAATGTCTAGATTTAAGTGCCCCAAGAGCTCAATCCATTTAACTTGTCTCTATCTTGACTTACTCTCATTTTCTCCACCACTGCCACAAACACTGGCCTCCTTCTATTTCTTGAACCAGGCATGCTGGTTTTCACAGGTACTATTCCTTTTAACCAAAATTCACTTCTCCTAATATCCACGTAGTTTGCTCCTTTACCTCCTTTGAATCTCCGTACATATGCCATCTTCTCAGCAAGGTCTCCAACTACTCTCCAAAAACTACTTTCTCTACCTTCCCCCAGAACTTCTGCTTTTCCTCCTGCTCTATCTTGTTTTTCTCCTTCCACTTACTATTATTTAACATACTATATTTGTTTAATGTTTGCTTCCCCCACCAGAATATAAGCTCTGTGAGAATAATCTCTGTCCATTTTGTCCACTAATATTTTCACCATCTTCATGCTTCAGCTATAGCAGTTCATGGGATAAATTAGTAGCCACTTTCCAAATCCTCATTTTAAAACAACTTAAGAATAGAATTTGACATAGCATCTTATAAACTTCTATTAAACCGAAATTTAGGGAAAGACAGAAATTTGTATTATATTTTTCTTTTTTTTTTTTTCTTAGTATAGCAAAGTTCTTGACAAAGAGTGAGGAATCCTTGTCTAAGTGAATTGGCTGAATTTTCAAACAGTTTTCATATATTCTGTAATGAATGGTGTTCAAAATAATTACTACTATGCAGTTGAAGACTGTGGAGCTGACTTATTATGGTGGAATAACTTAACATTTCTCACCAAGACCCATGATATTTAAAGTTTTGATCCTTTTTTAAAAAGGTGAGATTAATTTTAATGCATACTTCAAGATACCAAATACATCGACAGATCTGAAAACCATTTAAGTTGCTCAAAGCAAGGAAGAGAGTGTGTTGAGCAGCATGGATCCTGGAATAAGAAAGACAACATGAGCTCACAATCCATCAGCACGGAGTTCATTCTGTCATGGCCCTGAATAAGATCTGCAAGTTCAGCTTCACCGTGCTCTTCACAGAGCTTGCCACAAGGGACTGTTGTGAGGTTTAATAAAGTAAGTCATAAAGTGCAAAGCATGGTGTTTAGCAATTAATGTAAATCTTTTCCACCAGTGAAAAGCTTCCAATTGTCACATTCCTTATAACGCAATTATATTACATTCATTTTCCCACTTTGCAATATTAAAACGTTATTTTCATTTTAATTCATAAGATATAATCGTTGCAATATACCACACATATATTGCAAATTCAGATAATAGTCTTTTGGTACCCAAAGATAACAGAGGTCTCCTGTGCAGCTATACTTTCTAAATAAAGTGCTCAGCACTGCTAACACTGATCTAGTCCAGAATCAGTAGGTAGGAGACTCTGGAACTTCCCCTCCTCCTTGATGTGTCCATGACAAATTGCACCAAATTGATAAAGCTACTTTTCAATGAACCAGGAAACAGTTTTAGGTTCTTTCTCAACACAGGCAGGGGCTACCAACTGACCACAGTTGACAAGAGAAAAACAATGTATTTACTCTGTAGATCTCGACAAATAGTATATAATCACAATCCATAGTCTGTATAATATGGGACTTTTTCTCTTTATATATCACAGTCATATGTATACACATAGTTTCAGTAAATTATAATTTTAGAAGATCATATAAGGTAATTCTTGGAGTCTTATTAATTCTCCAAAACTCATGCAAAAAATATAGAAATTTAGCTTAAAAATTGTTTGAGGGGCTCCCTGGTGGCACAACAGGTTGAGCACAAGCTGTGGAGCTGTAGGCAGTGCAGCGCAAGTTCAATGGCCGGCGGGTGGGGAGATTCCCACATGGCGCAGCAGACCTCTCCTACCCCGCCCATTGCTTCCCTCAGCAGCGTACTTCAATCAGTCTGCCTATTCTGCTCTCCACTCTGTCTCTAGTGAACCTCTCACTGACCCACAACTCTGGCCTGCACCCCAGCTTGTATGCATAAATATTTTAAAAATTGTTTAAAATGAAAGATTATAAAGGGACTAATGAAAGTTAAGATATGGTTAATGTATATAATTAATAATTTCATAGTGCAAGTACTCTGTTTTATAACTGCAGAGTAATGCTGCAAATGGCAATTGAGACTTACAGCTGTTCTGAAACTGATTCAGCTTTAAGCAGAATCCCAAAGAATTCTCAAAGATGTTGTCAAGTTGAATGGTGTGTGAATCAGATATGTAAGAAATATTTATTGTAAACAAAATTCTTTTCACTGAAGACCAAGTTCTTCCAAACAGATTTATAACCTTAAAAAGAATAATCTGACTTTGCTTATCTTTTTTGAAAAAAGTACAATTAAAAGTATGCATGCTGGTTTTAGAGTACACAGGAAAAGAGAAATAGACTGATAAGAATTCAGGACTTTGGAAATATCATAATATCAAAATGAAAAAACTGACTTAAGCTGAAATTCACCAAAACAATTCTTTTCCAGCATAGTGTTGAAACATTGTTATTGGTGATTCTTAAGCTCTATGTTTAGATGAAATTGGATGATGTATTCAATGTCATAAAACAGCTAGAAATATGTCCAAAAGGTTTTAAGAGCAGCACAAATTTTCAAGTTGTATAGTGGCTATAACCAAAGATATGTTCTATATGTCTTTTATATTTATCTTTTATATACTTTATAAGTTTACACAGCCAGAAACCTGAGAAATGCTCTATAGCCATTTGGTATTCTAAAAAAGAGAAGAAAGACAGAAAAGATTAATTTATCAAACTAAGTACAGATTTTAATATTCACTATGTTAGCAGGTTTGATGCAAGAAAATAAATGCTGCTAGTATCTACAAATGTATATGAGTTTCTAAAAATACTGTTGAAATATATACTCTATTTTATGTATACACTGAATGTGAATTAATTTAGACTTTACTAATTGAAATATGACACCAATAATGTAAGTGAACTGATTCAATAACTGTTGAAAAATGTAGGAATATTCCTACTTAATGTCTAATATTCAGGAATGAAATTCTACCATATACTATAACTTACTAAGTTTATTTCATTTTGCTTAGTAGAAACTAATTTCCCATTATATACTTATGTCATATTTAAAATTAACTATACTTCTTTTCAATACTACTAGCATGATCATTATTTATACCAGATACTCCTTCACTTTGAATGAACTGATAAAAAAAAAAAACCTGTGAATATCCAGCACCACCAAAATAGGACTTCAAAATACCTCAACATGTAAAGATAGCTTAAAAGTTATAAAAACAATAAATACTACTCAGCATTTACCTGACTATAAAGAATATCTTTCATTATCAAGGAAACTTCTATTATTAATATAGATACTATGTATAATCTAGTTTCATAGCTATTTCTATTAACAAGAACAATATTTGGCCAAACACTGCAGTAAATTAGAATTGGATCTACTTAAGCTTTTTCCAAACAATTATGACATTTGATTATAGGATTTCAGATAAATATGAAAGCTAAATCTTATTTCCATTGCCTATGTCTTAAAATTCTCTAGATCCTCTAAAACAGGTTGCATAACATTCAGATAAAATGCAGAGAAAAATCATTTAAGTACCAAACTTTGTTTTTATCACATGTAAAGTAGCATTACATCTTACATGCAATTTTTTTAAAATGTAAATGACCCATGAATTATTGAGTCAGTAATGTATTCTTAGATTAACATTTTGACATTCTAAAACTAGTCAGGTAATTTATTAACATACCTTACTAACAAATAGTGTATAATCTAATTGAGAAGCAAATACAAGGGTAAGATTTCATTTCTGTAGGGAAAGTTCTGTGAGGGAAATAAATGCTAAACGGTTATTATAGCACATGGTAGAGCCCCTGAACCAGTGGGTGGGGAGGAGAGAGATCTGAGAGGCTCAAACAGAGGAGTTGAACTCTAAATTGAAACTTTGAGATTTAAAAGTTATCCTGGTAGGAAGGAAGATACTCTGGGAAGAAGTTTAGCACTAGCAAAGGCATAGATAGACACCTTAACCCACAAGATTCAAGAAACCAAAAGAAGCCAGAAATAAGATGAGAGAGATACAGGTAAACAATTCAGGCTTGTGCACCTTAACTACACACTTGTGACTTTCTAAGGCAAGAAAGGTCTGTGAAGGGTTAGAGTGGAGTGATCAGTTATGCATGTAAGAAAGACTACCACAGGAGCAATTTAATGCAGAAAAATACAGTCAAGAGATAAAATAAAGATCCAAAATAAGGAGCAAACAAGTATTAAGATAATAAAAATTAAGGACAGACAGGTCTTTGTGACAAGAATAAAGGAATAAAGGGTAACTACCTATTTTCTGACTAATACTACTCAGAAACTGAAGATGTCTTCCCCTGAGGTGGGAGTACTGGAAGGGGAGAAAGGGAGGGAAAAAACAGGGAGATAGGAGAGCTGGTGAGTTCAGTTTCACCTGCCAAGCCAGTAGACCAGGGATGTCTGCCAGAAGGTGATAATGAATCAAATTCATTAAAGAGCCAATATTTATGAAATGTTTACTCTAAATGAGGCATGTGCTGAACCTATCACAAAACTACTTAAAACCCTCCCCTCTCCACAGATGAGAGAGCTTTATGATTTCCTAATGGTTATGAAATATCTAAATGTCAGGGACATCTGGCTTCATAGCCCTTAACCACTATGAAAAGTTGTATCATGAAAATGTATTACAGATGTTAGGACCGGATAAAAAGGGATTCAATTCTACCTAACAGTTTTTTGGCCTTGACACTCTCTAAGCCATAGTTACTCTAACAATTATATGGTGAGGGTACAGTAAGGACTGGAGAGAGTGAATGAAAATGATCGACAGAGTGTATATGTACAATCAATAGCACCTACTGTTACGTCTATGCCTAGGAAAAGAATTCTTTAAGTAAATGGCTACATTCTAAGTAAAGTCCTTCCTTCTCATCTTAATTTTTCTTTTAATTCTGTCCTTTCGCATTAATAAACACAAAGAATCATTGTTCCAAAAGTTTTGAGATATTAACATATTCTGCAAGATTTAAAGTCATTTAAAGATTGCATTCATATAGAAATCATTTTCATGTAAATGGGTTGATTATTATTTTTTGCAGTACTATAGTGATGAATGTCAAAACAAGGAAGCCCCAGCCACAATAAAGGCAGGTAGATGTTATGCAGAGAGCTTTGGACTTGGAGCCAGAAGACCTGTATGAAGTCCCAACTTTTAGGCTTACCAGTCATGCCAATGCAGGCAAGTAATTTAGCAATCTCATGTATCCCTTTGTACTTGAACTAGATGAACAGACTGATTTATATGCTATTTTAAGTCTAAGAATGCAAACAAAGAGGATTTATGATATTTGTAAAATCAAAGCAGTGAACTCATTAGCACCTGACACAAACTTCTAGCTTCCTGTGGTTTAAACCAGAAGGATCCTCTCTTAGGACCCATAAACCACACCACAGATCAGGTGCTTCCCTCTGACTCTGAAGAGATTATAGCCCCCAGATGGAGCATGCAAGGAGAGGGGAAGAGAAAGAAAAGTGGGGGCATGCCTGTCTTCTTTTCAATTATCTTCCATTCTCATCACAAATTCCACAGCTGGGTTTGAGCTGGAGGTGGTGCCCTAGATTTTTGGTTCTCAGACCTGGCTGCCTACTAGGATCACCAAGAAGAAAAAAAAAATTATGAACACTGAGCTCCACTACCCTAAACTCTCAAGGGGAGGAATACGATCTACCAGTGCTGGTTTGATTTTGCAAAAGCTGGTACAAAGCATCCTGGATACTAACCTAACTCTAATGCTAAATATAAACACATATTCTTTTTCACCTATACTGCATCGGAACAAAAGTTCAACTGGATCAATCATCCCAATTTGGTTGAAGGTTTAGCTTTAGCTCTGAAAGTTTTGTGTCTCTAAAAGTAAGGACAGCATTCTAACACACAGAAACGTGCGTGTGTGTGTGCACGTGCGTGTGCGCGTGCACACACACACACTTTCAGGTAACCCTCAGCGTTATAACAAAGTACAGATTATAAGTACCCCTCTCATAAACGATGAGACCGAATGTTTTGCTATTAGTCAGACAATTGCGATCAAGAGCTCAGAAGCATACACAGCCACACTGACAGACCTCTGCCACTACCAGGATCCATAAGTATACAATGACAAGGCTGCCCCACCCATACTATACATAAGGCTGCTAACCAATGTTTAAAAAGAAAAAAGAAAGAAATCATACTTTGAAGTCTCTGTCCCCCAATTACCATTTGTCTGCTTTTATAAAAATTCAGGTGACTTTTAAGGAATAACATCTCTAGGATTTGACTTTTTTTTGTAATTTCATGGCTCTGTAATTGCTGCATCTTTCCCATAATGACGTCATGTGAAATTAAATAAAAAATGATGCACGATAAAGTTAGACAATGGTCCTGTTTTCATGTAAATTAAAGACTTGAATATCACTTCTTTTAAATGAAATATGTGATACAAAACAAATTAATTTGGAATGGTATGAGTACACCAGAATATAACTTCCTCATGTTTCTCAAAATTGAATCCATCATAGAAATCTTTTCTAGAGCCACATTATACACTGTCATCAGTTGCCTGATAGAGACATTAGACTCCAATATCAGGTCTTGATCATACAACTAATGATCATACAATCTGTATACACTTGCTTGGTAGGTTCATATGTCTCCTTAGTGTGACATCAATAGTCGTCGTCAGACAGACCAGCGTGGGCTGCAGATGGCAGTACAGTGGGGACACTGGGTAAAAGCTCCCCTGACACCAGTTCTACACACTATAGAACTAGTGTCATGGAGATCTACTTGAATGAGAAGAAAAGGCCATCTAAATCCTTCTCCATGGGGGAATGAGAATCTTAGAATGATTGCCATCAACTTGGTACATTCTTTGCTCTGCAAAGAGCTTAGCAAAATAATGAAAGCCCTGTGGACTGAGGTTACCATCCTTGAAATAAACAGGCATGCTGGTGATATACATTCTTCTATTACACTTTTGTCATCCAATCATATGCATACTATCTAAACACATTTAGAATAAAATCTAATAAAGGAGCAATGTAAATAATTTAGACGGTCTAAAATACTTAGCATAACTTCAATGTCCTAGTCTTTCTACTACTGGCTTTATAAGCAGAGACTCGAGGGGGGCTTTAAAATGCAGTATGATTAGCAGAAATTTACAAAGGTCTACTTCATGTTCTTCTAAGAGAAATTAAAATATTTAACAAAAACTCACTTTTTACAATATATTCCTTTTAGGATGACTTTGAGAAGTCTTACCATAACATTTTTTCAGCATACTTAAAAATAAATTAAAACTTACTGATTGTTCATTTAAATCCTGGGAGTCTTCCATGTGGTTTTCTCACTTCTCCTGCCACTCCCAAGTAGAAGCAGCTCCTTTCAATAAAAAATGAACTATCTAGAGCAAGAGGGTGGAAACAAAAAGGAAAGAAGAAAAAGTTACCTTTTTTATGCATTTCCAGAATGTTCAAACATACTATGGTTCACATGAGAATTGGTAATCTTTAGAAGATTTATTTTTACAGAACAAAACTCATTAATAATGTCCCCATATTTGATAGAAATACTGATGTTAAAATTCACATCATGGGACTGGTTTTCTTGAAATAAAAAAATAAATTTAAAAGAAAGAAAATTCACATCATGGGAAAGTTGGAATATGTAAACAGTTATGTAGGGCTCCTACATATAAACAAAGACATCTGAGGGGAACTCTGAGACACAGTCTGCAGTAAACACTTAGACTATTATTTTGTTGAGAGAAGACTGCTGTTAAGCTGCTCACAGATTAAACATCGAGTCTGCGTGAAATACTCACTTTCTAAAGTACATCAAATAATTTGAGGAAGTAAAAGGTTTATTTTAATATGACACTTTCTATTACAGGAAAATTTGTCTGAATTTTCAGATGATCATTTTTCAGATTTAAAGAATGCAAAAATAGAAGCCCAATTTTAAAAAGAGAATGAAAATAAGACTATTATGATAAAGAAGGTATTCCGAATAAATATGTGAAGGACAACTGTCAACAACTATGTGAGATAAACAGTTAAGTATTCAGAAAGTTTATCTTTACACTGCACATTTTTTCCCAAGAAAATTAAAGTCTTAAAAAGTGGTAAGAAATATATACTTTTTTTTTAAATTCAAAGATAAGGAAGGATAACAAAAGCAATGAAAGATAACACCAAAAAAGCCACTTTGCCGAATCTTCTCACAGACAACCCCCCAAAAATGTTATCTGCTATGTAGTATTTTCACAATAAAAGTTATTTTTATTATCAGAGTAAAGACATTTTTCAAAATTACAAAGGAGACTTAAAAAGTGAAATGTGGGCCTCCGTAGTGGTGCAGCAGTTAAGCGCTGCACTGTGGAGCGGTTGGAAGCGGCAACGTGAGTTCGATGCCCGGCCGGGGAGATTACCGCATGGTGTGGCAGACCTCTCCTGCCTCGCCCGCTGCTCCCCTCAGCATTGCGTTTCTGTCGATCTGCCTGTTCTGCTGCCCACTCTGTCTCTGGTGAACCTTCTCGCCACCCCACGCCTCTGGTCTGTACCCCAGCTTGTATGCATAAAATAAATTTTTAAAAAATCTTAAAAAAAAAGTGAAATGTAAGATACTTCATGCATATTAAACATGGGAACACAGGTCAAGAATTTTTTTTTTTTAATCTTAAACATAGGTCATAAACTAGTAATGGTAACTTCTGTGTATGTGATGTGTGGTCTCGGTGAGATACTGATGAAAAATATTCCCACGCTAGAATGTGTCATCTGGAAAAGAAGCACCATTTTAAAGCACACATGAAGTAGAGAGCAGGAAGAGGATATTCGTTAAGCACACTAAAAGGTGTGAGGTACCATTTGAATCCAGGAAAGTAAGTATGTAGGGGTTCTTGATTTCAAGATGCCACTTTTTATTGGGAAGTGCCCCCATGAAATGGTGGCCAGAAATAGCCCAACATTTTGCCTTTCAGTTCATACCTCCATCTTTCTTCTCCACTTTCTTCTCCCATCTCCTTATCTCCCTACAGACTGGTTCCTCGTGGTCTCTCACCCAGGTCCTGATTTTTGCTGATTCCTTACTTGTTCCTACTGTCCTTGCTGACTTCCAGACCCTTGGCCTTGGGGACTGCTCCCTCCCCCAATACCCAAGACCACTCTGGCTTTTGGTTGCCTTGGATACAATGCATGGATAAACGCAGTCACTCTTACAACAAGGCTGACCTGTCAAGATTCCAGTTGCCTCAGCTCTCCCTCCATCCACCCTAGGGAACTGTGGCTGATCATTTACTTTACAGCCATTTTCTCTTCACTACCTGAATAATAAAGTATCCAAGTGCTCTTTTGAAAGAGACAATCTGATTTCCTTTTCATTCTAACAGATAAATGGTAAGAACACTGTAGCAGATTACAAAGACAGGTGTCTATAGAATCAAGCACATGAAAACAAAACTAAATTTTCATTTCTGAATAGAGAAAAACAGCTCCAAAAGTTAAAGGACACAACTAATTAGTGAATATTATGAATATCATTACAAACACAGAAACTCCCTGTGGGCCTCCCTGGTGGCGAAGCAGTTAAGCGCTGCACTGTGGAGCTGTCAGCAGCAGCGACACGAATTCGACGCCCGGCTGGGGAGATTCCCATATGGCATGGCAGACCTCTCCTGCCTCACCCGCTGCTCCCCTCAGCAGTGTATTTCTGTCGATATGCCTGTTCTGCTCCCCACTCTGTCGCTGGTGAACCCTCTCGCCGCCCCCCACCTCTGGCCTGTACCCCAGCTTGTATGCATAAATAAATTTTTAAAAAGTGTATAAAAACAAACCATATAAGAAAATGTAAATAATAAACAGGAGAAAGTGTTCACTCACAATTGCCAGAATACGTTAAGTTAAGCAACATGTATTTTAGATGACTGCATACATAGTCAACAATCAAACCATTTTAAATATTGACAATGCCCAAAGAATAGAAGGATAGAGTAAAAATGATGTCCTTACTCAATGGGTAAGAATAATGTCAAGTATTTATTTGGATAGTGACAAGAAGGAAATATTTAAAAATGAAAATAACTTGTTAAGGACTTATATTCGTGTCTCACAAGCTTTGATTATTGCCTGTGGAATAAATAACATTTTATTTTTTTCTACTAGGCACAGGGACACAGTGTAAGTGAAACCAAAGGATGCTAAAGGGTTTTTTTCAGAATTAAAACTATAGCAGAGAAGATGAATTTTTTTTATATTAGATTTCTTTTTATTGTAGTAACACTGGCTCACAACACTTTGTATGACCTAGAGTTATAGGTTCACACCTTTTCCAATGTATGTTACCACACAGCACCTACCACCAAAGTAGCAGTAATTCCCCCCTTACGGTAGCTTCAATTCTGTAGTCAGATTTCTAGGATTTGTTTTGGTTTAATTTTGTCTGTTCCCTTGTTTTATTTCTTTGTACTTCATATATGAGTGAAATCAATCAATATGTTTTTCCTTCTGACCTATTTCAATTAGCATAATCTCCTCCAGTTCCATTCATATTGATGAAAATGGCAAGATTTCATGAAAAGATGAATTTTCTAAGTAGTCAGTTTCTTCAAGAGGCCTGTGGTTTCTTCTACATGGATTAAATTTCAGAACCAGAGTAATCTTTGTCATATTTGCTTGTCTTTCCTACAGCACCTACAGCAATGTCTGGTAAGTATTAAGTATTAAATAAATAGCAACTGAATTCATCACACAACTAATGGTGGATGAAATCATTCATAATGTATCTGAAGATGTACATAAAAAAATGTAAATAGCCATATAGATTTTTTTAGAATTTGCTTGGGGATACATATTTCAAGATCAACCTGACAAACTTCATTCATTACCATAACTATAAGCAATTAAGAAGACTAGTTCAGAATGTTTACAGAAAGATTTCTGTCTGTAATCTCAATCATAATTTCTGAACAATTTGATTTTTTAAAATTCTGTGTCAAATATGTGGTTATTTTAAGAAAAGTTCTGTGTTGCCCTATATTTTGGGAGCATAGAATTAACTTTATTTTACTTTTCACTTCATGTGAGGAGAATAAGATAAAAACTTTGGAGGAAATAATATTTGCTAAATTACGGTAACTTTCAGCAAATTGAATAATGAGAATCAGTCCCCCAGGTAGTTCCCTACTCACCTGACCTAATTATAAAATATGCTTAAAATAAAACTACCAATTAATGCCAATTTAACCTATTATTTATAACATAGCTTTAGTTTCTTAGGGCTGCTGTAAAAATAGCACTCAGATTGGGTGGCTCAGTGGAACAGAAATCCTCTCACAGTTCTGACAGCAAGAAGTGCCACATAAGGAGCTTTCAGGTCCATGCTCCCTCCAGAGGCTCTAGAATAGAATGTGTCTTTATCGCTTCCTAGTTTCTGTTGTGAGCAGACAACCCTTGGCATCCCTTGGCTTGTAGATGCACGACTCCAACCTCTACTTCCTCATCACGCCGTACTGTGGTCCATCGCCTCACAAGGCCTTCCTTTGTGTGTGAGTTCCTGGGTCTACATTTCCCTATTCTCATGGTACATCAGTTATTGGCAAGGGTGACCCTAAGCCAGTTAAGACCTTATCCTAGCTTGACTGCATCTGCAAAGACCCTCTTTCCAAATAAGATCATATTTACAGGTAAGGTAGTTAGAATTTGGACACAATTCAATCTACAACGGTATAATTATCACACCAAAAAGATGTTTAAGATCTGATCAAGGTTTAAATGGATATTTTTCTGGAAAGAATAGATAAAAACGAAGGATACTGATCACCAGGAAAGAAGCAGGCACCTTCCAAAAGGACCACCACCCCATGGCACTTGCTGATACTGCAAGTGAAATTAAAATTGAGATGTCAGAAAGATGTTGGTGCAAAAGAGAATGAAGTCAAAAGGAGCCTTTTTTGTTAACCACCAAATCGGGATATATTTAACGTTCCAGTTGGGGAGCTATTTGCATCAATGTTCCTTGTTAACATAATAGTTTGCTTTATATTTCCTTAAAATTGAGATTAATTGTTACTTAGTTTAACTTTTTTATGGTAACATGAATTTCTTTCTTTGCCAAACACAGTAAGGCACTAAAATATTATGAGCCCAGTGATTTTTATATTATCGAACCAAGTAAAACTACCTAGGCTAATTGCAAACACAGTATTATTTTACATCATAACTTAGCAACAGTTGTTATGCTAAATCCTTTAATATTCAGTTTTCACAAATACATGAGAAAAAGATGAGAAAATGCTTCGAATCAAGTAAGAGAAGTATTACCTCATAATAAAGACATAAAATTAAGGAATAACAGTAACCTCATGCTGTTTTATGAGGCAATAATCTAGTTCCCAGCTAGATTTCAAGGCCATTCCCCTAGAAAAGGTGAATTTAAAACAGGAATAAAAGCAACTTTATCCATTCCAAGTTAGATTATTCCTCCTGGAGTTAGGTTTTCAATATACAAAAAATAGGTCATATCTTTTTCTTTAACTCTGCTCTGGAAGTGAGCATAAACTACTGTGTCTTGGAAAATTAGAATGAGAAATCAACAGTTCTTGTAATCTAAATACACAATGTGGTTTGTATATCAAGTTTTAAAAACAATTCTCAGTAATGGAATGAGGTACTTAAGCTCAGTCCAAGTGTTAGACATGGCAAGGCAGGCTGAACCTTAAAGAAAGAGAATAATGAAGGAAGTTTGAAGAGTTTGTGCAACATAATCCTCTGCTTTTCTAATAAAATCTCTAAAAAATCTAAGTTGTCCTGGAATGCTTTACTCTGGATGTATAAATGCGACATGAAGGGGGTTCTCTGTGCCTGGGCTGACACGGGACAAGGCAGGAGCTGCTTCCACCCACATATGGCACAGCTTCCACTGGCCAGTCATTCAGACTCCTGGGCCTTGTCACCGACTCCCTGCCTGCTCTTCTCCAGATTCAGTAAGTGACCAAGTCCCATCACACTTCCCAGAGTTCTCTCACACCCCTCCTTTCTCTTCTCACTGCTACTACAGTAGTCCAAGCCATCACTGACTCTTGCCCAGACTGGGACTGTGGCTTCCTAAGGGTCCCTTTTCCTTTAGTCCTGCTCCATGGACCTCATTTTTCACAGTGTATCCAGAGTGATACCTTAAAATATAAACCTCATGGTATTCTAAAATAATTCAGAGCACTACCCTATCATTATGATAAACCAGAAATTATTTGGTGCCACTTGCAGGCGTGTCAGCGCCTAGCAGAGTGTTCCTGCAACAAAATGTCCTGTGAAGGTGGACGGGTGCTCTTGCTCCCCGGGGCCACTGGCTGTTCAAGTGGGAGCTCAGAGCAAGAGTTCTACCTTCCTTCTCCCTCAGTCTGTGTTCCACTGTCCTGGTCATTTCCTTCCCCTATCACGATGATCAAAGTGCCCTGCGGCAAAGGCTGGGAACCGCATCAGAATTCTGCTGCAAGAGTGCATGCACTGGAGAGGTTATGCTGGCTTCTTGCCGCAGAGCAAAGGAAAAAGGAGGGAGAAAAAGACTACATCTCCCCCACCCATGTCCCAAATATCTCATCTAGCTCCAGGAAATCTAAAGTCTGCAAGCTGTTGGCCAAACGTTTGTTCTGGAAGCCATGTAGACTCTGGGATGGGAACGGACATGTGGTAGACAGTCCGACCCATCCCTTCTGTGACAGTCTCCTTTTCACCTAGGCAGGGGCTCTGAAGAACTGATAGTTTCTCGAGCCACTCCCTTTCATTTTATCATTCAGAACAGCTAATTGCTGTTTGACTTTTGGATTTTCAAACTGTAAGTATATTTTCAGAAACAGATTGTGTACAAAACTAATAAGCTCTGTGTGCAGGGGATATTTTACATACATTTACAACAGCTCTGTGACACTGATCCCTATTCAGTTTATAACCTATTAGATTCTCCAGGTCTTTCTAGTGACTTTAAATTATATCTAACAATCATTACAATCCTTCCTATTGCTTAGGAAAATGTGGGAAAGAATCAAGGTAGTCTTCCTTCGGTGGCAAATCTCAAGGATATAAAACATGGGTGCTCTTTACAGTCATGCAGAGAAAACTGGTCTGCTAGTCAGAGAGGGAGGCGACCCAGTAAGAGGAGCAAAAATGAAAGATGGCAAGAAAGTTCCTGGCAGAAATTAAGTACCCGAGTCCTGTTACTCCTGAAGTCTCATTACTTTTCTGCCCTTCTTGTTGCGTGGTGGTTCAATTCTTCCTTAGACTCCATAAGCTATCCTCATAGACCTCAATTAAATTTTCTCGTTTATAAAGCATAATTCTTAAGTAAAACTGCAGTTGTAGAGGAAGTCCAACAACCAACATCTCATTACATTATTATGATAATATGGCTGGAGGGCACTGCTTTCACCTCCTGTGCACCAAGTGAGCTACACTGCCCTTCAAATTTCATTAACAGGTCTGTGAAGCTGGGTCAGGCATTGGTGCATTCCAACAGCTCAGGCAGCAAGCCAGCAAGGAAAGCCAACAGCACAAAGAACACCTAGCTCCAATTCTATGGCCAACTGTTCAGAGAGGTGGAGATGGGCATTCTTTGACCATGCACGTGACTCTCTTCCCTGCTTGTACAAAAGGAAAACAGTGAAGGTGTCCAAGAAACAGATATGGGTGAACACTAACAAGCATTTTGCTCAACTTCAATCTCCTTCAACGGAGCCAAGCCCCAAACGAAATGCTGAGTTATTTTTGAACTGTTTATAAAGATAAAGCATGAACTTTGCAAAATGGTTCATTTAACAGAAAATGTTTAATAATGGAGTTAATGTTTCTTAAGCTAAAAAATTTATAAGAAGCTCAATTTCATGATAATCATTTAGCTCATTTGTGATAGGTTGCTGGGAAGGCAATAAACTTCCTGGAATTGTAAATTATAGTCACTTAATTTTTCACAAGCAGGACTATCCAAGGTTTTCTGAATTGCTTTTTTGTTAATTGTTGATGGTTGTCTAGTTATCCTAGGAAGCAGAGACACATTTATATTTGAATGGTCCCATAAGGACATCTGAAGTAATTCTGAGTCTGAGCAACTTTTGTTACCCCTAGAAATATTCAAGAAGACTCTGCAGACTGACTTCCTTCCTCTTGTGCTGTAGTGTTGTTCCCCCCAAACTATCCTTCTCAATGATTCTGCTAAGTTTTCGGTGCACATCAAATGAGCCAGCTCGCTGGCTCTTCAGCAGTCATGCAATGGACCACCACTGGCGCCTTTTCTTAGAAGCAGTGTGCTTTTTCTTAGTCCCAAACCTCTCCTCCACACCTAGGATCTTTTTAAATGAATGAATGACTGTAAAACAGTACTGAGCACACACTGAGATGACTGGCCTTACACTGAGTACCAGTACAGCTTTGGGATAATGAATTACTATTTCTAAATATTATATTCTTCATTCATAAAACAGGACAGAAACAATTCTTGTGTTATAATTTGTTAGGATGAAATGATATCATGCAGTTCAAATATATAAGCCATTTGATTACTAAAGACAGAGTGGAAGAAAATCTTTGCTTTATATTTTGCTCTTCATATAATGAATTGAAAATATTTTAACACATTGCTATACAGTAGAGTGGTATCTGTGCAACTACTTGTGAAAATGTAATGATTTTTTAATTCTACTCAACAAAGAATATTTTACTAACCAATAATTTCCAGGAGTTGCATTAACCTTCTATATTTAATAGTCAAAATTACCTTTGTCAATGCTCTGAACATGAAAGTTCATAAAAATTATAATACCTTGATTAAATCATTAACATTTACCTCTTCTTTGTTTGCCATTCTATATAACACTGAAGTTGTGATTATAGTTTCCTTGATGTTGATAAAATGATGTTGCCAACAACACAATTATAGATGGGTTTGTGAAACAGAAGGGAACACATTTTCAGAAAATAGAGTGTGAGAGAGCACTCATTGTTAATGGGATTCTAAGACGTTTTGAATTAGTGAAAACAGAAGTAAATTGCCAGATAACAATGGTTATTACTATATTTTGACAGCCTTAAATGCATATAAAAGCGAATATATTTGATATAATTGTAAAAACATATCTACTTAATATATTTGAAAAAACTGGTGACCAACACCTTAGTTAAGGGGCAACATAAAGTCACCATGATGGGTCAGGTTAAAGTCACTAGAACCTGGGCCAATACGGTAGCTGAAAGAAGCCCAGAGAAGAAATAAATATGAGAGGTAACATGTTAACAAATCAACAGGATGCAGAAAATATATGACTATAATTGACATGGTAAATATGACTTTCTGGTATCACACCTTATTCTTAAGAAACTAAAGATATGGAAAATTTGAGCAGTAAAGATATATTTGGGTTTGTGTATTACTGTTTTTGTTTTCATTATCTTTATTTATGGGGATGAGCAGGAAACAAAAGTAAAGAACAATACATAAAAGAAAGAACCTGAGAAGTCTGCCCTTTTACTGAAGCAGGAGCTAGAAAAACTCAGTCTGCCATCAAACCCAGCAAGGAAATTTGTCATATGATGGAGCTTTGGGGACAAGAATAAAACAAATTAGTTAGATGAGATAAAGCAAACCCTCAGCCCTACAAAAATATAAACTCTGAACTTTTACTGTATCTGTGGCATGGAAACCTCCATTCAAAGAATTAAAATCAAGACTTATCCAGAGGTTAGAAATACACAGATTTCAGGGGAAGCAAACAAAAAATAGTTCCACAAGTCACAAAAGAATCCAAAAGAGAAGTTCATCAAAAATGATGAGCTGAGGCCTCCCTGGTGGCATAAGAGTTAAGATTCAGCACTATCACCACTGCGGCCTGAGTTCGATCCCAGCCAGGGAGCTGATCCGCATGGCACAGCAGACCTCTCCTGTCTTGCCCGCTGCTCCGCTCAACAGTGTGCTTCAGTCAATCCACCTGTTCTGCTCCCCACTCTGTATCTGGCGAATCCTCTCACCCTCCACACCTCTGGTCTACATCCCAGTTCTTCTATTCATAAATAAATAAATCTTAAAAAAAAAAAAAGATGAGCTACACAAAGAATCAAAACATTGTGAGACAACAGATGCAACAAAAGGGAAATTAATTCAAATGTTCAAGACTACAGAGCAATTCAAAAATACCATATAAGTATGCTTAAAACAGAGAAGGAAACAAAATTATAAAATATACACAAATTTGGAAAACAAATGTTTTAAATGTATACACTGATTCTTTAAAAAATAAATTAATTAATTAGATTTAGTCAAAGAAACAATTTGAAAAGAAGCTAAAACTGAGGAAACATGGGTATGTACATATACATAAATGAAACTAGCAAATAATAAAGAATAACACCACAAATGCAAACACTAGCATATCTTTTTTCTCAACTTTCCCATATCACCAATTTCTCAGGATTCAAGGTGTGACATGTGAAAATGATGTATATTAATTACTGGACATAGGGGTTTCCTGATATACAACGAAGTAAACATGAGATATAAAATAACAACAGTAAATTTGACTTACCTAACATCAAGTTACTTGCTTAAATAGCTATAGTAAGTATTAGCTAGGGATTTCCTTAAATATGATGCTATGACCTAATTCATATCTACTTTCCATTTAATGTACTTCCTAGACAATTAAGCTTTGTGGCTAGACTGAATTCCCCCAAATAGACTGTTTTTCCCTGTGGGAAAACAAAGGCGTATTATTAAAAATATGTTCTTATTAAAAGTAGGCTTAACTGAGAAAAAAAATATTTAGGGGTGACATGAATAATAGAATCCTCTTAAATCTAACAAAATTTTCAAAATCTCAGGAATTTGAGGAAAGTTATTGGCTAAGCGATTTTTAATTGTTATGTCCAAGAAAATTTGCACACCTTTTTTTTCCTCTCAATAAATTTCTGTGAAGCATCAGAATATAGAAGTATTCCACTAACTCTGTAACAGCATTCAAAGTAGGAATCACATTCACAAAAACAACAATTATAACTTCTAAAAATCCAAAGACCTTTCTAAGGGCTAACATTGTAAGATTTCAGAAAATAATGTCTCAAATAAATTTGAACTGCCTGAGTGCCTCACTGCAGGATGTTTTATATTTTGAGTCTTATTTCTCTATCTTGGGATTTTGAGGAACTCAGAAAAATGTGGTGTTTACTTACAGGTTGATCATATGAATCTGCAGATACAATAGTTACATGAAGGATCTTAGGGTCTTAGGAACTCCTTCCTCCTGCCAATTCTTCATTATTTTAAAATCCGGCTTCCAGAACTTTCTCACTAGTCTTCCCATCAGAGTCACAAAATATTAACTGAATCCTGCTCCTCGACGTATGCCAGGCTGTCAGATATTAATAGAGTGCTATCATTCATGTCATCCCTAAATATTTTTTCCTCAAATTAAGTACCCCTAATTTTAATAAGACCACAACTTTAAATAACTACTTTGTATCCCAACAGGGATTATGGGGAATTCAGTCAGCCACAAAAGCATAATTGTCCAGGAAATGCATTAAGTAAATATGAACTAGGTCATAGTACATCATTATTTTAAAACCATTCAGTTTTAAATTAACATTAAATTCATATAGATCAGTATTAATATATACAAAATATCTCCAGACCAAGAAAAAAAAAAAAAAAAAGCAAAGGAAACCCAATTCACTGAAATGGAAATTAATGACAATAAAATTTCAAAACCTTAAGAATGCTCCTTTAACAAAGTCTATAGGGTTTTGTTTGTATGCTGGTTAAGACTGAACTATATACTTTAGGAAAATTAGTGCACAGAAAGTAGACTAATTTTAAGTTACAGGAAGGCTTGGTTTGCTTGAACTTGTTTGTAGAATCTAGGGGCTCAGTTCCCAGGACTTCAAGTGCTCTTGGGCCTAAAGAACCTCCTGGGAAAGAACTCTTCCTGGGGAAGAGCTGATGAGCCAGAAATTCAGAATCAACTTTGAGTATGGTTTCATGGCTGCAAAAAAAAAAAAAAAAAAAAAAAAACAAGAAAAGAAGCCAACATGAAATTGTTGACTCTAGTCTCTGTAGAAGCAGTTTGGAGTAGAAACCATCCCTATAGTCTTTGGTTCTCTGCTACAGGGCAGTATGCTTGAGGGAGGTTCTAAACATTGTCCTCGTTTGAAGTCACCGTGGCACCAGTTGTGAAATCAAGAAGGCAGGTATGACCCAAAGAAACACTATTCATTTAAATATAACCTTCAAGCTTGCGGAAAGAGATGAGGAGAGTGAGGAAAGCTTGGAAAGGTACTGGTTTAAAAAGTCAGAAAAATCACAGTAAGTAAGAATGAAAAAATCTAAGATTTGAAGCTCAGAAAGATGATAGTGAAACAGAATAATCTGCCTCCTCTTGATTAAACCAATATAAAGACAACCAGGTATAAAGAGGAAGTTGCTGGTACTTCTCATACTCTCATGAGTGACGTAGTTGCTCCTGGCCATAATCCTCTGCTCCAGGCCTATTTAAGGTGTCTGCCAACTTCTTGTTCAAGCACTTGAACAAAACTTATAAGCATCTGAAAGTTCAGGTGCTTCTAATAGACACTACTTTGGCGCTATCTGGACTGTCCAACTTATTTTTTAATGCCTTAATTTTTTTCTAATGGTCATTAAAAAAACACAGTGAATTTATTTTTTAAAAAATCAGATATATAAATTCAAAATAATATTGATAGCTCTTGCATCAATCTTGCAATTCCAAGAAAATAGATTATTTTTAAATGAATGCATGGAGTAAATAAGGAAACCCTCCTAAGACACACATCAGGAAATAGGTAACTTCCATTTCACAAAGTTTCGTGTTGAATCATGATTCATGTTGAATCAGGCAAACATTACTGTATGTGTCCATGATTCAAGGTATGGCTTTGGGAAAACCTTGTAATTTCTCCTTGCTTCAGATTCTCACCCTGTAAAAGGAGTATATTGCTGGTATTGCTGGAAATTTAATTCCCTATAGCAGTGAGAATTTTGATTCAACATTTATAGAACATTTTTCAGCTTCCCTGATTAATAGCAAAATACTGTGGTAGTAGTATAATACACTTTCCAAAAGTATAAAAGTAAATGGTCATATCTTATGTAACATAATATTTTACTTGAGAAATAAATACCAGTCATATTTATTACTTCCCCATTTCACTTGCTGTAATAAAAATTACTTCTAACAAAAAGGAATCAAATTAATATTCAAGCCAGTTGAAGTGTTATCATCATAGGTTCACCTAAATTTGGAGGAAGGGGAGCTGTTTTGTTTTTCCAGGCTGCCGCACGTGTTTATATGGCAAAGTGAGGAATGCGGGCACGTTTTTGAAGGCCTCTAGCGTATTCGTTGGTTTCTGGCATTCTAATGCACTCCACTCTTCTAACCATAAAAGTACTCTTGAGTGCTTCTGGAAATATATAACAATCCTTAATCAATTTAAGAGTGTTTTAACTGCATACATGAAATTTCTTGGGAGGAAAATGTTAGCTGTTCTACACACATGTAGTACTTAAGTTAGCAAGAGAATTCCCTCTCAAAGGCACAAAGCAGTTTCCCCATAGTAATATAATTTTCAGTTTTATGTGCATAAGTCCTATTGAATCCCTTAAAATAACAGGAAATTCTGCAGAAAAAAAAAAAGCCACAAAACTGATAGTCATATTTATTCAATGCTAGAGGAGTAAGTTAGCTCCTTGGACTTGGATTACTATTTCAAGAGAGTAGGTTAAAATAAAAGTTAACCAGAATCTTAATTAACCAGAAATTCTAAGAACTGGAGTTCTGGAGATAAAATTTTCTACAAATAAAAACCTAACACTAAAATGACTGATTAATACACTTATTTTAAATTTTATATATCACATTATATTAAGCAGGACTTTAGTAGCAATTTTCTGCATTTTGATGCATTAACTTTAACTTCCACATTTAATAAATTACATTTCACAGATACACAAATTAACACATTGATAAGTTAATATTTTCACATACAGTAATATTTATCAATAATTCAAAATAAAGTAGTCTCATTTTTAATAATCAATGTCTATACCTTTCAATCATATGTTAAAAAGCTATAATAATATATGTGAAGTGTTCAGAATGTTTGACACAGATTTGTCTCTTAATATATAATTGTACATATACATCTATATATCATAAATAACATTAAAGTTAAAGCCATTTCTCCTTATATTTTATCATGTTAAGTGAAAAAATTTCATGAACATGTTATGTTTTGATTTCTTTCTTCCTGTTTAATAACTGTGAGTATATATATACACACACACATATATAATGATCATATTAACAAGTAATAAAATTATGAAATGGCACATTAATTTTATATAACAGATTTTTATATTGTGATTAACTGAATTACCTAGATTTATCAGTGAACTATTACATTTAGTGTATCAATCTAGCAGAATTTACTGCTGTAAATCTTTTTATCTTTCATTGAGGTATAACCAACATTATAAGGCTTCCTAACCAGAGCACTAATAATTACAATGTTCTTTTATGCAAAAGATTTTGCCCATGGTTTTTATGAGGCAGAAACACACATCATCACTGTGACAAAAGGTGTTACAACCTTTTCTGAAAAGTATTCTGACACCACCTATGTAACATGCACATGTTTTATCACCTATTCATCCCGCATCCAGAGTCTTATCTACAGGAATTTTTGGAAGATGTACAAAGAGATTATAAGTGTCATCACTGCAATATTCTATGTAATGGTCAAAACATGAAAGTGACCTAAATAAACACCAAGAAGAGAACAGTTAAATTATCAAATAAAAGTGCTCCAGACTAAATGCACTGATGCGGAAAGTACACAAAATACAACAAAAGCAAGTCTGAAGAGAGTGATGATCTGTTAGGATTAAAAATGTAAAACAAAATAAGTTACATCTTCACCTGATTCTTTCACACATGTACAGGGAGTGAAGGGAGCCATCATGGACATACATTTTGCCCTGATTTGCAGAATGTGGAGGATACAAGCCAAGAAACATCAACTTTGGTTTTAAATATATCTGTGTCTTTTAAATTATTAGTGGAACATAACACACCATAAAATGCACAAATCAAAGGTTAAAAACAGCTGTTTTAATTTTTTTTTTTTAACATACACACTGGGGTACAGGCCAGAGGCGTGGGGCCGCGAGAGGGCTCACCAGAGAAAGCGGGGAGCAGAACAGGCAGATCAGAAGCACACTGCTGAGGGGAGCAGTGGGTGAGGCAGGAGAGGTCTGCCCCACCATGTGGGATTCTCCCCAGCCGGGCGTCGAACCCACAACACCGCTGCCAACAGCTCCACAGCGCAGCGCTAAACCTTTGCGCCACCGGGGAGGCCCAACAGCTGATTGTTTTAGACAAACACTTGCATGTCACCAGGATTCAGATCAGTATAAAGGGCATTAACCATGTTCTAGAAGCTTCTTTCCTCTCTTCCAGTTACTCCCCTTAAAGATAACTCCTAACACACCCGTTTGAATATATTATGCAAAGTATAGACCACTTTCGCTTAAAAAAAAAGACTGATCTATAAAAATGAAAATCTTCAGCAGCATGAACATCTCTTATTTTACATACACTTCAGTAGCTTATTTAAAGAAATCAATTCAAACTATATAAACTTTTCAGTACCTTGCCTTGTGAACTCAGCGATTCCTTACAACAGCTCCACGAGGCAGGTACTATTATTATTCCCTGCTTATGCAGGCTAGAACTATAGCATACAGGACTTCAATAAATAACTTCCCCAAGGTTACATAGAGCTGATGAATTGTCACAAGGCCTGGATACACACATATGTGGTTTCATCCCACTATTGGTAACTCTGTCAAATATAAGAAAAATGACAGCAAGTGGGGAGCACTAACTAGGGTATCCCCAGCATGAGGATCTCTTGTTATCCTTTTTGTAATAATTCACATATTGTCTCTGATTGAATATCTAGCTACAAAATGGAGCATTAGGCTCAATTCCTCTTCTGATCTGATTCTCTGCTACTAATGTGACCTACTAAAATAAAGAGCAAACATGCCTCATCAGAATATAGTTCCATCATGTATGACATTCAGAAATGACTCGCACAAGGAAATAAAACCACAAATGTTGAAACTATTGGAAACACCAATTTTAATGTAGTATTATTTTTGGACATAGTAAAGTTTTGTTTTTCTCCCTAAATAAGCAAGTTAGTGGTTTTTCAAGGGTCTTGTTCATCTTTTTGTGGAAAATGCCTAAAAACAAACCACTAGAAACTAAACAAAAAATTTCCCTTCCGTAATTGTGTCTGAGAAAAGACCTAATTTCTCTCACCAAAAGGCCACATATACTTTTAAAAGATGGAATTTTTGGTCCCCACAACTTGAAACACTGACATGAACAAATACATGCTTCTCAGATGAAATCCATAAATTCCATGGGTTAAAAATTCTTCAAAATATCGTAACTATATCCTAGCAGAAAACAACAAAAAGGGCCAAAGTTTGTTTCCAGAGAATACCAGAAGTAATAAGACCATAAGTAAACCTTAAGTAAGCATGTCATTTTAATTTCAGTACATTCTGAACACTGAATACTGAATACATTCAAGATGAGCATATCTTTTATTCTGCCAGAAAGTCAACAATACTTTAGTATAAGTGAAATTATTAATAAGCCAGAATAGAAAATAACCAATAAACTTTCATGACGATAAACAAAAGGGAATTATCATCATTCTTTGTAATAATCTGGTTTGGGATGCATGACTTCTGAAGATAAGCACTGAATAGTGTAATTAGTGAATTCCCATCAATATACCCATCAATATCCCCCCAGTATGCCTTAGGGCCACAGAGGGAGAAAGATAATATCTGTACCTTCAATGAGTTCAGAATCTCTCTAAAAGACTAACATATAATTAGCCCCAACACAGTGTATTGTTATATTAATAGCCCAAATATGGTGCTATGTTTTTACAGAGAGGAAAGAACGAATTCTGCCAAAACCTGAGGGAAGCCTTCCCAGAGGAGGTGATACTTGAGCTGACCTTGAAAAGTGAGTAGATTTTTTTTTTGTCCAGGTAGGCAGCAAAAGAGTAAGAGGCAAGTAGGTTAAGGATGTCAGGGCAGTGGAGGACAAGGAGAGTGAGAATATCCCAGGGAGAGCAAAAAAATAAGTGCCTAATTTTATTTTATGCCACAAAGCAGGCATAAAAAATAGGTAAGTGTCACCATGTTAGAGTCCACTATGTAAAGAATCAACCTGAGAATGTAGAATTGAATTCTCTGGGGACTTTGCTAATTTATGAACCCAAGAAGGTTTCATTTGGAAAACAGAATCTATGGTTTTCTGGCTAATATCCAGTGACTAAGAGGCTCACAGGTTTCCTGTTCAATGTCAGGCATAAAGTGCCTGAAGGAATTGAGGTTTGCTGTGCCTTCTTTGAGCTTCCTGTCAATGCATGGGGGCAGAACCCTCCACTGTCTGAAAATTCATGACTTAAACCCCTGATTTAGACCCCTGGGGATGAGCCTGTCATTGGATTGCCCAGCTGAGAGGGGTCCTTCTCTACTTAGAAAACAGAAAGACATTTTGGTCACATAGTGTATGCTGTATGTGCAGTAACTTTCTCCCTGGTAAGAGCACATTTCTAAAATGAAAGCATAAATCAAAGGACAGGGTAAGGGAGAGAAAGACAGGTGGATGACAGACAGACCAGGTTTGTTTTCAAGTACCTCTGCCCCACCTACTTGAGCATGAATTAGTAAGTGATGTGGCATCCCTAGGTCAGTCTGACTGCTTCCAGGTAACATGATTACCTGCCTCATACAATAAAGTAAAACCACTAAATTAGACCTGTGTGGAATTTCAAGCATCTTTACAATTACTAGTGAGGGGGAAAAAGTCCTCTATTGTTAGGCTTCATGTGGACATGATTTTAATCATATACTTATAATAGTAATTGCTTTATATTTCAAAATAAACTAAAATGTATGTAGGCAACGTTATCTCTGTCACTTTACATGAACACTATATGTGCCTGTTTTGCTCCTTTCGGTCATTTTTTAAATATCTTTCATGCGTACTACACTACACAGAGGTCAGACAGGTAGTGCTCACACAACAGTCATACTTATTTACACACAATTGCATATCAATTTATAGATTGAATGTTGATGTTGAAATTAAACCTATAGAAACATCATTAGAACACAGTATGGATTGGTAGTTCACGAAAGGAGCTTTTACAAGCATTATTTTCCATTTTTACTTTTTTCAGACTGCATCAATTAAACTCAAGATCCTGAAATTGTGGCACAAACTGAAACCTAAGGCATACTTCACTTGAAAATTCCTCATTACAAATGGACAAATGATTTCATCCACTAAATATTTTCATCTTGGGAGTTGTGAGTGTAGGTATCTTTACCTTTTCTAAAACTATAGACTATAGCAAAAGTCACTTACTATTGAATATTCACAGAAAAGGACAAATAATTATCATTACTTTAAATCAGTCAAAAGTACATACTAGCAAATAATAGTAAAACAACAGAAAGAGCAGGCATAGAGGTGATTCAAATAAATGTCTACATTCTGCATACTTTTCCAAGGTATTCTGCACTCCCTCCCTCAGATATTATTTCCATAATAAGAAACTATGTCGAAGATAGTCATGTTGTGTAAAGTTTATCTATGAATTCCTTCTACGTAAAGTTTGTCAATTAACACAAACAAATAAGCATTGCTTGACTTCATGAATAAGATTGGAGGAAGGTGTGAAGATGCTCCACACTTGCCTGAGAACAGAACAGTCCCCCATGCATATGCTTGGGCACCTTCTGACGCTAGCAAATGATCTTAAGATCTACCCTGGTTACGGGTTCTTAATGGAGTGGGGGAGTGAGGGGGAATTTTGCTCCCACAGGTCATCAGGCAAAGTCTGGAAACACTGTCTTCTAGAAGGAGGGTGCTACTGGCATCTAGTGGGTAGAGACTAGAGATGCTACTAAACACTTTACAACACACAGGACAGTCACACACATACCCCCCACAAACAATTATCCACTCCTGAATGTCTACAGTCACAGCCTGAGAAGCCTGGTCTAAATATATTGAAAGATTTAGGAACAACAATATTAACAACATATTTTTAATACATCTGCCATGGCAGCAGTTCCAGGTAAGCAGTAAAAACAAGAGAGAGAGACTTTGACAAATAACATTTTATTTTTAACTTCCCTTCTTCCCTCAGCCACAATCTGTCATATACAAGTAGTCCCCCTCCTTATCTGCGGTTTCACTTTCCCGAGTTTCAGTACCTACTGCCAACCACAGTCTGAAAATATTACATACAATAAAATATTGTGAGAGAAAGAGAGCACTTTCATATAAATTTTATTATTATAGTATATTGTTATAATTATTCTATTTTGTTATTGCTGATATCTGTGCCTAACCTATAGATTAAACTTTATCATAGTTACGTATGTATAAGGAAAACCATAGTATATATAGGGTTTACGTGGCCCTGAGCTTCAGGTACCCAATGAGGTCTTGGAATTTATCCCTCCCGTAGGTCATCAATGTGTAATCATCACATTGAAACAAAGGAGCAAGTGATAAAATCCAGAATTAGAGAGGCTAGTAACTTCCCATTATCTTTGTAAAGACAAGATTCACAGAGTTATTCAAAGCTATCTTTTTTAAAAAAAAGATTTATTTATTTATGCATGCAAGTTGGGGTACAGGCCAGAGGCATGGTGCAGTGAGAGGGTTCACCAGAGACAGAGTGGGGAGCAGAACAGGCAGCTCAACGGAAACACACTGCTGAAGGGAGCAGTGGGTGAGGCAGGAGAGGTCCGCCAGCCATCAAAGCTATCTTTTAAAAAGTTTACACTGAGTTCATCAAGCCCACTAACAACTCAAAATTGAATAAATTCTTATAATAAGTGGCTTCAAATTTGAGAAAGGCAAAGGAGAATCTTAAATATTGGCTATAAAACAAGAGTACCATTATAGAATGTGCTTATAATTGCTGAGGGTAGTTGAGGAACCCCATAGATTAAAACCTTAAAAAAAAATCTAGATTACTGTAAGTGGAAGTCTTTGTTAAAAGAAATGCTGTACAATGCAAATGGCCAATGCTGACATCTAAGCACCTCTAGTGTTTCTCTTAAGGCTCTAAATACAGTCTCAGATTTGCAAGATAAGCCCAGAGTACTAAATTTATAGAAAGCAGTTTATTGGCCCAAACAGAACTAAGAGCTCTAAAAGTCTCTGGAACATTTGAGATAATCTAACAGAGGGTACACAACCATAATCATAACAGCTAATACTCCTATCAACACAATTCTGAGCAATTTATGTATATTCACTCATTGAATTCTCAAAAAAAACATGAAGTTTATTCTCTTAGACATGAGAAAACTGAAGCAGAACCAGATTAAGTGACACACTGATCATTAGTCTTCACAGAAGTCAGGACTCCCTAACTCTTTGTACTTAACCGCTTTGCTACTGAAAGAATAGGGTCCCTCAGATTTCAAGTATTATGAAAAAACCACATCTCCAGAGATTTTCAGAATTCTTGACTTATCTACTAGATCACTGACTTCCCAATGTATGAAGAAAATAAATACATTTCCCCGTATATACATGCCTATTCACAGGCAAGGCCTGAATTCAGATCTGGAACTATGCTGGGTTAATACCAAAAGTCCTTTAGGTTGTTCTTAAGGCCACTCTGTCTTGTAATGGTCTTAGCTGTCCCCACTCTTCCCGATCTCATGGCAGAGGATGTCCAGGCCCACAACCACTACACTCATTTCCGTTTCCTTCATTCATTCACTCAACAGGAATTCTCTAACCCCTGCTTACTAGAGGTCTAGGGAGGACAAATATTGGCTATCCATTTAGTAAATTCTCCATCTAGAGCAGAAATTAATCTCACATAACTTATTACATTTTTATGTGGCAAATATATGCAAAAGTCAGAAACTGGATGCTTCAGGAGTAAAGAGAAATGAAACAAGTAATCCTCTAGAGGTAAGAGAGGCTTATCAGAATGGGTGAGATTCTGCATAATGAGTCTTGAAAAAGAAGTTGAAAAGAAGTTTCAGAGGCAGAGAAGAGGTATCTTCAGACAGTCACATACACAAAGAATGAAATGGAAATGACCAGGATATATATAAGAATTGCCATTTTCCATACAGCTGGAGAAGAGATTTCTTGTGAGTGGGTGGTAGGAGATGGAAATGGCAATCCAAGCAAGTTTCTCAGCAAGTTTGTACGTCCTGCTAAGATATTTGGAATTTGTGCTATAGGCAACAGGGAATTTTTAAAAGAATTTTAAGACAAAGAGAGACCTAATAGAAACAAGTCGATGTGAACAAATGGGGGTGGGAAGGAGAGTGCTGGAGACAGATCCAACAATGTCCAAAATGGTTTCACAGAAGAAGCAGGAAAGGCAATGAAGAAACTGCAACCACACTTTTTGTCAAAAGGACAACATGACAAAAAGTGTGTGTAGGACAAGTATTCATTCCCCTAACGCTAAGGTGGTAATCTGAGGATTAAACCTGTGACCTTGGTTTCCATGGTTAGCTCACTCACAATTATTTCTGAATTGTGAATGGCATATGTCCAGAAAAAAAAAAAACTTATTAAAGAGCCATTAAAAGCCTCAAAGTCATCAAAATTATACAGTGAAAAAAGAGCCTACTCAATCTTCCTCTAATTTTTAAATGTCTTCAATGACACTAAAAATGAAAATAAACCTTTAAAAAACATTCTATGTACCCAGAAATGCTAGGTATCTTCCTGAGTGAAGCCTTTAAAATCTAAATGTCAACAATTATGGAGATAAAACAGACTAACTCAAAATTCTTCATTGGTCAACCAAGAAAAATAAAACAGAATATCATAGTAACACCTAAAAGTTCTTAGAAAAAAATCTTGGTACTATTGCTGTTCTTGACAGACCTATTGAGGTTTGCATTCTTAAGTTACCTACTGGAAACACAGTTGGAGATTACTGAAAACCTGCAAAAGGAAATTTGAACGTGACTCACCCACCTTGTGATTAAATGTGGTGAGAATTATTTGAGTCATAATCATACATGGACACATATTTGCATTTTAAGTGAATAAAATGTTAAGTGAAAAGAATGAACTAATTCAGAGTCCTGCTGACTCCCCAAGTCATCAATACTTTCAGCACACTAGACAGGTTAAGTTAGAAATATTCAATCTCTTAGAACACTCAGGTTTTTTGCAAATCCTTTAACATTTGGGAGTTGGGAGTCGAAGGTGAAATGCAATGAATAGATTGCTCTGCTGGGCACAGGTCGAGGTCTGTGAATTGTGTGTATGACCTTGTGGAGAATAAACTCTCCCAGTATGTGGTACACCTATGATTAAGACTAGAATTTCAAATTTAATGCTATTGCTTTTGTGAGTAGAATTAAACTTAACGGCATTTGAGTGTAAATTTTTATGATTTAATTGGAGACTTTGGAAAGAAATGTCCCCTGCACTTAAAAAAAGAAGAAAGGGTAACAGAAACAGTAGCCATAACTGACATGAAAATTTAAGGTCAAGCAAATTTATGCCATTGCTGATGTTTCTTCACAAAGTCGTTAAGGGAAAAGAAAACAAATGCTTTAATAAAGCAAACCTTTGCACATACAAATGCTAAGTGCCTCATTCAGACTTGTATTTCTATTTGTAAAATATGTTGACTAAACACTAACCTGAAATAAAATTGCAGAGTGCTTAAGAAGAAGACTCCACTTAAGACTATGGTGAAGAGACATGCCTTTAGTAGACACATTAAAGGGAGAAAACGTATAGTATTTGAGTATTGCCTCTTGTTTTGTTTTTTTTAGTGGATGACACACTAGCATACTACATCAGGTACTCTAGAATGATGCCCCTGGTCAGAAGAGCCATTCAGTTCACACACCTGAAGACCCTTACCGAGCCTCGGGCTGTCTCAGTGGTAAGTGCAAGTGACTCGAAGGCCACCCATGTCCTGTCCTGCTTCACTCAGAGTAGTGACATTCTCCAGTGTGCATATTGTCAGCTTTTACTTGAATAAAGGGATGTCTTGCTAAATACATAAATAAATAACAAGGGAAAGCCACTGCTTTACTGGAAAAAGACGCTGAAGTTCTAAGACAGACTTGTTCACCTAGATAGATGAAAGCTTAAAAAGGCAAAGTCCATTATCTGTGTAAATTGAAAGTATTTCAAAAATACAGGCGACCCCATTATAAATGTACTCATGCCTCCAGAGATACATAGGCAGTCCTCGTTAGTTGGTTCAACAAATATGTGTGGATTTGAGATTCATAACCAGCATTCAGCCTTCAAACAACAGCAGAAACTATAGAATTGATGACGTCTAGTCAATGGGTAAGGCTTGAAAAGCAAAGGGATGTTCTACATGCAAAATAAATATCCAAAAGCTTTCTTTATAAGCTCTTCGCTTCAAGAAGCTTTCTAAAATAGCAATTTCTCCAAATTCGGTCATTTGCCGCCAACTTTTTTGATTTGGGCTATTTAGCCCAGGACTTGTTTCTTTATGCAGATGCATTTACATTTTTTTCCTCCTTTTCAGACGTATCTTAAATAATATCCATGAAATTACAGATTTAGAAAGAAATTTAAAATATTTCTCTAATATTCTAAAAAAGAAATATATAGCAATATGTATTGATAATATAAAAATAAAGTATCTGTTTGGCTACCACTGAAAATGACCTCATCTACCACGAATGGAAGCAAGTGCCTAACTCAATGTTTACAGACAGGGGATTTGTAGTCACATTACAGAGCTGGGATCATGACTTCACCCCCTGCAAGGTTGGACCTCAGTCTCATCATCTATAAAATGGGAATAATAAAAGTACCTAATTTATAGCATAGTTAAGAAGATAAAGGTGGTCTAATCCACACAAAAACTTTACAAAGTGGCATAAAATCCTCAGTAAATATTAGCTACCATGTTATGATGGTAACAGTGACATCAATGACAGTTTCTTATCCAGAAAGACTGTAACTATACAAAGACTAAACCGACCATTTAACTCTTAAAATACACTTAAATATACTTTTGAAAGAATATTTCAGACATGAAATTTTAAGATGGTTATTCTAGTTTAATGCAACATCACTTTAAAAAGTCTTCAAATGTGATCACCGCGATCAGGCTGCCTAAAAAATTAAATCTAAAAAAAAACTATCCTTGGAAAAATTAATATCTAAAAACTCTAGCATGATAATATAAGCAATTTATCCCATGACCTAAAAGTATACTAAAGTAATTTTAATTACTATAAATAATGAAAGCTTTAAAATATGAGTATGTTGTATTAAAATGTTTTTGCATTAGGATTTCTGACATTTTAATAGGTCACTATTTTTCATCAGTCATGTACTGAAATCTCAGGGTGAGAAAAGGGCCAGACCGATGTTGAAAGGTTTCAAATATCAAACTATACTATTATGTCAGTGCTCTAAGATCAATTAGCACCTTTCAATGACAGAAAAGGTTATAGGGAGACTCAGAGGTGTATGCTCTGAAACTGTTTAAAGCCACCATATAAATGTGGTTTTGATAATCCAAAACGGTTTCTATTTTTAAATTAATCTGTTTCATCTCTTTTTCTGGAAGCGGGAAAGGGAACTAGGGGAATCAGGGCAGTGGTATTCATTTTCAGTGTCTTTCTACTAGTGAAAACATGGATGGGAACACTGTAAGAACCACAAACTTCAAGAGTCGAATGGCATATCCCCAAGGCACGTACTAATATGCAGAGCCACAAGCAATGTTAGGTGACAGTAATGTTTACAAAGTCTTCAGACCTCTTAAAAGCAATCAAGGTTGCTTGCACTGCTTTTGAATATGGGATTCTTGTTTATTTTCTTCCACTCAAGTTCAAGTTAAATGACACCAAGTTTGGCTCCCTGTGTAATTTAATGAAAATTCGGTATAGCCCCACATAAAAACATCTCCGGCTATAAAATGCAGTATCTATCATACATACTGTGATTAAATACACCACTGCATCTCACCCATCTCTAGAAGAGATGCCTAAAAGAGCACGTCATTTTGTAGTTTACTGGGAAAAAATCATGAGAGAAGCAGGTAGACTGCAAAGCCATCCCCAGTCCTCCTGGTATTGATTTCATTCACCTAGTAACCATTGTAATAAAATCCCCCAACTGTACTTCTGAATACAATTAGTTTAAGATATTCTACAGGGAGACATCTTATAAGAGTTTATAATATGTGAGAATAATATCCATTTGAAAAAGAAACTGTCATGATTATATTCTCACTGAAAAAATAACAAGGTGATGGAGGTTTGTTCAGCTCTTCAATGAGAGGATTTAAACGTCTTCTGCTTTTGATAGGCACGCTTTTCTATTTGGTTAAATGAGTGATCTGAAATATTTACAACCAGACAGTACCTAATTTTAGGTTTTAAGTGCTTTAACAGCTCCATGAAATATGATCAGCAGCTGCAATACAGAACTATGGTGAATAAACTCCTTATGAAGGGGGCCTGTTTTCACTGAATGCTCACTGTTCCTGCATTTACCCAGAAAAAAAAAAGATAATGAAAAATATAATAAATACCTGCACTCTTAAATTACCTTATACTTCACTTAAGTCTTGAAAAAGATTATCTCCCCTCCTCTTTTTAAGTTCTGTATAGAGTGTGAGATATCACTGGGTGATAAAACTTTAATTTTATAATTTGCAAGTTTAAAGGTGAGCTTTCCAACAGCCTATCTTGATAACAATAGTACCGGTTTTTATATTATTCTACTTTCCTGAAACTTCCGGATAATTTAATTGCAGTGCATCAAATTTTAAAAAATGAAATACCATGCCAAATAAATATATTTTTAGACATGACACCAGTCATTTAGAGCTTGCAACAGAGATTGAAAACATGAAACAAGACACTGTATTTCCCGTGGCTATGTAAAATTTATTTACACTCCAAATCACAATATAAATAAAAAGGAAACTCTTAGATACAGAGAACTTGGTTTTCTTTTTTTAACTCAAAAAGTAGTCTTTTTAAAAGGAAAAAAATATATCACAGCAAAATGACAAATTAGTCATCTGCCAGTCTCCCCTCAAGAAAAGAAACTTCCTTAGTGAGACATTTTTTTTTACTGCCTTTTACAAATCTTCTGTAACACAGCAGCTATATTTCTTAATAAGCATAATGACTATTCTGGAACCAATTCCTTTTTATACAAGTCTTAGGGTTATTTTTAAACTTGAATATATTAAGTAGATACTGCCTATGAATATATGCATATACACGAAACCATTCATTTTGGAAAGGAGAAAATGGGTTTCTAACACCCAATAAGATAAATACTTACTAATAAAAGGAATAATCAAATATTTTTTGTTTCAGTTGTAACTGTGAAACTACCACTATGATGGCCTCAAAATGTTGAAGCCTACTATTTGCAGGTAACTGACAAAGGAAAATAACCTTTTAAAAAACACAGATTTTAGACCTTCATTTATTCTGTAAGTCAAGGATATATCCCTAATAATCAGGGGGGAAAAAAGATAGATCCCTAATAATCAAAAAATCTAATTATGTTACTTTCAGAGCTATAACTGCCTTTCTTGTATTGTCATTTATAAAAATTGGTTTAACTCCGTATAACATGTTTAATCAGCTGGAACAAACTATTTTATGGTTTATAATAACAATAAATATAGATGCAGTCATATCTGCTTTTAGTATTGTTGCCATAAAAATAAGAGTCTGGCAGTGCCAGACAACACTAATTGTACCACTGTTATTTCTTGGGATAATACCATTTTAGAAAATACACCAATGCCTTTGAATATAGTCTCATAAAACGTACCACACCAATTATCATATATTTTGTTTTAGGAACCTCTTTGGCCCCCTTTACTACTTTTTGGTTTTTCAGCTTTTTAAGAGATACATAAAAAGAGGTGTGGGGAAGCAGATAGGCAGTTTCTGATTAAAACCAAGTTGTACCCAAAAACGGTTATCAAATACAATCCTTATGCTGAGGCAGTTTCAAAAATAAAAACAAAAACAACCCAACAAAGTCCCACAGACTTTGAATCCTGTTGGTCACCTAGGTGTAAATGAAACTTCAGAAGATGTTGAAGGGGAGCCAGCCGTGGGTAAAAGAGCCTGGGACTCCCACCTAAGTCCCTCAGAAGCCGGCGCTGAAACCCACAAATGCCCGAAGGTGCAAAAAGTGGCCACAGAGAAGAGGAACAAAATGCCATATTCTAGAAGATATGTTTAGCTCCATCAATTACGTTGATCCCAGGGTGCCAAGCCAAAAGTGGTAAGGGAGAAAGAAAACTGTTAAGTATGAGCTCTTAATGTGAAACCTAACCTGTTGGTTCTCTTAGGTATCAGATTTTGGAAGTGTCTGTAATGACAGCCAGGAAAGCAAATTAATGGCCAACGGCCCACTGGGTTTGAACACGAGACTCCCGTTACCTCTTCACAGATCAAGTACACAGGCTCACGCACACCAGAGGTGCTCCACGTGGAAGTGCTCTGAAACCAAAACACAGCGGGGTCCCCATTCTGTACCTCGGGACCTGCACTTTCCTCCAGATCAGGATTCCTGAATGACTCTGCCCGCTTGGTAACGCAAGGGAGAGGCGCAGGAGGCGAGAGCGGGGAAGCGGGCTCCAAGTAACTCCGTAAACCGCCCCCCTCCACCCCAGCACACACCGCCATTTAAGTTCAAACCTCATTTGCCTTCAAGGAAGGGGTAAAAGAGGTGTTGGTATGGGGAGACACCGCCACCCCCAACGAGGGAAGAAATGACAAAAAAATTAAACCGCGCTCCTGGGTTCGCCACTGCTCTGCCACCGGACACGGTCTGCAAATACTCTAATGCTGCCGAGCTGCTCCGAATAATGTATGCAAAGCCAAAATCATCTTAAAAAGTGCTATTAAACGAAAGTTCTGGCTGTATTGTGGGGCAGAATAAAACAAGTACACACACGGTCTCTTTCCAAATCCCGCTTAACGGCGCTAAAAAAGCGAACCGTTTCCAGTCCCAGCACCACCCCGCACCCTGCAAGCTTTGAAACGCGAGAAAACCTGCTCTCCCCCGCCAGGTCCCTAGTTTTGGAGAAGTTATAATCCGGCCGTAGCATCCGCGTCCCGAGCCAATGAACGCGACTCCTCTCTGACAAGGCGCCTCTAATTTCACGGACCCTGGCAAACTGCTGCAGACATTCGGTCCACGCCACAGAAAAACTATTCGAGTGGCATGGACGCAGTTTAAAAGCCCGCTTTATGCCTCGAGATCAGAGCCCAAGCATTGGACGTACACACACCCCCAGAACCGTGAAAACTCGAGGCGCCTGTTGTCCTCTAGGGACCCGGGTCAGCGTCTTAGCGCCGGGGTTACCTAGGGCATCATCACAAAGTAATAAACGTCACAAGAAGGATGTCCGGGAGACTGGGGAACGCGTTCCTTTGAGAGACCGGGACGGGTGCAGGTAGCAAGAATCGCACCCGGTTCCGCACCGCGTGGGGATAAGGCAGACTCAACCCGGACCCCCGGGGCCCGAAGGCATCCTCCAGGGCAAGGCGCACGCCGCGGTCCCAGCGGCCCCGTCCCTCCGGCACCCAGCCTCGGAGCGCCCGCCGGGATCTGCGGCTTCCCCACTAGATTCCGGGGCGCTTCCGCGGTCTCCAGCGCTCCGCGCCCCGGGCAAAGAGGCGCGCGCTTCCCAAAAGAGAGTTTGCGGCTCTCTCCGACGCGGACCCCGCGCACTCCCGGACTGGGATCGAAAGAAGGGGCACTCACCTCCCTCCGCCCGGACTGCCTCGGGATCCCGAAGCTCAAGTGTCTGAATCGGCCAAGGATCCGCGCGTCGCTGTTTAGGTACTTATTCTCGTTCCTTCCAGTGTCGAAGTCTCCCCTTTGCGTCGAGTCTCTGGTGAAAACAGGACATTCCCTTCGGCCACCCCGCAACAAATAGCGTACACAAGTGGGGGAGAAACGGGGCGGGGGAGAAACCGGCTCCGAGGGGGAGGAGGAAAGGAAAGGAGCCAAACTCTGGAAGGGAAAAAAAAGTAGAAGAAAAGAAAAAGATCTCGCGCCCAGCCACGGCAGTCGCCACTCCTCGGCTTTTCCCAAAGCTCCTTCCCTGTCTGAAAGCCGAGCGACAACTTCACGTGGACTGGCTCGAAGTTTGGCGCGGAAGCCGGAGCGGCAGAGCGTGCGCCCCGCGGCGGGCAGCGCGGCACAGGCGCGCGGGGTGGGGGGCGGGGGACGCCGCCGCCGGCGCCCGCGGCCACTGGAGGTCGCCGAGGCCCTCGGGGTCGGCCTCCGGAGGGCGCGGGGGGCGGCGGCGCGAGGGGACTTGACTCCTTTTTATTCGACCTTTTATTCGATTGCCTGTTGTCATCGTTTGCGGTCTCGCGTGGGGACCGCGGGGGGCCCTGGGCGTCCCCGGTGGCGCCGCGGTAATCTCCGCGCTCTCCGCGCCGCTCCACCCCGCCCCCACAGGCCTGGCGCCGGCCGCTGCCACCTCCCGGCGGAGGGGAGGGACCCGCGGCTCCACTTCGTTCTCTGAACGAGGGGATAGCGGTCTGTCCCCACCTGCTTCTGCGGGGCAACCCCTGAGTTGTCTGCTACTGAGCCGTTACCCCGTCCGGTGTAGGCCACTGCGGGCCCCCTGCTGGACTCCTCTCCACTTACCCCGCGGGAGAAGACAAGTGACTTCGCCTACTTGTCGCAAAGTAAAATAAAAACCGACCACACCAGACTGGGAAAATTTCTGAGAAGGGAGCAAAGGCCCTTTTCCGTGGAGATGTACCCTAGGAAGGAGTAAGCAGTCTGGGGTTAGGCTGTACTGGGAAGGGCCTGGGTCCCTTCCAGTGCTGGGCACAGGTATAGGCATCCCTCCCAGACGCCCAAAGGTCAGGCAGCAAACACTGACTTCCAAGGCAGCGTCAGAACTTCCCCAGGCACATTGCTGAAGTGACATTTCGTGCCTAAGCCTTGCGTGTGCATTAAGCACCCACACAGCATTTCATACCTGTCTGTAGCACAACCAGAGCCCACCGCGAAGTAGACGCTAAACAATAAATTTCACATACATTTAATCACCTTTTCCTAAAATCTTTTTCTATTTTGGAGCATCTTCTTTACTTGTGACATCCATGAATGGTGTCTTCATTTACTAAGAATTTCCCGAGTGCCAATCATTATGCTGGTCACTTACAGTATCTAAGAGTTCATTTTGGCTTTCACAACACTTTTATGGTGATTTTTTGAGCCTCTGTAAGAGACGAGGAAACTGAGAACAAACGAAACCTAAGTAACTTTTCCAAAGACAAACCCAGTGGGCTCTAACCACAAAGCCTATGATTCAAGGAGCAGCCTTCCACACTGCCTTATGTGGCCTGAGAGGTTGCAAATTAATTAATATTAATGGCTCCCATCCAAAGAATATTTCGTTTTATTATATTGTGAACTAAATTATAATCCCAAAAAAGTTCAAATAGGATTTCACCTCTGCTTCAGCATGGTCTTCTGCTACTGACATAATCACTGACAAGTTCAAAAGCAGAAACAAATATTGAGTACTTGTGCTTACAATTTATTTTTTAGCTAATAGGGCATTCCCTACAATTGTTAGCAGCAATGGAAAAGGTGAGGTTATAAATTTAAACTGTAAATGGTGCTCATTGCTGCTCTCATCACTCACGGGGTGTTCTTTCTTACAGATTTATTTTTGAGGGCTTGGGC
The DNA here is from genome assembly GCA_004024925.1 of Scalopus aquaticus. Lineage (NCBI taxonomy): Eukaryota > Metazoa > Chordata > Mammalia > Eulipotyphla > Talpidae > Scalopus > Scalopus aquaticus. The sequence continues at coordinate 209,183 of PVIJ01000130.1, forward strand.
ACTGCCAGGCATAATGTTTCCTTTCCTGGTTCTCAAGGTAGAAATGGTCCTGGCAGTGAATTTGAAGAAGGGAATTTGGAGCTTGGTCTAGAGCACATCCTGGCTTGAAGAGGATACCAGTTATATACACTTACAAGGAAATGGTCGATTTGATTAGCTTTTCAGATCTTATTTTCCCCATTTTACAGGTGAGAAAACTAAGGGCTCAGTATTTTTAGCAATGTGCTGATTATTATGTGGCAAACCTAAGATTCAAACCAGCTTCTGTAGGAACCCAAAGACCACTGTTAGCCATGATGAAGCTATTATTAATGTTAGTACTTAGAAAAATATTGCTTCTTTTTAGTACAGGGTATATGTTACAAAGAGTATGCAATTTAAGTGTTGTTAAACCACTCAGTGTCTATGAATGCTCTGTGGGAATAGCAGATATGTCAAAATTAGGTACAATGCTGAATTTAATATTTTCCTCTTAAGGTCACAAAATTTTTAATTTCATTTGGGTGTAAAATTAAAGGCTGAGGTGAAAAAGACGAATAATTTCAATAAAATACAAGTTCATACTTTCATACAGCACAATTCAGTATAACACAAATATAGTTTTTAAGCATGTTTCTTTGCTCCCTTCAACATCAGATTTTCATCAGTCTGATCTTACTTTCAAGTTACTTTGCTCCCATGTAATTTTTTTATACATCTACATAAGAAATTATTATGAAAATTATCAAAAAACAATCATACCTCAATATGATTCAACTTTTTACTACCTTTGAATCCAGCTAGTCTTAGATATACCTATGTTACAATGCTAACACTAGATGCAATAAAAAATGTCATATTTCAGTCCACATTTGAAATAATGAATTGAGCTTAAGAAACAAAGAATGTCAATGTTGTATAGGAAAAACAAATGTATTCCTGGCTTAAAGAAGGTATTATTTCCAGCATTCTGTTGAATTCCACTTTTATTATTTTTGCCATATCATCTGAAATATTAACAATATTTTTCTTTAAATAAGCTCTTTTTTGGCTAAATAAGTTTATTTGATAAAGTTTTTATTATTGCCACAAATGGAAAGAAAATAAAAGTTGCCATGAATAGAAGATAACCTTGCAATGAAACCTTATTATAGGAATAAAAATTATCCTGTACAACTTAAATTATCTCACATACCAGTTTGAGGAACACTGGTTTACAGAACTGAAGTTCTTATGTCCCTTGAACTCTCCAAAACTTGCTTTCAAGCCTTCCGTCTCCATTACTGCCGAGATGTGTTGAATCAAAGATATTTTGGGGTATTACTTTTCAAATTCCATTTCTAATCATGTATTGATTTCCTTGCCAAAATACACTTGAAGTATCTGAAGTTGTGATCTTTTTCAAAGTAATTTATTTTTTACTGTTTTCTTACAATCTTATAAAATTCAAGCAATTTGTAAGCACACAATTAAAAACCAAATTACTCTCCTAAGAGCCTGTAACGGTTACCCACTCCTCTTCCTCTCCTCCAACTGTCCTCTCCAGCCCCCTCACCTGCACACCCTTCATCTTAGGCCTTACTATTGAAGAAGAAACTTTTCAACCGACCATGAAGTAGCAACACCTATTGGCCCTATCTGGTACTGCCACAAAGTTCTACAAGGCAAAAAAGTGACTGGGAAGTAAAACATATAGGGCCTGAAAGGGCAAGTGGGTATGTTCTCAAAATCTACTGGAAAATTCTAAAGTGATTCAGAAACACTAGTAGGTCCTACATGACATGAATCAGGCCATCAGACTATCCATCAGTGTTCAACCTCTCTGAGAAAGGACATTTCTGTTGTCGAGAGAGAAAAAAATGTGACTTTTCAGTGAAAATCAGTGTAAATATAAGATTCACTTATTAGCAATTCCCTTAACCAACCCCTCTGGGCAGGAAGCCTTTGCAGTTATCGTCTACTATTTGTTTATATTTCAAGTTTTCATGTCACTGATTTGGCATTGGGTTTTGTATAAGTCAAATTAAACAAACAAAGCCCTCTAGGAGTTCATAATCCAAAACATAATTTTTATTTTAATTTCATTTAAAAGTAACCTTAAGGAAAAAATTATCCCATCACTTTAATAAGAACAAACTTTATGATAAAAAAAATGGAATAAGACACTACCTTCACCAAAAAAGAAAACAAATGACTGGATGCTTATAGAAGTAATCCCAAGTAGATCTCTTGAGTTACTACTCCCTATTGGTGCACATTCGAACTCCAACTGGAAATATACACAATTCTTAAAAAATAAATTCAGTCACTTATTTCTCAGTAAAGTCTAATCCAAACCTGTGAGTTTTGGAAGAATGGACTTTACAAGATCAGCATCAATATAAACTAAGAGTACGGAACAAATGAGGACAAAACAGAATTGCTCAGGATCTAAAGGGCTATGCAGCTGGTTTTCTAAAATCTATAAATAAACACACTTTCTAACCAATTTTGTGCAAACAGATGAAGCTTTAAAAGTTTTCTATTCGTTTGTGAAAGTGAAGAAATCAGATCTGTAGGGGACCTGTTGGGTCATTTTCTTCTGCAGGCTCTCTGCTCACTTCCTCATTCTTGCAGTCTCTAAAGAAAAGGCACACACACTCTGGGAAACAGATTCATTATATTTACTTTTAAATTCTCTCTTGAAATTTCTTCTCAAGTTAAATCCTTTTAGTACCATATTATGCAGTTCTACTCTATCTTTCATGTTTACACCCAACCTTCAGATGTTTATAAACAGATACCATGCCCACTTTTAGTCATCTGTTAGCCACGTTAAACAAATGTGAGGCCTTTTAATCTTGTTTCAGTTCAGTCTCTCCAAGCCCTTAATCATTCTTAGGACTTGTCTCTGAACTATTTCCAGTTTCCTAGATGTTCATTTTTGTTAGAGGTATCCCACATTGAATGCACAGTCCCAGGTGTGGTCCCATTAGCATGCAAGAATGATTCCTATTTCTTTTTTCCTCTGGCATTGTTTTGGCTTCATTGCAAATTCCCACCAACTCGCACTACTTTCATGTCCTAAAAAAATTGCATGTAATTTTTTCTCTTTTTTCACTTCATATGGTATTTCTTTTGGAGTACTATAACAATCCTGATTTTTTAAAGTACATCAAAAACATTTTTAAATGATCGTAACAGTCAAAATATGAACAATATCACACTGTTGTCCCTTTAATTTCATTGGCTTCTATAACTGATATTTCAAAATAGGAAAGATCCAACTAATTTATTTTTATATGACTTGTTCTATATCCATAAGATGTCTATCTGCTTTTATTAATGTCCATGGATTATAATTTGAGAGTCCTCAAACATAGTTCAATGATCTGTAGAAGGAGGAATTTTACTATTTAAAGTGCAAATAAACTGATTTGACCATTTTAAAGTAATGTATTTAGGATGGATAATTTGAAAATCCATTCATATTATAAAATCGCAAAGTTAGGAAACTTGCCAAATTGCAATAATTCATTTAAACTGAATATTTTTGAATAAAAATACCACTAAAACTATAATGAAAGATTTGTAATGTCCATTTCTTCTACTATGTTTTAGAGCACATTTAGAAACAAGTTTTGAATATTTTTTCACTGTTTAATGAATTTTTATTAAAGCAAGAATTTTATAATCCAAGTTGTCTCCTTGCTTAGTTATCAGTTCTGCTCTTTAAAGCAGAAGTAACATTCTGAACTATTCCACAAGAATAACAAAATTAAAGAAAGGAAGGCTTTAAATTTTTGTACTTTGCTGAAAATTTTTCACTGTCACTATATAATCTCAGTTCCAACATACATCAAAATGATCTTCCTGTTCACTTGATGGCTTTATTCCACCAACAACCCTCAAAAAAGTGGCCAGCACTTAATGCATCTACTTGTCAACTCTACTAAATCCTGAAAATCTGACTTCTGCTCTACCCCTTGATCAAGACGGCATTCTTCGTGTTCATCATGGTTTTCCAGTGGTTATTTCTTAGTCTTAATCATCCTCGACATCCAGAAAGCATTTGATATTATTGACAGCAACCTTCTGCTAACTGCACTTTTTGAATTTATAATTCAGTTTTTATCCTCTGATTGCTACTTCTCTAATTCCTACAAAGCTTCCTCGTTCTTCTTACTTAAACTCAAAAAGAAACCGAGACATAAGTTCTCTTCTCTTTCTATATCCTCTCCTTTCATAATTTCATTAACTTCTATTATCTCTCCTTTCATTTTTAAATAACCCACATAAGGGCATAAATATCCTTGGCAGAATGTTGGAGCCTCAACTGTGGGTCCCATCAGCATCTTAAGGCAAGCATACTCAAGATAAAAGCATCACCCCTTTCTCTCCACCCCTCCCATCAGCTTCTCTTCTTGATGCAGTTGTTTTCATCTCATCACATTCATGAAAGTTCAACACTTTGATTTTAGCTTTCACTCCTCTTTCTTACTTGTCATACACAATAAAACAACAAGATATGTTTCTTTTCAATTGGCAGTGTCTTCTCAGTTATCCTTTCGTTTCTCCATGATTCTGCCTCCCAGACCCAATTCTTCATCTTGCCTCTTCCATAATTGGAATCCCCTCTTCTGGGCTCTTCTCTGCCAATCCATTAGACAAAGACAGGGGTCTTTCTTTACCTGAAGTAAGTACATCTATTCTTACAGTAAAAAATCAGTACAGTAATTACAAATGTCTATTTAATAAAGTATAAATGTCTTAACCTAACAATGACAGCTTCCCAAAGCAGATGTAACATCTGCATCATCCTTTCCTCTCATACACAGTTCCTCATGTACTAGAAAATAAAATAAAATCAGATGCTTAAATGAAAGATGACCAAATACTCTAGTTTATGACCTGATTGTGATGGCGCAAAGAACATTCAGTGTGATGGGAAATCTCTCTCCCCATGTCTTAATTTAGTGATAGGACCCGTCAACTCATTTAGGACCCCAATGGGCAGTTTGCTATACCTTCTAAGGCCCAAGCAACTTACCTCTTTTGTATTCTGCTTTTTTACTACTCAACATTAGCAGACACCTAGTGTTCTATGTGTATCCTATGGCCTGGGATCGATGATGAGCCATCTCAGCTTCATGATAGAATTCCCAAAGCAGTCTATGAGTTCAAAGACAGATTGGGGCCTATCAAGAGTGAGCTTAACCTCTTCAAGAGAGAGAGGACAAGGTTGAAAAAAGGCAGGAAGGGGAAGGATTTTGGGTGCCTGCCTTTTATTCCTCTCTTTATTCTCAGTAACTCAGGTAGTATTGGGGACACAATTAGCACTGTTTTGTTGTTGCATGAACTAAATAAAGTGTTCCAGCTATAATTCCCCTGTAAACTTGATTTTAACTCAGACTAATCATAGTTACCCCATCCGAAACAAAAGGCTAAGCCAACATGCTTTATTTCAAGATGAAATTAGAGAGTGCAGGAAAAATATTTCTGTGGTCTCCAATGTGCTACAAACACATGTGAGAGGAAGCTGTTGGGAGACCTTCCTTCATGCTGTTACTCCTCAATTATGACTGACTTGAATATTTGAGTCGTCAAAATGTTGTAGCATTCATCTCATTAACCTTTAAATAAGAAGTGGTCTAAGTTATTAGGCCCTTTACCCCATGGGAGCCAATGCAGCTATTTTAATTTTGAATGAAAAAAAAAAAAAGAAATCCATAAGCATTTAATATCTTTCTCAAATTAGTCTTATTGCCAAAAACTTGTTCATGACTGCCAAGACGGAAGCTACCCAGGACATTTGTCCAGAGGAATTCAGGGGTCTGTCGGGATTATTTAGGTTCCATCCTGGGTTTCAGGATATCAAATGCCTAAACCCTCTTTCCATGGGCAGATTTGTTTTCGCAGAGCTCCTATTTGTAGACCTGTTCTTTGAGAACCACTGAGCAGCTACTCCTTGGAATTTTCTTGCCCCTTGGCTTCTGTGAATCTGCTTGATCCATAATCATCTGACCACTCCTTTTCCTTTCCTTGATTCCAATCTGGCCACTTAAATGTGGATGTTTCTTAGCACCTACTAAGCGTGCTAGCACTCTTACTTAACGTGAAAGAGGTGCAGAGATGTAACAGGCACAATCCCTTCCTCCAGAAAATTTCAGTGTAGAGGAGAAAATAGGGCACTTAAAAATAGTTATTACATGAGAGAGAAAGTGTCAAGCTCCTTAGGAGAAACATTAACAAGCAGTCTATTTTAGTTCAGAGTGGAGTGAGTTTGCTTCCAGCTGAGGGAATGAAGGAAGAGAATGTGGCCTGACTTTAGATCATAAATCGTGTTTATGCCTAAGAATATGCATAATTCAGTTCAACAAAAACAGAAGTCATTGTCTTTCCCTTCCAACCTTCCCCCAAACAAAGTATTACTTTCCTCGTGTTCCCTTAACTTATTAGTGGGACCAATAACCTTCCAGCCACTTAGAGGTGGGAATGAGGCTTTTCATTCCTTAGCCCTGTTCTTGTATCAGTCACTGATCTTGAAATTTTCACTTCCACGATAAGTTTTGCTTTCTTCTTCTTTAGTCTTTTTTTTTTTTAATGCTAACTTAATCTGAGTCTCCTTTACTTTCATGGAGACTATTTAGCCACTTAGCGGGTTTTCCCATTTTTAATGTCTTTCCCCACTTTTATCAGATTACTCACTTTGCAATCTAGTTCTGTTCATGTCACAGCTCTACTTCTTTGGAGAAAAGTTCCCTTTTAGCCACATTCCAGATCCTCATTTCTCTGGTCCCATCTGTTTTCCAAAACAAACTGCCTCACTTCAAGTCACTCATCCATCTTGCCACAGATCATCTTTAGTCTTTTCATGAATGTCCTCCAGAGCTGCATGTATCTCAATTTTGGGTAATAATCTACTGATATGATGGTAACTGCAACCAACATTGCAGGCAGGCTGTCTTTTATTCATCTTTGAATCCTCAGTAGTATTTAATATAGAACCGTACACATAGACACTCCATTAAAATGTGTCTTTAAAAATGAGCCCTCTTTAATAGATACATACAATCTGAGCCTTCTTGTATAGCCTGGGCCTCTCTGAAATATACATTTGTATTCATTGGTAGAGGTGTAATTTTTTTAAAGATACATGAAGCTCTAATACTGCCAATAAGCCAGTAGAATAAGTTATTTGCATCTATCTCATAGGCTGTTACGGAGAATTAGTTCATCGGAGCCCATTCTGATGTTTTTGTGAAGATCTAGCAGTTTAAATAGCAGAATTTCAGGCTGCTTGTATCTTGAAGGCACTAAGCATTTAACTGTGTAACTAATGAAGTTTCTCCTTTTGATTTACTGCTAAAAGGTTTTGAACTACATGTGTGACCTATCCCCAGTAAGGTGAGATGCTGTTAGTCTTTCTGTATTAGCCCCAACTCTGCAAAGTTTACAGCCTCATCCTACCTTTTATTCTTTCTGAACTCCTTTTAATTTGCTTTGTAATCATATATTATCGATGTGAGTTTCCTGTAAATATATAGCTTTAAAAAATATTTACAATATTTTGAATGGCAATGTAACAAAAATAGGGCAAAGGTCACCAAAGTATATCCAGTACTAGGATTTCAGGAATCTTACATTTTAGGGAAAAGGCATCATTGCATCATTAATTTTTATAAAGTAATTTCTTCCACCGGCTCCATAACCTGTTCACACTTATCAGCAACCCATGAAAAAATTTCAGGTAATTCATTTATTTATTTCCCAAAATAGTAATATAATAACAATTGTCCCAGAATAACTGGTTTTATAAACTTACTATACTAATCTGACCAAGCTTCTTATTCTCTAGCTACAAAACTCCAACAGAGAGGTTAAGTGGTTTTTTAATTAATTATTGGGGAAATGGAAATAGAATACAGGTCTCTCAATTCTTCCCATGATAAAGGAAGTTACTGAGCTAGCAACATGTACAGACTTTTAACAGGGACTCTATATAAAATAAAATAATAGACTATATATGCAAAGTGTCATAATTGGCCACACTCACCTTTTTATGCCCCCTCTAATTTTTAACCGTTTTCAGCTGGATTATTTGTAGCACCATCTATTATTTTTAATCAAATCAAAACCCATAAAACAATTCTCTAGTATAGGCTCCCTGCTGTATATAATTTAGAGTATTATTGCAAAGATGGAATGAGTGAGATTCATTTACCATGGTTATCCAATTTCAGGAATCAAGAGAAAATGACCTTTCTTCTTAATATTGGCTATCAACTCAGTGGCAAGTTGTAATTAGCAAATAAGAATCAACCAGAAGTGTATATATAACACTGTTTTTAATATAAAATTTATGTAACTATTTTTAGAGTAAAGCAGGACTTGAATCTTTAGTTTTATTTTAGTATCAAAAAAATTGTAGATATGTTTGACATATAACTGCTTTATCAATATTAGATAAATGCAAACAATATATTTACTCTTTCAATATTGTACTTATATCTAAAATTAATACATATGCCATTTACTATAATGATATATCATGATATATTTATTAATGAATGCATTAAGTTTATATCTGTAAGTGTGAAATTATTTATATTAAATAGCAAAACAATGCTAATAGACTTTGCATGAATCACTGTGATACTTAAAAGACTGTCAAACTGAACATGAATCATGAGGGTGAGGACACAATTGTGTATGGCTTTAAGTGCCCATTGTCTATCACTAAAATTTGTTGACAACTGAAAACATTTCCCTTATATTTATATTTTTCCAATTATGTTTATTGAGATAGAGTTGATTTATATCATTTGTACTTTTAATATCAGAGCATTTGAAAATACTTCTATTGAGTATTTTGTCATAGAACTTCATTACCTATGGCATTTAAATTTCAAAACAATCTTTTTTTAATCTTATTTAAACTCTTGCTGAGAAAAATTTCAAACGTTCAGCTAATGTAAAGAGCCTGTATATTGTCTTCATATGAGTATGTAAAATTAAAAGTAGTTTTCTATTTCCAAACAGCAAACATCACAGCTCATCAAGGCTAACATTCATTTCACAAATTAGACCCACAACAGCAGGCATTGTTTATGCATTTAGTTCAATATGCAAACAATGCCCCCATGAGGGTTGTATTTCAAAATAAATAAAAACTTGCTGTAGTTCCTTTTAGATTTCTCCAGATCTTCAAAATGTGTGCTTATATAAAGCAGTTAGCTTCTCCTGATTATCAGTAGTCTGTATACCTTGTGTGGCTATATAGATCAACTCCTATTTTAATTTTACTGCCTGTTATAAAGTCAGTAAATGTCCCTTGGTGCCATATTGGATCAAAAATAAAAGATAATTTTTTGTCTCCTCAATTTTTTCTGTCTGCATTTCACTTAGATCCCCACAAATCATGAAATCGCAAATCCATTCTTTTAATGCCATTAGCATTCTGTTAAGATACTGGTGATGGATATTTTTTCATATTAAAACTCACAAAGGATTATTCAATTCGGTACTTATGGAATTTTGTATTTCAAGGATTGTTTTCCAGTTGAAAAATGAGTATCAGTAACTTTCATCATTTTATTTGTTTTTTATGCTGTATTTATTTAAGTATCAAGACCTTTCCATCCATGTATGTCACCTGGAAAATATTTTGACTGTCTCTTCAGCAATAGTGAGGCAGATACCTTTTCCTCAGAGAAAAGAAATCCATGATGTGTTGCTTTTGCCAAAAACAAAAATGTTGGAGAGGCAGTGGCAAAGCTCTTGCCTTGGCATCTTCACATGAACTTATCAGAAGAATGAGTCTCTTTCTGTGGGTGATCACAATAATTCTTGCCAGGTTAGCGCCTCTTGTCATCATGAAGTCTATAATCTTGCCAGGTTCCAAAACAATTTGTATGGTGTTGTTAACGCTGATGAAGGGATTACGATAGCAGATGGGACAAGCATTGTAGGTCAGCAGATAAGGAATTCCTTTGGTGCCCACAAAGATCTTTCTCACTTTGCACAACCTGTACTTGGCTTCCACAGGTGTAATGCGATGAACAGCAAAGTGACCCTTGATATCACAGGTCAAATAAATATTCTTTACAATCTTGTCAATGCTAATGACATCCATGAAGCCAGCAAGATAGGTTATATAAGTGTGGATCTTGCCATCAATCTTAATGAACTGCGGCGCACAGATCTTCTTCACCTCATCTCCTGTTAGACCATACTTAAATCTTAACCTTAAGAAAATGACAAGAGGGAGACATTCTCTCAGCTTGTGGGCACCAGAGGCTGGAGGAAGAGCAAACGTCCTGATCCATTTATCCAGCAGCCAATGCTTTGGAGTTGCAACTTGCTACATATGTTTCTTGGGATCACGAGCCATGACTGAGCTAGGAATGGAAGGAAAACTGTCTCTTCAAGTACGTCTAGAAAGAGGGTTGGAGGATGCATGCCTGTCTTGTTTTTAAAATTTATTTATAACCTGAAATTTGAGATGGTGTGACAAACAAAAAAGTCATCTCTTCTACTAAGCTGACCCTCAAATTTAGTTTTCATTAGTAACCCTTTATTGTAAGTTGATTTATGCTTTAGAAAGCACTTTCTTTCAAACGCTGTTCCTTTATTTTAATATCCTTAAATGCTGCTTCATTAAGTCATGAGTAGATCAATTTCTACTAAAGGGTTTCTAGAATTTTCTTGTGAGGAAAGTATAGAGACCCAGTCATCTTATAAAATGAATAAATGAACACATACAGAATTCATTAACTGCAGTTGCCTTTGATTTGAATCTTCTCAAGTTTCATCAGATTTTTCATGGAGTATAGTCACCCAAACTATAATCCCATTCCGAGTGAGGACAAATCATAATTCTGGGCAAAAAGCCAGTCATTCCTCTTCTGTTTCTAATATATTTCTATTCAACATCAAGAATATGACAATATACTTTGTGATATCCTCACCAGTACTATGGTCAGTTTTTTCAAGGAAAAAAATCTAACTCTACCAGTTAGTCCTAGGGATTGTAATTCACAATTTAGCGTCATCATGCCAGAGTATCCTTTGTGGTACTTTTTGCTAAATACAAAAGACCTTGTGATCCACATCCTAAAATTAACCTCCATAAAACTCTCCATGTACATACATTTAAGACAGTCTTCTGAATGTTCCCTTGGCATTTTATGAACTGGAGTGGTTTACTGCCATCTAGAAACTTAGATATTTAATGGAACATTTCTTCCTCAAGGTTGTCTTAAAAAATATTCTATGTCTTGTTTATTTTTAGTACCATTTAATATTAAACCTTAAGGTAGCTCTTTCTGCCCACTTGTGTCTGTGAAAGTTCTCTTTTCCTTTTCCTAATAAACTTGTCCTTTTGATACAGAAATAATCTAGTTCTTGAAACAAAAAGCAGAAACAATAGCAAAAAGGTATGTCTCTTTCTCCAAAATAGTTTTTATTTCAACATTCATCATCCTCACTAGTAACTTTATATGCTCTTTATGTTATTTTTTCTTATGTCATATGAAATTGAAATTCATCAGTCGCCTACAGATTAGAGTGTCACCTCTGGAAGTTTTGGACAATTGAGAATGCTACTGGAAATCTACCAGAGCCCGTGTCTTAACTGTTTATATTGAAAGATCATGCTTTGTGCCCAACAATTGCACAATGTCATTACTGTGTTCCTTTAGGTCACTCCATTAAATTGTATGTGATTCTGGTGTTTTAATCTTATAAGTGAACATCAGGGAAAGAGAAAGTTGGAGAAAAGCTGCCTAACTGGTAGGAAGAAAAAGAGGAAAGAGGTAGGGGTAAAGGAAGGTAATTCTGCATGGTTGCATGGTAATTCTGGTTGCAGTCACCTTAAGGATGCCCACTTCATACTCAGAAAGAATTCCTTTGACATCATCTATAACCCATAATCTCTGGACCTAGCATGCAGTAGGTGCCCAATAAGTGTTGCATAAATGAATTAATCCAATCTCAAACTTAGAGTTTGATACTAATGAAATCTCATTATGTTTCCCTAAAACCATCTTTTCTGAGTTTAGGGGCAGTCATGGCTGCATGAGTTTTGAGACTTCTACATAGTGGAACAAGAAAAGTGCTCTGTTATGCCTCAACCTGAATAATTATGCTTCCTGGGTGTTCTCTCTTGATTGCTCTCTCTCCTTGTTCTTGTTTTTTCAAGTATTTTAAACTTTCTGTTATTCTTTCAGTAATTTTTAGGAAGGTAATTGGTTTACAACATTTTATATTATTCAGAGGTTTAATTCATACCTCCTTATACTACTTTACTGTAAGTTTTAGTGACATCTCTTAATTGATGTCACATTGATCATGAGAGAAGAATCCAGAATGACTATAGAATACAAAGCAAAACCTTGAAGATACTTTTAGTTTCTCATGAACACATACTATTTTGAATGTGCTGTTTAAGCACAGAATGAACTTTTGGCTCTGAAAATTATCCTTCTGTAATATTAAATGAGTGTTAAGAAATTAATCTTCTCTGCCCACTCATATCAATAGAAATAATAGTATGAGTCGGTTATGAGCTGCTTTGATAGGGTACTGTAAAGTCCTTTATTTCTTATAGAGTCCTGGCATTAGGTAACTTTAATTGTTGGTTTCAGATGTCAGTATCCATCAGAAACACAGGTGGAGACTGATAGGTGTCATTTGGGGTAAGCATTTTGAATTACTTTGAAGTCAATTGAACTGAAAATGAAAATTTTATAGTTAATGGCAGATTTCTTTTTAAGATATAGTTAAGCAAAATGTAAACCAATTACATTAAAAACTATCCAGAATAAAAAACCTCAAAGGAAAATTCTCTTCAGTGGCAAAGTGTTACTCAAATAAACCAAGAAAACATTTTTCCCAAACCCATAATTTCCAAGTTTTGGGTTGTCCTCATTTGGATAAAACTCATTTTAACACTTTCTATTTCATTGTAAGCATCTTCCATTTTGAGATAGTTATTTTGAAAAGATTTAGAGGTGGTAGCACACACAGGATGAATGTCAATGGTGTGATACTTAAGTACCACAGGGAACACATGTTTTGGGGATTCTGACTGTTCAGGGCCATAACTATCCCTTCATGTTTCACTGGAAAATGTGACTCTCCCTAAGGGATGCTGGGCCGCCCTGTTTGTGGAGTTGTCTCTTTTATACAGAGAGAGGCTTAGGAGTGACTCATTTTACTCTCCCAAGAGTACAAGAGGTCAGTGGTATTTTCTCTGAATGGTTATAATTTCTAGCTTCAATTTTGTTTCCTAGAAGGTATACATAAATCAGATTTTAATGGATATGTGATTTATGGAAGAATTTTAACCCTTGAATCAAAATAAAAAGTAACATAATATTAAAGGCCTTGGATTGCAAATTAGCTAGCAGATTGAAGATAACTTTGTAACAAAAATATAACTCCCACCTTTAGCCACATGGATGATTTGAACAGCATTCTAACTAAAAAAATAGTTGACATCTGCCATCTAAGTTACACATTTATATTATTTTTCATCTTAAGTTGGGGCTGAGAAAAATCTGGTTTGAAAACAAGATTTTGCTGAGTTGACATCAAATATCAAATCCCAATGGAAAAAAACTGCAGAGAGCTAGAGCAAGTGAGGGTGGAATGGAATAGACATCCCAGCCTTAGCTGTTGTGTCTCTCCTCCATGGATACCACTATGGTAAAGTTATCCGACATTGAAGATTGAAGCAGATTGAAGATAGCTGAACTAAATTAAGTTCTGTGTCCTGGTGTTAGGAAATTAACTAGTACTGGCAGAAGAAAATAAAAGAAGAAAAAAATTAATAAAAATTAAAAAAGTAAAAGTGACTTCAGTGTTTTATTCAAAATTATTTCCGCCATACTCTCGTTTTCCAGTCCTCATGTAATTGCTACTTCAGCATGAATAAACTTGTATTAATATTAGACTAATCACTTTGTATCCTAAAAGTCTGTCGGAGTTCCCTATGACATCACTATAGTGTCTTCTAATTTTTACTTGAATTACTGGAGTCCTTTGTTCTGGACACTTCACGAGGTCCATTTACTGGTTTGCATTCAGAACAGCGTAACCCGGGAACTGAAAATATTCCACTGCAAACATTTTGGGTTACCTCAGCATCCAGTTGTTGTATCAACTGCAACAAAAAAATTTGTGATTCTTTTCAAAATTATAGAGATTCAGTGATTAAATATACAGGTGGAAACTGTAGGCATGGAAGCTATACATTATATGTATAAAATGTATTTTATGATGTCCCTCTATGCCTCGGATATGTAACATTTCCTAACAATTGGTGATAATACTTTATAGCTTGATCATCACACTGTGGTTTATGCCCCTCATCTTTTCCCTTTGATGTAGAGACCACAGATCCTAGTGGATGAAACACTACACTAGAAATACAGAGCCTTGAGTCTTAGGTTCATTCTGCCACCTTTTGCTATTTTTTAACCTCTCGTGTTCAGTTTTCTAATCTGCAGAAAATGGGGATCCAGCTCAGTGATTTATATCTAAGGCCTGAATCAGCATCAATATTGATTCTGCCAACTCTTCACCATTTTTAAGCTTGGTTGCTAGCCAATGAATAAGCATTTAATTGTTGCCTAATATGTACCTAGGCTGGATAAATGTCTTGGTGACCAAATAAATGTTTAAATGTTTCCCAACTGAAATTAGGTCTATAAATGGCAAGAAAATTAAAGCAATAGCATAAGTACTCCTCTACTCAGATTTCTGCAGGTTTTCTGTGAAGAGAAACTGAGGGTCAGGGAGCAACTGTGTGCATGAGTTTGGCTGCTAATTTAGCATCAGAGGACCTGTGCTAATCCAGGATAATTACTTTTCAGGTCCAGTTTATCATGAGTGTGAGAAAATGGCTATTACTCACATGGTGTCTTGTAACAACTTTCAAGTGATGGGAGGAGGGGAAGAGATGAGTTATATTAGTAGACATAATTGCATGTAGTGAAAAAAATATTGGAAAAAGTCAATTAAACCCACATAAATATATACACACAAGTGGGTGGGTTTACTTATTCAGGACTGAGTTGGTCCACAGAACTATATAGTCATTGATTAGATCTATTATGAAAACATGTTTTCTCCTAAAATGTCTTACCCAGAGCTTTGTAAAGGATTCCAGCATTCCATTATTAAGAACTGATTGCTTTTAGTTAAACCAAGATTCATTTGTTCACATGGACATCTTTGGATAGGTGATTCCATAATGTTTTTAAGCTTTGTTCAAGGAACTCTTCCTGATATGATAGCAAAGAGCAAAGTGAACCACATCTTTTTGCATGAGCTAGGAAGACTCGTAGATATGGTGTTTGAGTGTCCAGGGAAGCAGAGATCTGGGAAAAGTGTTACAATAAAAATAAATGGGGACCAGAAAGTTTCATAAGGGCACTTTAGACCTGTGGAGAAAAAAATGAACAAAAAGTGGAGGCAAAAATAACCAAAGAGACATTCAGTCAACTTGTTGCTTTCCTCGAATCTACTGCTGGTTGTGCTTATATCTTGAATAATTTTGATAAAATGCTGCTTCTGATTCTTTTACTTGAAGTATTTTGTTCACTTTTCTACCACTTGGGAATTTGTATGAGGCAAAGTTTTCTTTTAATTCTGGTTGTTTATAAATTCGGATAATCGCACATCAATTGATTTCTCTGAATCTAGAACAGAGATTTTTAAAAATCACTTTCTTAATTTTTGATTCTAAAAAACTCAACAGCAGGTAAGGAAGGAAGTATCACTGCCAAAATATTAGCAAAATTCTCCAGATACACATCGAAGTTATATATTTTATTCATTATATAGCAAAGTATGTAGTGATATTAGCCAACTTTTATTGCATATTTCCTCAATGTACTGCATAGATAATATTTAATCCTGATGACTCTAAAAGGCAGCTACTTTTTTAAACCCATTTTACATCTGAAAAACTAAGACTTCGAGGGGTCAAGTCACTCAAACTTACTCTGCTAAGCAGAAAGCACAGCAGAAGATTCAAATCCAAGTTCATGAGACTGGAGATAGGTTTTAAAGAACTCTGAGCAATTGCTAGCTATAATTGTCAGGTATTAGTTGGCTCGTGGCATTGGAGAAAAGAAAACAAACAGACAAGAACCAAGACAAAAGGTAATTTTTGCTGTGGCATTTATGGAATCACATAAAAATACATTGGTTTATAGACTTCGAGTCTGGGGTTAAATCGAATCAGGCTGAACTGAAATTGTCACTAATTAGCATTCCTGCAGCACAGTTCCAAGCAGACTGATGGCTAACTGTTAATACAAATTGAATTAAGATGTCGTTGCCAAACCTAGGAATTTATAGTAGGCCCGTGACTAAGTTAAGAAATTTCAGAAAAATGGAAAATACAGCTGACAGCATTAGTAATTCGGCATTGTTGTTATTCTATGCATTGCTGCTTACATTCTTTTAGGAGGAGCACTGATGGGAAAATTCCTCAGGCTGGTTCAAATGCTGTGGACTAATTCATTCCGGGTGCCTTTCAGTGAAACTGTGCTTTGGTTACTGTGACCACACGTGTTGGATAACATTACCACAGTGGCATCCATGGAGGAGAGACACAACAGCGAAGGCTGGGATGTTTATTCCATTCCACCCTCACTTGCTCTAGTGCTCTGCAATTTTTTTCCAATGGGATTTGATATTTGATGTCAACTCAGCAAAACCTTGTTTTCAAACCAGATTTTTCTCAGCCCCAACTTACGATGAAAAATAATATAAATGTGTAACTTAGATGGCAGATGTCAACTATTTTTTTAGTTAGAATGTTGTTCAAACCATCCATGTGGCTAAAGGTGGGAGTTATATTTTTATGTTACAGAGAAATACTCTGGAGGGCTGAGACAAATAGAAATTAAACTGTGTCTTGACATCTTTTCCAGACTTTCTGCACCCCACGTATCTCCATGCTTCCATTTTAGCTCGCCTTTCTTAAATAAAATTATGTCTATAAATTGGCAAAAAAAAGACAATTATAGAAAATCTGATAAATGTATATGCACCTTGCAAAAGATGGCATGTAAGAAGCCAATAACCATATGAAAAATGCTCGATTTCATCAACAACATCATAATGTAAATTAAAATCATGATGAGGCAG
The DNA here is from genome assembly GCA_004024925.1 of Scalopus aquaticus. Taxonomy (NCBI): domain Eukaryota; kingdom Metazoa; phylum Chordata; class Mammalia; order Eulipotyphla; family Talpidae; genus Scalopus; species Scalopus aquaticus. The sequence goes on from PVIJ01000130.1 coordinate 226,307, forward strand.
CACTATATACAGACAAACTTACCTAAAAAGAAAAGGTAAATAATACTAAGTACTGGAGAGGATTTGGAAGCACCAAACTCTAACACTCTGCAATGGGGAGCATATGTTGTTAACCACTCTGAACAACTTGTGGGATCCTTACTAAAGCTGAACATGTGGAGATCCTCTGAAGTTCTATTCCTAGGTATATATCTACCAGAAATGCAAAGTTATGTTCACCAAAATATAAAGTGAAGTCAACAAGCAAAAAACTTATCAAGCATATACATGGCACTATTCATGATATTCCCAAATGGAAACTACCTAATGCGAATTGCAATACAATGAATAAATTGTGGCATAGGCCCACAATGGGCTATTGCATATATAATGAAAATGATTCCCAAGCACAAAAAATAATATAGAGGAATTTTATAAGCATAGCAGCTTGTGAATGAAGCTACCCACAAGAGAATATATACAATCTGACACAAGTCTAGCAAAGTGCGAAGTGAATATATTTATGCTATTGGAAGGTAGAACAGTACAGACTCTTAGAAATATAGTGCCTGGAAAAGGCCTTTGGGGCTGTTGCTAATTTTCTTAATCTAGGTGCTGATTACATGTGTGTGTTCACCCTTACTGAGTGGCATACTTATGACGGATACACTTTTTCTGAACATATGTTATTCTTTTAATGAAATCATTTTTATAAAGGAGTGAGAGAAGAATTTTCATAATAAATTAATGTATCACATCAGTAAGGTTGCATTTATCAGATTAGTTATCTCCTTACAAAGTTGATAGTGAGGTCTTAATAGGATGGAACTCAGGACAAGAAAGTTTTGCTATGGATGGGAAGAAGGCAGAGACTGGCAGGTTCTGAGCACAGGACAATTCACATTCAGCCTAGATGGAGAAATGCTTTGGGTACAACTGCTTCTAGAAGCAGCTTATAGATATCTTAAAGAGCAAGCAGACAATGGCAAGAGAACAGGATGCTAAGTTACAAAGTAAAACTGGAGAACAGGTCCTAAAAAAAACCTTACTCTTATTTCACAATTTACCCAGGGATCGACATACCCCCAAAATAAAATCGATGTTATTCCAAGTGCCAAAGTGATAAGATGTTATTTCCCTAATTCAGAACACTGTACCTCAGTGTAAGCTTTGGTGGTCTTCTATGGTGCTTTCTTTCTTAGCCCTTCATTATTTATGAAGAACTATTAGTTAACAAGAACTATTCAAGTTCTTCTCTAAGTGATCAGTTCTCTTGGCACTAAAGACTATTTTTGTCGTTCAACAAAAATGCTGCTTAATCTCAGCAAAGTTTTAATTAAGTGATTCCTTTCTGCTTCTTAGAGTATATTTATCCATATATAAAAGAAGATACCTGACTGCTCATAGTTTGAAATAGAAATGTTTATCCTTAAATCACCAGGCTGTTTTGAACTTAGGAAGTGAAGTCCGATCAATTGATGTTTGAAGACTTCATATTTTTCAGGAAATAAAGTTCAGGCCTTAGCTCATCATCTGTGAACATTCCCCCTTCCCTGCCCCCAGGGAGGTCTGCTCAGGGTCATGGCTCCCTGGAGCCAACAAGCCCATGAACCTGCCCTGAACTGAGTACAGATCAAGGTTGGGCAGTGACCAGGCTTTTCCCCTTTTATATCTGGCTCTAGGAAACTAAATAGACCAATCAGGTTCAAGTAAATAGACCAATCAAGTTGAGCTCTCCAGTTGTCACTCAACTTTGATTTAATGTATTCAGATTGAAAATGGAAAATGAGCTGAACATTATTATAAAAATTATTGAAATTTGATATTTCAATGACTTTTCTGTGTCCCTGAAATTGAATAATAGTTTTAAAAATATGATAATTACTAAACTCTTAGTATTTCCCTACTTTACAGATAGAGAAAACACTTTTTGAGGAAATCCGCCACTTTCAATGTTACCAGGATCTCAACTGGATATTTAATAATCATTACTCCTCCCCAAAAGTTTTTCTTCACATGTTCTAGAAAGCAGAACAATTAGAATTTTCTAAATTGGCACAAATTAAAAATATAAAATATAAAATATATGAAGGGCTAGAATGGACTAGAACAGTTACAGTAAATCATAACATTATTGTGATTAAGGAACAAAATGGAAATAATCCAGAAATATATTAAAGACCAAACATATGAAGTCAAGGAGAACATAATTCAACATAACAAAAGTGATTCATCATTCATGAAATATTTTTAGTAATTCAGGTTCTAAATTCAGTCTAGTAAACAGAAAACAAAATCCAGATCTCATGGGGAGATCTGTTAATATTCCTTAAGCCTCAATTACAAAATCTAAACAATGGGTTAGGTCAATAATGATAGCTCATGAACTAAATGAGATAATGAGAATTAAATAAGTTAAGGACTGTAAATAATTTAGTACTGTGCCTGTACATAATTGACATGCTATTTTTGTTGCCATAATTATTGCTTTGCATATAAAGGATTCTTTTAATTCACTGAAGTTATGTTCTCAGAAGTCCCTTCAAACACTGAATTAACAAATGGGGGCACCACACAGGTAGGTGCTTGTAAGTACAATATTTTCATAAATTGAACAATGTATAACCTTTTCTCACACTAAATCTATAAAATGATAGGAAAATCAGCCCAAGCAACATCAGCAACAGCAAAGGATAAACTGAATTTCATCAAAATTTAAACTATTTGTGCTTTAAAGGACACCATAAAAAAATTAAAGGACTACACCCAAAAATGGTAAAAAAATTAAAAATCATATATCTGAGATCATATGATATAAATATTATAAATTTTTTAAATTTACATAGATTACATTATATAATCTATATTATATAAATACTAGATTATAGTAATATTACAAATAAATAATAAAAAGCTTATATAAATTATATAAATATGGATAATATAAATATTACTAATTTATAATATAAATATTACAAATAAATAATGAAAAGACAATCCAGTTAGATGTAGGCAAAGCATATGAATAGACACTTCTCCAAAGAAGATATATAAGTAGACAATAAGCACATGAAAAGATGCTTAGCATCATTAGCCATCGGAAAATGCAAATGAAAGTAACAACAAGATACAGTAGGAGGGCTGTAATTTAAAAGGAAGATAATAAGTATTGGCAAGGATGGTGAGAAATTAGAATCTTCACCCTGTAGTGGGAATGTAGAATCATTTCTTTTCTATGGAAAAACAGTATGATAGTTTCTCAAATAGTCAAACACAATCTAGGACCACACAATTCTCCTCCTAGGTAGATACCCAAGAGAAATGAAAACACATGTACACAGAAAACTTCTATTGCATGGTGATAGCAGAATTATTCATAACAGTGAAAAAGTGGAAATAGCATAAATGATCGTCAACTGATGAACAGGTAAATAATGTGATATATCCACACAAGACAGTATTATTTAGCAATATAAAGTATGAAGTACCCCCCCCAAATGAAGTATACAGTACCAATAAATGCTGTGGTATAGATGAACCTGGGCAACATTATGTTAAATGAAAGAAACCAATTACAAGGATTGAGTATTGTGTGGTTCTATTAATATAAAATGTCTAGAATAGGCAAATCTGTAGAGACAGAAGTGTATTAGTGGTTTCCAGGGGTTAAGGGAACAGAAGGATAGGCAGTGATTGCTAATGTGTATAGGTTTCTTTTTGGAGTGATGAAAATATTTTGGAATTATGTAATGGTGATAGTTCTATAACTTTGTGAATATACTAAAAACCACTGGATTGTAAACTTTGATTTATAATGATGCACACCTGAAACTGATATAATGCTATAATGCAACATTGCTGCAATAAATCATGAAGGAAATCAGAATAAAGAAAAACAGCTTAAAATTCTAAATGTAATTTTATTATATAGATGTATCTTTTAATTGTGAATCATCCCTGAAGGGAGTAGGATTTATGTGTGAATTTAAATATCTAAAATTTTAAGAGAATATAATTATGTAGGATTTTCAATTCTGGCTACAAAACAGTAATTGCTAAGAGAATTGTCCTCCCACTGTTAATAACTGTAAACATGGGTAAAAATTTTGATAGACACTTTGAAGCACTGAGTAACACATGCTCAGTAACTGTCATTTTTGAGAGAAAATGGAAAAGTGTGTGAGTCTCATCTTTTCTGAACTTGAGTATGTGGAAAAGGAGCCCAGTCAGAACACTGTAAGCTTGTGTGGCAGAGGAGGCAATTATCTGACTTCAGAGGTATAGAAGAAGGTGAAATTGGAAAGGCACTTTCCCATTATTAATAGAGCAGCTCAGGAGAGTAGGGATAAGCATGCCCACGGATTTCATTGTTTCCCTGTCATGGTCTGAATGCTGCATGTACAGGGTAAGACTCCATGAGATCCAGAGCAGAAATTTAGAAAATAGCTCCAGTGAGACCAGAAGGTGAATGAAGATATTTGAGTTTGCTCTATGTTAGGAGCTTGAGAGAGGGGAAGAAAGAAAGGAGAACTGAGATGAAAACAGAAGGTAACATTGACCACATTGCTTAGCAACTGTGACCAGAATCATGACATGCTTCTATTTTTTCTTTTTTGTTATCAACATTTTTTTCTGAGTTAACATTGTTTTGCATTGTTCTTTGTATTTTAGAAGTGTTAGGGTTCCCTCTTCAGCTGCTGTTCCCATGAAATGCTCCTATTTTCCGAGTGGTCTAACAATAGTAAAAATTTCCTTAAATAATTATTAAGGGTATTAACAATGTTAGTCTACAAAATTTAAGAATAATCAAAAGGGAATTTGTTATATTCCTACCAATTTCCTTATGCAAAAGACTCAATAACTGTGAGGAAAAGGACTGTAAAGAGAGAATAGGGAATATAAAGTTTAAGCATTCTTTGGAATTTATTTAGCTTGACAGATTCTTTTTTTTTTTTTAATGGGATAATAGATTAAGGGAGGAGTAGTAGAGACAGGAGAGAAATTCTAAGAATATTTATACTCAGTAAGTTATTCCTGAAAACAAAATTCTTCTAGAGAAATATTTTTCCAACATGATCAACCCCATTAGTCCATTCACATAGATGGATTCTCTGGTTTAGCATCAAACTAGGCAGATATACTAAAAGCATGATTCAATTTTAAAATAAGGGGTTAATGTCTAATAAGGTGTGAATCGATTTTTTCCAGGTAATATCTCACCCTCCTGTCCTTTCCATTTGAGTAAAGAATACATCTATCAATTGTAAACACGTATTCACCTACTGACGGAATAAAAAGGCCAATTGAAAATGAGGTTAGGAAAAACACGAGCCTGGTCTTATCACATTAACAAGTGATTTAAAAAAATTGTTTTAACCTTGTAGTACGTGGTTAGTCATCACCATGTGCACCACTAACTCAAACTAGATATTTGTACTTTTGCCAAATAATGTCATTTTAAATGTGTGCAAATATCAATATCACAGTGAAATTTAGGTCCTAAATTCTGACAAGGTGTGACCACATGCATGGTAGTGAAATTTCATCTGTTCCCTTAAAATTTCTCCTCTAAAGATGCTTTATTTTAGGAGAAATGGAATCCATTTAAGTTTAAAATTTCCATTCAAGACAGCTATGAAAAAATAAACTGTATGAAAAAAATTCTACCTCTAAGTATATATAGATTTGTTATTCACTGAAATTCATTGGTAATCTTTTCTAAATGACTACTTTTTTTTAATACATTATGTATGAGAAAGCAAAGTTTTGCTGTATTGTATATTAGGTTAAAACCTTTAAAATAAATAGTAGACAGTAAAATTCATCACAGTACGCCTCCATTTAACATTTTTCCACAGCTAATGTTCATTTTTTAAAGGGTTGGCTAAGGGCCCAAAGAGGATCATGTAACACTGAAAAAAAAAATTCCAGATCCCTGGAAAACATTATAGAGACATTCCATTGTATTTAATTTTTTTTAAAAGATATTTGTCAAATTTTTAGCCATCTATTAGGCTATGCACTCTGAGAATATACCACCATTTAAAAGTGTTAATAATGCATCTTACTGGCCTTTTCACTAGTCAAGAGTTCTTGGTAAAATATTTTCCTACCACATAAGCCACTAGTCATCAGCCACATCAAACAACATTTTCAAATTAGATAATGAAATTCTAAGTTGACTGTACTCAATAACTAATCAAGAGATACATAATGCTAACCATATACTATTTTAAACATATTCAAATCAAGGTTTCTCCCTCTCTCTCTCTCTCCCCTATACATATATATATGTATGTATGTATGTATGTATGTATGTATATACACACACACACACACATATTAAAGGAATTTAAGTAAAAACATTTATATTGATCACACATAGGTTCACCTATTAATGACTATATTTTAGAAATGGGTTCTTTTTATCCCAGCCTTATCCAGAATAGATTCAAATGCATATATATTTAAAACTGATATTAGAAACTTGCTTTAAACATTTTTAAAAAATTGTTTTTTCTTTGGTAGATAAAATTCACCATTTTAATCATTTTAAGTTCATAGTTTAGTGATATTGACATTGGGGAACTATCACCACCATTTATCTCCAAAAATGTTATCTTCTTAAACTGAAACTGTCTCAGTGAATTTGAGCACATGTAAGTAGAATCATATAGTACTTGTCCTTTTGTTAATGACTCACATAGCTTAATGTCTTCACTCATCCATATTATCGCATGTTTCAGAATTTTCTATTTCAAAAGACTTAATACCATCCCATTACATAAGCATTCCCATTACATGAGCATTGTTTGTTCATTTGTTCAATGACAGTCGGGTTGCTTCCACCTTACGGTTATTGTGAATAATTCTGCTATGAACACAGGTATGCAAATATTTTTTCCAGTCCTTGTTTTCAATATTTTTAAATAAATACCCAGAAGTTAAATTTCTAGGTTCTTTGCAATATATTTTTAACAAATTCTCAGATCTACCCCAGGTTTACTTCATATTTTGAAAGTGGTAGGGTGGTTGTTGATGTTTTGAAGGAAACAGTGTAACCATAGCCTTTCCTTTGTGTTCACATTTCCTTTCCTGGTCTCCTTGCTCTGGAAGGGTTGAGAAAGTTCACCATTATTGAACTATTTTAAATTCTGAATATTCATTTTGCTTCAGAGAAGTTAAAATTTAGTTGTTGAATAATCAAAGCTGGAAGAAACTTGGAAAAAGGCCAAAATATGCCACTCTCCAACCTTTATGAATAGGCTCATACTCATTTAATGTAACGCTTCTAATGCAGCTTTCTAGAAAACAAACTTTCAAAGTCTTCCTCCTCAATCTCTTCCTATGTTTAGCAGTCTCTCTAAAGAAAAGATTCTTCATATTTCACTGAATTCTGATTGTTATTCTCCCTATTCTGTTTCATTTTTTATCAACCCCCTTTCTACTTCCCATCCTGAACTCCATGCTGCTCCCAAAATGTACACACTGATGTTTGAAAATTCAGTGTCATCTCTTTGGGGAGTCCTTTCTGATATCCTAAGATGGTATACTTTTCTTTGCCTGAAAAATGGAGGGGAAATTTCCCTCCCTCCATCGGCTTGCTATAAGAATTAAATGTAAAAAGATATGCTTACATATGATTTAAAGCACATGGTAAGTTCTCAATAAATATTGACTATTGCGGCTGAAGAAAACAAAATTTAATGGAGGATGAATGCTTTTTACTTGTCAATGTTTTTACATGTAAAAACCATGGTTATTTAACTGAAACTTATTGTTTTGTTTCTTTTCTTTCTAATTAAATCTTACTCTTTTACTTTCTACTGATTCTAAGAGTTCTTCCCTAAATCTTCACTAAATTATTCTCATTCACTTTAACTGCAGTGCTCTATCATAATTGACTTTATTATATTTGAGGGGCTATCCATTGTTCTTCGAGAAGTCTTCCAAAGACATACAAGCAAGTGGTCAGTATCTCTATTTATCCAGTTGTACCATCAGTAGTTTTGAGTTCTGCTCTGCTTGTTTATCGTCAGCAACCATTCAGTTGCCACCAATACCCATGAGTGATAGACATTAGAGCTACTAGGGATTCAAAATAACTTTGAGGAGAAACTTGACAATATGAAAGAGAATTTAAAGAGATTGGATTTAGTCAAATTGTGGAATAATTGATGAACACAGGAGAAGAGAGTGATTGAGCTAAAACTGCTGAGAGATCATCTAATTACACCTACTTATTCTATAAATGAAAGCATGAAGTAACTGATTACTCTTAGATTAAGGCCAGGAACAGGGCTTGGGGGGGAAATAAGTCACTTGAGATTCAAGAAACCTGAATTTCAGAGTTGAATTTGCTATTAATATTAGGAAAGATAGTTTTTTCTGTGTCTCACTTGCCACAAATGTTAAATGAGAGAACTGAGTTAGAATTCCATGATGCTAATCTTAACTAGGCTGTTGTAATTCCCAGGTTAATGATATTCCTACCGAACATTCACATTCCAAATATGAGCATAATAAATGGTGGTCTTTTCTATCAAGCTAACTTTAGGAAGTTCTGTTTATAACAGTAATTATTATAATTTTAATCAATTAATATTAACTATTGTGGGACAGAGAACATGAGCTGTCCTTTAAAATATATTGGATTTAAATTGTATTTTTTAAGCCAAAGTTTGTTTTTCCACTTTTTAGCCATAAATAAAATTATTTATTTTTAAAATTTTCAGCACTCGCTCAGTATGACCAACATTTCTAGATCTATAAGCAATAGAAACAATAAAAAATATAGAAAAGGACCCTGTCCTCAGAGATAGGGAATTGACAATATTTAAATAAAAATAAAAATAATCTCAGAATATAATAATTTCTTTGAAAGAATTTTTTTTTTTTACTGAGAATACTGGATGATACAGCTGTAGGGTGAGAAGACATTGATGTACATTGGATGATCACCTCTCAAAAGAAGAAACTTGTACAAAGGCATATATTTCAGAATAAATCAGTCATGCTGAGAGGCGCAAAGATAAAAATACAAAAGTCATACAGAAGGAATGAGCTTGCTTTTCAGGGAAGAGACAGAGTAACTATGTAGGATGAGGTCTGAAGGACAGACAAGGGCCAGCTTGGAGAAAAGCTAAGAGTTTCCACTTAAATCTACATATACAACTGAAAAAAACTTAAATATTAAAATAAATGTATTCAAGGGGAATTTTTTCTTAAAATCCAAACCGACATTATATACTTTTGTCTTCCATGGAGTGTGAGTTTGGGGAGGGCGGTCCATGCACCTATGTATGTGGGGGCAGGGTATGGTTTGGGCATGAATATTTCTTAAAAAATGAAAGTTTCCTATAAGCCTCACTTTCCTTTGTAGAGATTGGCAAAGGACAAAGAATGGGCAATAATTGAAGTAAACATTCTGATGTACATTTCGTGGTTTTCTATATGAACCTTAGAAACTCAAAGCTGAATTTAGAGTTGGTTAGAGAAAGTGCAATTACTCTGCAAAGGACATGAGGGTATCCAATGCATGTGACATATGGATGGGAACAATATACTTTAAGTAGAGAAATCACCAACATTCAAAATTGTGTAATTATTATGTAAGCTGCCTTGGTCCCACCAAACTTTCAGTATTTCGCTTATATTGAAATATCCTTTTTCTGAGCCGATTTGCTTTTCTGAGGGAATTAAAAGAACTGATTTCTATGTTTGAATTGATCCAAAGCAGAAATAATGAAACTGAGACACAGATTCCTATGAAATCTGAAACTTGAAACTAGAAGACCATGAAAATATAAGTCCCCTAGGAATGCACAGAAATCATCGGAAGAACGCGGTTGGGTGACTTAAGCTGGTGTGTGTATTATATAAGTGTTTACTAGTGTATTCATTTTCAGTATCTAATCACTACGAATTCTCTTAAAATAGAGGAGCAAGGAAACGAAATCGAGATTGACTCCCTTCTTAAAAACTATAAGCACCCATGATGCTAAAACATGCAATTGATGAGAAAAAAAAAGCCAAGTTAGTTGTTTAGTATAGAATACTCTACATAATTTACTGATTAGGTAATTTTTCACTTTTCAACCATTTGCTTTTGCCTAATGTAGAAACAGCTCAAAAATAAATATTTAAGAATAGAACTACATTTACTTTATTCCAAATTCTGAGAAATTCATAAATATGTTTTTTGTTTTATCAGCAAGAATTCATGTGAATGACTTGTCCTATTTGCTCTGGGATTCTGGAGTTTTAAGTGGGCCAGAATTTTGAAGTGTTGAAAGATATTATAAAGCACTTACAAGTATTCAACTAGTCAGACTGCTCAATTAGCTGAACATTTATAACCTCAAAATTTTGACAGAGCATGATTCATGTAGGAACGACCCTTTGGACAACAGATGGCTTTATTGTAGGCACGCTTGAGGAAAAGCATACAGAGCAATGTGATTTGAGAGCAATAAAAATGGAACATACAGAGAAAGTAAAATTTCACCTGGAAGCATGAATCGTATTCCTAGGAAAGGAAATTATTGAAAAATTTAGGTGACAAATTTTAGCAATAAGGTTTTTTTTTTTTTTAATGTTTACTTCAGAATATTCAAGACGTTTGTGCATAGGACATATCAAAAAATTAAGAAGTAGACCATAACTAATATCTAGTTAATATCTAAACAATCCATTCTAATTCATATTAAAAATCTAAAGTAACTATGTGAAAAAAAATTAAAGTAACAGGAACTGGGAAGAATCAAATGCTAATTAAAAACCTAAACCTACCACATTTTGCCTTCTTTTATTTTTTTATTCTCCCTGTATTCATGAACTGGAACGTATCATAGAGAGGTAATCTGGAGCAATATTAATTCAATGGCATATGCTAGCATAATATTTTACCACTGAAGTATATCAAATTTTAATTAAGAGGGTTTTTATCATTTCCTAAAGGAGAACTAAAAGGCGACATAACTATCTAAACAAAAATATTACTTTCAATTATGTGCAGTTTTCTTTTTAAAAACTGTAGTTACTGCCACATAGAAATTGACTTCGGAGAAAGAAACATCTAATTCTAAAATATACTCTACATAAGTCCATAAAACAAATGCAAAATTTCCTTTGTATTTGTAGCCTATTGTACATATCAGTGCAACTCTTTTATCTGTTCTTTTTAATTTCTTAGAATCATCCTTGATACTAAGCTCTCAAAAGTTTTAACATGCATCATAACTCCAAGATAATATTTCAATACTACACAAAGCTAATAATATTACCAGGGGGGAAAATGATCAAACAAGCAGCAAGTAAACAATTTCTCCCAGAGGTCCAAAGAATGAAATGTTTAATTATTTAAGGCATAATAAAGTAGTATTCCTGTTTATCCACTTTTGTAAAACAAAAATGAAAAAGAATTAACAATGCAAATCCAGTAAGGAAACAAAAATTAGTTTATGCTTTTACCTCCCCCCTACTTACTTAGTCTTTTCTCCCCTTAACTCAATATTAAGCAAACAATTTTTATAGACTAGAATACTGCTTCTTGATTGCTTATCCAAACTATAAATATGTCCTTTAATACTGCTGTGCTTATTTGGTCTTAAAACTATGCAAATTGGGCCTCCCTGGTGGCGCAGCGGTTGAGCGCTGCACTGTGGTGCCATTGCTGCTTGCGATGTGAGTTCAAAGCCCAGCGGGGGAGAATCCCACATGGTGTGGCAGACCTCTCCTGCCTCGCCTGCTGCTCCCCTCAGCAGTGTATTTCTGATCTGCCTGCTCTACTCCCCACTCTGTTTCTGGTGAGCCCTCTCACCGGCCCCCCGCCTCTGACCTGTACCCCAGCTTGTATGTATAAATAAATAAATCTTTTAAAAAAAACTATGCAAATTATTATTACTTTTATTATCCTCATTTATAAATGAGTTTCTTTGAAGTGAAATTAAAGAAATGACATCAAAAATAAAACCACTGAGGGCCTCCCTGGTAGCACAGTGGTTAAGTGCTACGCTGTGGAGACGCAAGTTTGGTTGATGCCCGGGTCGGGGAGATTCCCACATGGCGCGGCAGACCTCTCCTGCCTTGCCCGCTGCTCCCCTCAGCAATGTATTTCCATCCATCTGCCTGTTCTGCTCCCCACTCTGTCTCTGGTGAACGCTCTCGCCACCCCACACCTCTGGCCTGTAACCCAGCCTGTATACATAAGTAAATAAATCTTTAAAAAAAAATCAAACCACTGATACAGTCTACAGTCAATATTTAAAAACAGTACTTCTGAATCTATACTGCATATTTCACTTAGTTATGCATTTATAACTGTAATGAAATTACATAGGTATTTTTCTTAAAAATATCTTACAAAACGCATTGTCAATCTGGTAGGTACAAATTCAAACTCTTTGAGGTATACACACAAACAATTCTTGAGTAATTTTCAGAGAGATAATCGAAAAATGCATCATTGCTGTAAAGACCATTGTTTACATGAAAACTGCAACACATATTTTCCCAGTATTCATACTCTGACCCCACAAATCAAAGATAATATTTCACCATCTTAGACATTCATTACTAATTCCTTAAACATTCCCTTATTGTGTGTACATTTTCTTTTTGTAGTTTGAAAAAAAAAGTTAAGAAGAAATCAAGAGAGAGATATTTAATTAAGAGAGAGATATTTAACAACGATACTTTTTTAAAAATCACAGTGAGTGGAAAAGAATAAAATGCCATCCTCTGTGGATGCCCATCTCATTTATACATACAAGAATGAGCTAAAATTGATAATACTTATAAATGTTATCTATGAACAAACTTTTAGATAAAAAACAAAAGCAAGGGCCTCCCTGGTGGTGCAACGGGTTAAGTCTCAGCACTATGAAGCCATCCGGAGCCACTGCAGCATGAGTTTGATCCCCAGGGAGCTTCCAACATGGCCACATAGCACAGCAGACCTCTCCTGTCTCGCCTGCTGCTCCCCTCAGCAGTGTACTTCAGTCGATCTGCCTGTTCTGCTCCCCACTCTGTCTCTGGTTAACCATCTTACTACCTCATACCTCTGGCCTGCACCCCAGCTTGTATGCAAAAATAAAAATAAATCTTAAAAAAAAAAAGTTCAACACACATTGCTACTGATAGAAAATACAATTAAAATGCAGGACACAATTTATTAGTAAGCTCATCGTATTCCACAAAATACTTACAAAGACAAGTTAAATGCTATCAAAGCTCTTGTGGTCTGCCTTTATGAGATTATTTGTTGTCACTATTATAGATTTTTTTTCCCTTTTGTTAATTGCTCCACAACTTTCTTAGCAAGACTGAATGTAAGTTATTCTTATTAAATATCAAAACTGTCATGATTTTTAGGAACATCTAAATTAATTATACTTCGAGCAGTGACACAGACTAAAATAGCAAAAGCTACTAGAGATCTAAAACTACACGAGTATGTCCCAGTGAGTACCCGGCCAGGAGCATATGGCACTTACAAAAGCTCATAGCCTGGCCTCCTTGGTGGTGCAGTGGGTTAAGCACAGCACTGTGGAGCTGTCAACAGCTACAGCGCGAGTTCAATGCCCGGGTGGGGAGATTGCCACATGGTATGGCAGACCTCTTCTGCCTCTCACATGGCGCAGACCTCCCCTGCCTTGCCTGCTGCTCCCCTCAGCAGTGTATTTCTGCTCCCCACTCTGTCTCTGGTGAACCCTCTCACCACGCCACTGGCCTGCACCCCAGCTTGTGTGCAAAAATAAAAGATCTTTTTTTTTTTTTTAAAAAAGCACATAGTCCTTTAGAATCAACAGTCAAGTAAGGCCTTGGTAGAAATGTCAGTCATACTATGGAGAGACCTTTCAACTACTTACATACAATTTCCCTCTAATTATTGAGAACTGATTTTAATTTTTGCCCTTCTTTTCTCAAACAGGACCATATGTGGATCAAGTTTAGAGGACAGCTGCTTCATCAAAGAAAAAGAGAAAACAGAGAGCAAGAGCTAGAGCTTGTGTATATGTATACGTGTGTGTGTGTGTGTGTGTATGAAAAAGAGAGAGAGAGAGAGAGAGAGAGAGAGAAATTGGTAGTTATTGTAGTTATTCTTGTCGCTCATATCCCATGACTCTTACAGAGATAGGGTAAGTAGATGAATCATCTTAAGTTTTTATTTTTATTAATAATGTGTTTTGTTAAGGGAAGGAGGATTTCTAGGGGCTCTACTGATGATAAAGATAATAAAAGAGTTTCGGAAGTGTCTGGCAGATTATAAAGGCAAGAATCTGGTGTTCCAAGCTACTAAGTGATACCAGGAGAAAATTTAATTATCTTTTTTTTGATTGTTGTGCTATCGCCAAACAACTATATATAGGTCTTTTAAATATATTGATTTAAATATACTTTGGCTAAAGTACTATCTTCAAATTACTTTTATAAAGCAATTTGGGGGGAAATTTTGAAATATTTGACTAGAATTAACTGAAATAATTGTTATGTACTATCCAATTTATAATATAACCTGGAATCTCTGGATTACGGTTTGAGAAAATTTTCAAAGTAGTACATAAATTTCATTTTTATTCCATGAAATTGACAATTATAATATAATAACATCAGTAAGGTCCCTTACCTCCTTCCCTGTCCTTAGGATGTACATCCATCCACTATTCCACACTAGGAGCCTTTTGAGACTATAACCCTGAGAGCACGTGTAATATCTTGTTGCATGCTATAGATGATTGAACCTGGCTAAGGCCTCTACATAAACACCCTCTGACTGGCAAGTGCCAGATTTACTCATCTTGCAGCAGATCAACAAGCCTCATATATAAGTTCCTTGCTTATTCAAACTGCCACCTGCCATTTTGGATGATTGGCCTCTTCTCTAAATCATTCCTTGACCTCCATGTATAGGGGCCAGTTTTGATTTTTGCCAGGTGAACTTTCCAGGTTATAGACCAATAAAAAGACAAAAAGATCAAAGAAAAAAAGGACCATAGGAATAGTGATGAAAATAGAAGATAAGGTTGCCCTGCCAATTCTGGGGAGATTGGAGACCTAGTAGGTGTCCAATACCAGTGAGGATAACTGGGGGTGAGGGTGAGAAGGATGAGACTGAATGATCACTTCATGGGGCTGGCTTCTTAAGAATGTAATCTGGGACCTCCCTGGTGATACAAAGGGTTAAGTCTCAACACTAAGAAGCTCTCCGCAGCACAGGTTCTATCTGTTTGATCCTGGCCAGGGAGAGTCCCACATGGCACTGCAGACCTCTCCTGTATCACCTGCTGCTCCCCTCAGCAGTGTATTTCAGTCAATCTGTCTGTTCTGCTCCCCCCTCTGTCTCTGGTGAATCCTCTCACCCCCCACCCCATACCTCTGGCCTAAATCCCAGCTCTTGTATGCATAAAATGAATGAATCTTAAAAATAAAAAGAATATAATCTGTACAGTTGTACTCAGAAGGGCTCCATATACAGAACGGGCTCATACTTGGTTTAGTGTTCTGCTGTCATCACCTTGAAATTCTTAAAATTTTATTTACCAATTTACATTTTACAAGTGAAATTTAAGGAGACAATTGAGCATTTAAGAAGGGAGATATGCTCAATATGTGTATTCACTGTTCCTTGCCATCCTGTGAGAATTCTCTGAACTTGTATTGTGTGGGAGGATATTGAGACTCTAGGTGAGTCAAGCTAAGCATGTTATGTCTACAACTAAGTGAGCAGAGATGCTGACAGCCCCAAGGGGTGACGCTGGCCCTAACAACCACAACATGCTCTGAATGCAGAAAGAAAGCAATGATATTTGAAGAAACACAATGACCAAAACCTTCTTATATGCTCCCTTATTCATGTTACTTCCCTGAATAAGCCACTAATTATGCTGAAAATCATGACATTGAAAGAAAAGAAAAGAGGGCAATCCGTAAGTCCTCCTGTGTCTCTCCTTATATTGGTAAGAAAGTATGCATGTCAACAGATAAATAAAAATTCTGCTCTGTGCAACACTTCTGCTTTCTTGTAAAAATGCAATACATATGCACGTACCAGCTATGAAATATGAATTGGTAATTTTACACATAAGGTAAATGATCATATATTTGCATTTAAAACTGGCACTGCACCATATCAAAATGAATGGCAAAATTCATGTTAATAATCTAAAATTTTTATTTTTCTTTTTCTTTGAGCAAAAAAAAAATTTAAAAACCATGGGGAATTGAAAGAGATCACAGAAAAGGGGAAAGCTTTATATATAGTGCCTTTAACAGTTTTATGAACTAGGGACCCCATTATTATACTTTACACTGGTCCCACTTATTATATACCTAGTTCTGCTACTTTATTACCTCTAATTCTCATTTGTGCATAGGTGGATTGAGTTTATCACTCGAACCCCAAGTAAAAGATTCCACTTGAACCTTTTGGTAATATCTGCTTGATAGAGTCTTCTCTACCTTGTCACTTGGCAAATTCATTCTTGACCATTTGGAATAGACTACATGTTCCCTTTCTGTCATGACTGATTCAACCTGCAATAGATGTATCATCTTTTCAATAGCTGTTAAAGATAATACAGTCCCCAAACAGTTGTTAGGACCAAGGGTGCTTGAGGACCCCTATGAAACACTCAATTGAAATATCAAAGTGCAGAATTCGAGATATATGGATGCCAATTTGGGTTGCATTTCTTTATCAGCACTTTCCTGAGTACAGAAATGCTAGCCCTCAACACAGCAGTCAACATGGAGTAAATGCACTGAGGAGCAGTGAGAAGGAAATCCTGAGGTTCCCCTTGTTCCCTCAATTTACTGCAGATGTAATTTTGAAAATAATGCCCTCCTCACTTAGGGATCATAAATTTCTTTTTCACTGATAGCTGAAATAAAGGAAGAGTAGGTAAAACACCAGAGTCATGCAGATGTAATAATAAGAGGGGGAAAAGCTATCCTCTACTTTAAAATATGGGCTCTTTGCTTTGCTAAGAACTAGGAATGATTGGTATGTTGGGGGCATGGACCCAATTGTTCTGCCGAATGGAAAGGGAGAGAGAGAGGGTAAGGGGAGGAGGTGAGTAAAAAGAAGACTGAGCTTCTTCAGCAGAAAAGGGCTGAAAGGGAAACTCCCCAAAGCAGTTCAGTAGATAGACACATTGTAGAAATGTCTAAAGAGGATGTTTCAAATGTTGGTTGCTCATTTTATGGTAAAGCTTCTCATTTCATCTTAAAATAAAATCCACAGTTTCTTGTTAATATTTTGATGGAGTTAGTTTTGCATATGAGAAGAGGGCTAGGAGAAAGACTAAAATGGGGGGGGGTGTTGGAAGGAAGTTCCAAGAAGAGCACTGGAGAATGGTTGATACCAGTTTGAGTTAAGCATATTTTAAAAGATTACTTTTAGCATTTAAGAGGATATAAACATTAGCTAATTTCCCACTTAATATTCTCTGTCTTCTGACAAGTTTTGGCTCTTCAAGTTGACTTCTTTCTGGGCACAGAATCAATTTTCCTCATTCCTTGGTCCCTCTCCAAGAAAATAATAAACTCCAGTGTCTCCAGTTTTACCATCTATCACTTTGTCTAGCAAGTGAACTCCTTGGAAAGATGATAAAAGAGAAATGTCCTTAGAGATATGTGGCAAAGGCAGAGAACATTTTCATGATAAGGGGAAAGCCTGTTTTCCTGGCCACCGTCAATGACCTATTTCCTCCACTCTAAGTATAGAACGCCAGGGCTTTCCTCACACCTGACCCAAAAGCTGCCAACTCTGGGAGACTGAGTCTCTACTCCAACTTAAGTTCTACGTGTAAACAATATGCCTCAGCTAGTCTTTGAAGAAATCGACATTTTTTTCTTGAAAAAATTATGCTACTATATATTATTAATATAATGTCTTCAGCTCTTTGCTAGACTTGAGCTGTAATTTCTCTCATTACCAATAATGATGTGGGGAAAAAAGGTTTTCTTGGGCTGCCTCTAGGTTTTAAACTCTGGGAAACAGGTTTTAAAAACAATAATGTTTGTCATATTAATAATACTGTTTCTTTTATACCAATCATTTCTTTTTTTTTAAGATTTCTTTATGCGTACAAGCTGGGGTACAGACCAGAGGTGTGGGGCGGTGAAAGGGTTCACCAGAGACAGAGTGGGGACCAGAACAGGCAGATCAACTGAAATACACTGCTGAGGGGAAGAGTGGGCGAGACAGGAGAGGTCTGCCCGCCATGTGGGAATCTCCCCGGCCCTGGCGTTGAACTCATGTCTCCACTGCCAAAAGTTCCATAGCGCAGTGCTTAACCACTGTGCCACCAGGGAGGCCCTATACCAATCATTTCTATACCACCCAAACATTAGTATCCTTTCAATACTTACTATACTCCTTATCCTGCACAGGGTATACACTGCCTAGAACAGACAGAGTTTCCAGGGCTCTTTATGGATAGAACAAGAAAGAAAGGCTGAAATACACCTATAAATCTTCCAAAATGATACAAAATCTACCAAAAGACTGAGGTTTTGCTGGGATTCAGTGACTAGAACTGGAATTATTTGACTTTGGAAGCCTTAAGGGAGACAGACTGTTTTGTGGAGAAGAAAATTTTTCCAAAGTTGGAAATGTACAAAGACAAAGTATGTAGACAATTGGTGAACCCTATTCAAGTTAAGAGTCCTTCATAGCATGTGATAGGAAAATAAAGAAGTTAGACAAGGAGAAGGAAGTGAATTTTATTAGGTAGAAATATTAGATATACACAGAGGATCTATTTGATAATTATAGAGAATCTTTTCGATAATTATTTGTTAAATCTGATATGACCAACAATACAGCTCCAAGTAGCATGAAATCATCCAATGAAAAGAATTTATGTTCCTTCGACAATTATTTATTGAATGATTTATACATAACAGTCACTGTTTTAGGCGCTAGGAATTCAGCAATGGAGAAAACAGAAAAAATTACCTCTTAACCTCATGGAGATAAACAATAAACATTATGAGTGACTCTTAACATCTCTTCCACACTTCTTCCATTCAGTTGCAACAATACAGTGTGAAGAATTTTCCTCCACTCAAGGGTAAGGGTCTCTGGCTAAAGGTATCTTTTGCCAAAAATTGCTTGAGGGAAGGACTTTGTGACTCAATTCTAGATGATGAGCTGAGAAGAAATGTTTGCTGGAGGCTAACTAGCTTCAGGAACCCAATTTCCCTTTTGTATTGGACAACATGGAAGAAAAAGCAGATGACCTCAATTTCTGACATCAGCAGAGCTATCTTTTGACAAAACCAATATTGTTGTTTGAGGTAAAATGATATGAAAGAACCTGCTGAATTAAACATCCTACAACTCTATATATCTCCGGTCTTATCAATTAATTTGTTTCTTTACTGTTTTAATTTGAATAGTTTTACATACAGCCAAATATGTATTATGTGATATACACATACAATGATTTTCGTATATGTTATTTGACCCTCAACAATCTTGATCAGGATTAATATTCCTTGCTAATTAAAATACAAAGGAAAAATAATTGTAACTGAAGAAAATACCAGAAACTTTGTACCAAAATCCATGCCTGAAGCTTTGCTATATGTAGAAATATGTACTATGGAAGTAAGCTAAAATTCATCGAACATCTGCTTTATATTGATTACTATGGTAGGCACATCACATGTTATATCATTTTAATTATAATAACAACTTTGTGAGTTTAATATTATTTCCTAATTTTACAGATAGGTAAATTGAAAGTCACAGCACTTAAGATCACAATGTACTATAAACATGGATTTCGACTTAGATTTTTAGTTTCTTTCCTCTTCACCACAAACTACTGCTTGTGAGAAAGCATTTCCTTTGTGTAAGGTCTCATGAAGGAACAATCACCAGGGATTGATAATGTGAGCACTTGGATAATAAAACATCAGAAGATGTGTGAGTCTTGCTGGAACAAAGTGTGATAATGGTTAAAGCAATAAAACTCCAAGGAATAAAGTTCTGATAAAGTATAACTGAATGGTATTAGTGGGAATTTCAGTCAAGTTAAAGTAAATATTTGGGAATTATTTGCATATTGTAACAAGGATCATAAATTAATTTTGGAAGACTCCCAGTGAAGTATTTTTTAATAAGAGGAAACAGGGAATCTACAGTATGAGAAATACTGGCTCAACTATAAGCAAAATCATATGCTAGATGCCTGAAAGAACTTAGGAAGAATATGAATAAAGTCTGTCAAAATGAAAAATGGACTAATTCATCATTATACTTTTGAACTCTCATATTCAGGATGTATAGTGGTAAAGCAGTTGAATCAGGTTTATCTGCCTATTCATTTGAGGAAAAAATGCTAGGAAAATACCCAAAATTTGAGAGGTTGGCAGAGATTAGACCTTCCATTCTCTTGAATTCCCAATACAATACATTTCCTGTTATTAGGAGGTTAAGAGAAAATGGAAAAGAAATTATGGGGTTGACTCTACCAAGAATTTTTGTGTGATTCTTCATCCATTGTCCTGCATGGATCTCAGAAGAAAATTTCACCATAGAAGTTGCAAAGAAGTGGGCCTCCCTGATGGTGCAACCGGTTAAGTCTCAGCACTATGAAGCTATAGGCAACCACTGCAACACAAGTTTGCTCCCCAGCCAGGGAGCTTCCCACATGGCACAGGAGACCTCTCCTGTCTCCCCGTTGCTCCCTTCAGCAGTGTAAGTGTATTTTAGTCAATCTGCCTGTTCTGCTCCCCTCTCTCTCTCTCTGGTGGATCCGCTCTCCACCCCACATCTCTGGCCTGTACCCCAGCTTGTATGCATAAATAAATAAATCTTTGAAAAAAGAATTTGCAAAGAAGTGATGATATTTAATTCTCACAGTAACCATGTGGGGCTATTGTATTAGCTTCTGTTTTACAATTGGAGAAGGGAAGCTTGGAAGGATTAAGTAAATAGCCATAGGTTACATACTTGCAGAGATAAAATCAGAATTGGAATACAAGTTTTTATAACTCCAAAGCACTTCTTCTCATAGATCTTTCACCTAAATTTAATTTTAAATAATTCATATATAAGGGGAAAATTATGTAAATGATTTAGCAACAATAAATAATACCAGATATTTACTCATTAAAAACTTCATCTTGTTCAGTTGCTATGCTCTTTATAGCACTTTCTAATCATTGTTCACAAAAGCATCACAAAATAGTTGTCTTTTGTCTTTTTTTAGAATACATGAGATTTAATTTAAACTTCTACATGAAATAATGAGAAAATCTGAAACAATACTTTTGAGATACCAGGCATCAGGCAGCACAGGTCAGTAATTTTTGAGAAAAGAGGGATAAATAAAGTGAGTTTCATGATCCAATTGGATAAAGGTGCCAAGTATCTCCCTAAGGAGGTCAAATTCAGAGATTAGTGGTATTATTGAGCTTAAGAAGACAGAATTGGAGGTTTGCAAAGGATAAGATGTCCAGCATTTTTGAGTAGCAGATCAGAAAAAGAGTTAGCAGAAAGACAGCTCAGAGATTGACCTAGGTACACACTTATATCTCTGGCTCAATCGTAAAAATGTATGAGAATAAAATATCTGAATCCAAATGAATAACCACTGGAGAAAAACAGATGGAAATATTTCCCAAAACTCATATAGGACAGAGAATAGTTTGTGTACTCAGCAAGATTATCTGATACATGGGGTGTAGAATCCTTAGAACATAAATTATCCCCAGACTATATGCTTTTCTGAGCCCTAACAAAACACATAAGAAAGTCTTAAAACTGTTTTCAAAACTGTATCAGTATGCTAGAAAAAGCACTAATTTTTTAAGCAATGAAAAAAGATCTAGCACCCGAAAACATAAAATTAACAATGTCTGACATCCAATCAAAATTTACCAAATACACAAAGAAATAAGATAATATAACCCACAGTGAGGAGAAGAATCAATAGAAATAACCAAAAATGACAAATATGTTAGATTTAGTGCCTAGGGATATTAAAACAACTGTCATAAAATTAAAGAAATAAAGTTACCAAGTGGAAGTATTTAGAGTCCAGCTACAATAATACAGAATTAAATCTATTTTATGAATCATGCTCATTGTAGTTTCAATTTAAAGTGCAATGAATATGCAATACTAATAACTTACATTAAGTCAAATAACATAAAAATTCATGCATAAGTGAGGAGTAAACAACCAATTATCTCAATTCTATAGATTTCAAAATCTCTTCAGCTACAGAAGGCAAGTAAAAGGTTTGCTATTATTTGGTGAAGGTAGAATATATGAAATGCCATAAAGCAAAATAAAATTTAAGAGCCAGTCTCAGAAAAGCTCTTTAAGGAACAGTGGACACTTCAGCTGGGTATTTGAGAATGAGTAAAAAGTTTATGTCATAATTATGAGTTATAGAAAATATATTTTACATATAAAAAATGGCTAAACTTAAGTTTCAATATCCATTTATGATAAAACATCTCAGCAAAGTAGGTATGTACCTCACATAATGAAGGTACTAATCACAAGCCCAGTTAACTTCGTACTCCAGGGTGACAAGTTGAAAGCTTTCCCTCTAAAACTAGGAACAAAATGAGGATACCCACTCTTGCCACTTTTATAAGAACCCCTAGCCATAGTAATTAGTCAAGAAAAATAAAAGGTATCCAAATTGCAGAGGAGAAAGTAAAATTGTTATTATTTGCAGAGAACATATTACATACAGAAAACCCTAGTGACTCCACCAATGATGGTTAAATCTATCATGATCTATTCTTCCAAATAAAGCCACATTCTAAGGTTCTTGGGGTTT
Source organism: Scalopus aquaticus (assembly GCA_004024925.1). Classification (NCBI taxonomy): domain Eukaryota; kingdom Metazoa; phylum Chordata; class Mammalia; order Eulipotyphla; family Talpidae; genus Scalopus; species Scalopus aquaticus. The sequence goes on from PVIJ01000130.1 coordinate 249,100, forward strand.
AGGTCTTCAACATTTGAATTAGGGGAAAGAAGGACATACAGTTCAATTCATATTATTGGAGGTTTTTAAATGGGAAGATTGTTGGTCAGAATTGTTTTTAAGGAAGAATAATCTTAACAACTATGTGAATCAGTCTCTGAAGGTCTGTAGCCATATCCTCCCTATTTTACCCTGCATCCAATCATAATTATGCTGCAACAAAGCAGTACCCTAGATTCACCATATCCCCTTTAACTTCTCTGCCCTTGCATATATTTTCCCACTCCCATGATTTCTCTATATCACTGGTGACTAATTCCTAGTCCTTCTTCAATGTTTGTCTCCTTAAGTATTTTAATAATAATCGTAATACATAGGCAATGTCTAACACATTTTAGTAAACTTCCCCTATGGATTCTACTCCCCTTCTGAAAGGTGGAGTTCACAAAGCCACTATCACGACCTTGCCTTTAAAAGAGTTTAACATCCATGTGTTATAGATTATATTTTCTTATAATTTGCCCCACGTTTGCCCATGAAACTGTGACACATTTTAGGTTATATACAGTGTCTCATCTAAGATCTCTTGCAACTAATTCAGTACATGGTGCTTATCAAATAAAGAGACTAGCAGCTGATAGCCACATTCCTTAAAGTACTATTATTTTATAGATAATGCATTAAAGGCACAGGGAGACTTAGTAACCTGTCTGAGATTACATAGCCATCAGAGTGGCAGATGCTACAATCCAACCCTTGCTTCAACACTTTGCTAAACTCTCTCTCAAAGTCCTTTATTTCAGAACCATTTCCACAGCTACATGACTTTGAGTAAGTTATTGAACTTCTCTTACTTCAATTTTTTTCTGAAATGGGAATGATCGTTACAGTCATAAAATTAATACATGTAAAGCATTTAAACAGTCCCTAGCACTGAGCAAGTCCACCACACACACATGTGCATGCACACACACACAGAATAACTAAGAATTTATTGTAGACTATGTAGCTAATTGAAGCCATACTGCCTCCTGCTGATGATTAATAGTGTCTGGCTTCTGAAGAAGGATGGTATTGGCAGATTTTTTTTTTTCCTTTTTATGAAGGATGGGACTGAGCTGTCACTTTCTCTGAAAATGAGAAAGAGGAGGTCAGAGGTGTTTTTGATAGCAACACAAAGGACCTTTATATAGCTTTAAAAGGATTGCAATGTTAGGAGTCTGAGAACCTGAGTTTCCATTGGTTTATAGTAATGATCTTGACCTCTCCCTCCTTGTAAAGGGGCAATGGAAAGATACCAGGGAAGAAGGAAGAAAATTCTAGAAAATATTTCAGAAAATATGACCTTGAAAGGAAATTTTAAAAAATCAGAATTCTTTAAAATAAAATCCTGTTCACTGAAACTGTTGAACAGTTATCAACAATTCTTCAAAAAAAAAAAAAAAACTCTTAGCAGTTTACATGTGGAGCCAGTTGCTTTCTAATTGCTACAGCAGGCTACCACTGGGAAGAACAAAGGAAATATTTAGCACATCGTAAATTCTTCTGCAGCCCTGTGGAGTGACCAGAGTTCAGATTACACATTTATAACTAGCATTTGAGAGCAATTTCTATTTCACTTTGAGAAAGTTGTTGGGTAAGCTGTTCGGCACTGTTCCTCCTACAATTCAGGAGAAATACGGACCAAGTGTTTACATTTAACAATCTAGTTCATTTGTGTTGGAATTCAATGAAGGTTGGAAAGACATCACAATGAAGTCTATCCTCCCCTCTAGAATTTGCTTTTTTGTGGGAAATAAATGTCTCTGTGAGTGGGAAAGTGTACCTCAGATATACTGGTGAGGAGTTCTGACAGCTCTCCAATCTAGACAGTGGTCTGTCTGCTCTTGGGCAAAGACTGAGACAGTCTGAAGAATAGGCAGGATCTAAAAATAGATTCAGTTCACAAGCCAAGGAAAGCAAGCAAGAGAAGCAGTAAACATGTTTCAAGTCACCAGAGATGGAATGAAGAAGCTACACCATGTAGCTAGAGAAGTAACCATCACAATCTACAATAGAAAGGGCAATAAAAAGCCAATTGGATATGAAAAGTGAGAAGTCAGCTAAAATGACTTTTTTAGCTATTGTATTTATGGTACAGCTGGTGAATAGGTGGGTCTGAAGTGTCTGATTTATCTTTGCTTTTGTAGAAGATTGTTCAAATCTATTTGAATTTTCATGGACACTTTTTCTTAGACAATAGAAATATATTATGAAATGACTGACAGATAGTTTATTATTTCTAAGATGTCCCTGGCTTTAGGTTTTTGTGCTAGGCATAACCAAAGACTACCTAGTAATTCTTCACGCAGATGATTGACAAAAAATGGGAGAACATCCCCACCCCACTTTATAGTGAATGAATGTCTCACCGCAGCACATGGCAGCCTAGGTGCAGATCTTCCTAGTATATGAAAAATGGATGCTTTTCTGAACTTGTGATGTAGTTCCAAGATATGTTGAACTACAAAACAAATCTTGTCTCACTCTTTCAGGATGAACATGAGCTGTAACCTCACTATATTCTCTCTGAACAAATTTAGGATTGCAGGATCTTTTTGTTTTAAGAATAAAACATTAATGAGAGATGGATATAGACTTAATACCTATTTTAGGTTTTTTTCTTTGTAAATAGATAACCAGACTATGTTGAAGAAAGCAGCCATTTAATTGTTACTTTTTCAATTTAATCTTTACAGCTTCTCTTCTAATATCTTTCATATTTTTCCCAACAATTGGCTGTTCCACATGACAATTTCTCTAGTATGTCATTGTTATAACCTGTACCTCAGTAGCAAAGAATTAACATCTTTGGTTATTCAGTATATATTCTAAATATAATCTCATTAGATAATAAAATTTGTTGATTTTTTTTTAATCTGGCATGGTTTAAAAAAGTGCTAATGGCAAATAAAAATAATCAAAAACCAAAACACCTGATTTGTCTTCAGCATCAATCTAATGCCCACTGGAAGGCAAGAATTTATACAATATGCACTCTGTTGCTTGAAAACAAAAACAAGGAAAGACTAGTCTTACCTAAGTAAAGAAGTATATATATTTCAAATATATTTTCAATATTTGAAAAAAAAATGGATAGAAAAAGGGTGAAACTATGACATGAGGGATTAAATAAAAATATTAGCTAAAAATTTAAGTAATATGATATATATGAAGGTACATTGTCGATGTTTTTCACAACAAATTATTAAAATCTGTACACAATCAAAAGATGTCTAAGCTCAAGACAATGACTTTCTTATTTCAAGTAACATTTGATACAAAATCCAATCCATCCCTTTGGATTTCTTTTTGATGGGATTTATTTGCATTAAAAATGTAAATATTGCTCTAGAATAACCCACTGTGAATTTTATTGAATGATTAATCAATTAATTAAACCCCAGATTCTTTCCAACATTTTAGCAACTTACACAAATTCAAGATCTTAACAAACAAACACAAGGTAAGAACAGGCCCAATAAACATAATTCTAAGAGGGAATCTTTTATTGTTGTGGAGCTTATAAAATTGAAGGTCTCATGTTTTAAGAAGATAAAAAAGGAATTCTTTCTCTGCTGTGGAATAAATGGACTATCTCACCCATGAATAATGATTAACGTTCTTTCACTCAGAAAAAAAAGGCTTGTCGGGGTTCACACCTGCAGCATTCACGAATTACAGGCCCAGTCCCTTGAAAGAAACTTAATAATCACTATTCACAGGTGAAGTGTGCTTCAGTTGGATATAAAAGTTGAGATAAAACCAGTTAGCTTTGTTTCCAATGCTGTTATTTTCCCAGCATTCCATCCCCTCCAGTCACTGCAAAAATACTTGAGCAGCTTTAAAGTTCTCCAAAGGTGGTATTGTAAGTACCTTTTCTTTTCAGCTTAGTTCTGTGTTTATCAGAGATTCAGAGGTGGTTTTAAAGGTCAGAAAAACAAGCTGCCTGAAAACTTGGATTCAAACCCAAGTAATAAGGTTGCATTTTTACAACTGTACTCTTCTTGCTGCCATCAGGTCGACTGTGACCTTAAGTTTCCTCCTTCTTAGCTCAAATCTGCCAGATTTGTCCATGTAAACATAAACAGAAATGTAAACATGTGTATTCATTTAAACGAAAGTGTAAAGTGTAAGTTTATATTAGATTGAACATAAATTTAAATATAAACCAATGTCAATATAATACACACAAACATTTACTTTTACAATTTGGTAGGAGGCTTTTGATTATTATTGTTGCTATTTTAGTTGAAGGAAGATGTTTGTAATGTTTTCTTTCTACTTAGAAGCCACAGTGATGGTCCACATACCTTCCAAAGTTTAGTTCATATATTTTCTTGGCTCAAAGGGTATTTAAAGAAAGTGAAATATAATGTTACATGTTCATTATACCTCAACAAAAAATATTGAGTAATAATTTAAAAACTAGTATATGCCACATTAAAAAATCTAAATTTTTCAATTAACCAAAGAAACTTAAACTCTGGCAACACTGCACCTATTTCCCTCATATTGAAAACTGGTGGGCGGGGGGGAGGCGGAGGGAGGGAAGGAAAAGGGCACAAAATGGAATAGAAAAGAACACAGGGGACCATGGAGATGGATCACGGGTGAATTGGTGGTGGGCTACCCAAGGGGAATGCAAAATGTAAAAGACATAAATAACAATAAAAATATATATTATTAAAAAAAAAATAAAAAAATAAAGTTTCAAAAAAAAAAAAAAAGAAAGAAAACTGGTGGGAGCTAATCACTGGGCTGCTTATAGGTCTGATTTGAATGCTCAGTCAGTGCCTTGTGACTCAGTTACTATCTCCTGCTAAAGCCTCCATTGTGCAATCTTAGAATAATAAGTTGTCATCCCTTCATCAGCCCTCACGTCTCTTCGCCCTTAGCCTTTTACCGGTCAAACAAACCATAACTGCTTGAGTCTGCCTTGTGAGAATTTAGGCCTTTGGGGAAGTGTAGTTCGTGAATTTTCTCAGTCCTTGACTTGTAAAGTCAGCATTTTGTAGGACACTAAGGATATGAAGATGAGATCCAGAAGAAGGTTATGTGAATCTGCCCTAGGAGGATGTGAAAGGCATGGCAGGGTGGAAGGGAGACAGAGATATGCTTAGGTCTGGTCAGAGATTAGGCTGGCCTGAGGGCAACCAAGGGCAGGCTTGGGGGCGTGCCGGGGTGAACAGTAGGTAAGTCCTATTCTTGTTTTGTCTTGCCTTTATATATGATAACCTACTTGCCTTCCATAAGGGTAATGATTTTATGAAAGAGAACAATGTACTGCTATGGTTATATTTAAGCTGTCTATCAGCTATTTTACCAAAAATTTTCTTTCTTCAGCTCTGAATTCAACATTATATCTAACACTGCAATCTTTTTATAAACATTGCTCAAAAATAATTTTTATCACTACAAACCACGTATTTTCCAAATATACATTCATCTCCACTTAAGAAATAATCCGTAGATTTTCATTTATGATGGAATCTTGGGATATTTGCTATAACATCTCAGAAAAATATATTAAAACTTCTTAGTAAAATAGGATCCTACCACAGACAGGGAAGGAAGGAGGAAGAAAGCGAGAGAGAGAGAGAGAGAGAAACTTACACAGAAATATGTTAGAAAGTAATAATATTAGCCACTATTGAAATTTAGCTAAGATGGCCTTAGACATTGAAAAGAAGGGGGAGGGCATTTTTAAAAATTGATTTTTAATATTTGGGCATTTCCAACATTTTGGCTTGATAGAGAAAAAGTGATCATAAGTATGACAAGTTAAAATTCCAATTGATTGCATTTATGATTACGACAAAGAAGAATACAAAGCAAATAAAAGTAGTAGAACATTCTCAGTTAATTATAGGACCTAAAATTCTTTTATAATTGATATGGAAGATGCAATTGTGCTTCCTGATTTTAATGCAAAATATTTTTTAAATAAGTAGAGTCTTTATAAGTTTGATGTTGGCATGCATCAAAGTTTAGCAACAGTTTTGTCACATAACAGAAATGTAGTTTGTAAAGAACTTCTTAATGTTTGTGTATTGGGATTTGTTTTGAGGTAATGCTATGGTTTATTTGAAAATAATCATAATGAAGCTATGAAGCATAACAGAAATGTGTTTAAGTATCTTCACACATATGCTCCTTTTCAGTAAAACAATGTCAGTCCTCATAAGGCATTTCAAGTGCAAACCATACAGTAAGTTAACTAGATAAGTTCAAGTTGGCAGTTCTTACAGTGGATTCAGCTTCCAACTCTATTACCAGTTCTCGTTTCTTTGTTGGTTGAAGGAGTAGGCCTGCCAGGTTTTTTCTTTCAAAAGCTTATAAAATTCATAGTTAAGAAGCAGGTCTATGAAAACTTAAAAACAAAGGAGATGAATTCAAAAGCAGCTGCTTGTGCAGTTTGGTTCCAGTATTTCATTGCAAGTCACGATGTCTTCACAGCAGCTTCATACTTAAAAGATTCTGAAAGTTGATTGATTGTTCCCAAACTGCTACATAGTTTTATTTGATTAACCACGTATATTTTTTGCCAATATGTCTGGCTACCTATTTAAAGTTAGTGCATTGCTGGCAGTATTACAAAAACAGATCTTAAGGATTGGAATCAGATTTGGCAGTAAAGGATTCAGTTCCAAACTCATAGGTGATCTTAAAATTTCATTTGACACAAAAAGAAAAAAATTTGCAGTCAAAAACAAAAGGCTGCACTTTCATTGAAAAAAAGCCTCTTGGCTGCCAAATGTGTTTATTTTTCCTATGTTTGTGCTCTATCACTGAGTCCTTTGAAGGAAGACCTTTAAATGATATAATTTAAATACATATGCACATACATTTAATCAAGACCTTTATTTAAATGTGAAGTAAAACCTTACTCCTTAAAGTAAAAAAAAAAAACATATTTTCAAAAGTTCATTGCAATAAAAGAATCTTTTGTCCTTCCTCTTGGCATTTTAAGGTTTTAACGAGTTGTTTATATACCTCAATAGCTTGAAAAGACAGATGTATTTTATGTAATCTTCCATGTAAGCTTTTTTCATTTCCCTTATAAATTACTTTTCCATATTTTAAAATGTAGTTATGTTTTCAGGGAAAAATGGCCAAAAAATATGAGCCGTTATTTGTTGGCCACCACGAACCTTTAGATAAAGTAGGTATAAATCACAGTAAGCAATAAAACTCTATCCTAAAAATAAGCCACAACTTTATTGAAGAAATATCTATTAAAATTGTGTTGTCTCGTTTTCATTTTACCTGAACATTAACGTATGAGTTTCATTTGAAAGCTAACAGTTAACATCCCATGTTTCATATTCTAATTAATATAAAAAAGATCTATTTCAATTAAAGAAAGCAAACTTTCTAAAGATTCAATGATGAACTGCTTTTATATTCCATGAGCTAGAGTAGTAAATTATATGTAACACACTGAGAAAAAGCAAACAATAAAGAACAAAGATTCAACCTCTGAAATACATAATTGAATAATAATAATTTAACTACATGTGTCAGGTTGTGTGTGTAGCAAGTTCAACCCAGAGAAGCACAGAGCAAACGAAATGGTTTCTTGCTTTTTAATCTCCATAAACCTTTCCTCCTGCTTTTAACTCTTATAGGTTTGAATACAAATCATAGAACTTAATTTCATCTGGAGCTGGAGGCTAGAAGACAAACAGAAAACAAAACAACTTCTGAAATGGCTTAACCAGTCTAACAAACGTGTGCTTTGATGAATGATTAAAAAGCTCCCAGAGCCAAATGGGCACAGCTGAGTAGATGGCCTACCTTAATTTTGTTGTCATGAGTAATGAGATTCCTCTGGCTTATAAATACCTGATTGTAATTAAATAATCCAACCCAATCTTAGCAATTAAGGTAATGTAAAGTCTATTATTTGTGGGATACATAAAAAAGGCAATGTGAGAGCTCCCCCTATTGACTCACAATAATGCATGATGTATCCTGAAATGTACTTCCAAATATTAATAATCAATATAAGATATAAGGAATATTAAAAATAATCTAATTTGAATTTATCATTTAATATTTGTAAAAACTAGTGACATTTATAGTCATAGATTAGAGACAGAGTTGAGACTTCAACCCACAGTCTGTTTTCTCCATGTCTTAGTATAAAACCCACCAGGTTATATAATTCAGAGGTGGGAAAGGATTTGAGGACTCCTTTTGATCCGTTCCAGCTTCCACTAGTTAAGGGTACCCAGAGAGGCTAGAGGACATATACAGACCACACAATTTCTTACTAATATTCAGGTCATTATTGGGTTAATACTTCCTTCAGCATACAAGTGAATTCCCAGTCATATGCTACCTCTGTCCACTATTTCTACTCTAAGACTGTGTCTTGTTTTGTTTGAAACCCAAATCTTTGTTTGCAACATAAAAAAATTTTTCAAAAAATGTAAGAATTTAAAATTCTTTAAGTTATAAAACACTAATGATCCTTTTTAACATTCTTTACATTTTGGTGATTAATATTTTTTTTGTAAATCATCTAGAACATGTGTATTGATAGCGCCATTATATTTTATTACATCCTCTTAAAATATTTATGCACTGATTTGTGCAATTATGCAAAATGGCCTTTAAAATATATCACTAGGGCCTCCCTGGTGGCGCAAGGGGTTAAGTCTCAGCCTATGAAATATTTGCAGCCACTGCAGCACGAGTTCCATCCCTGCCAGGGAGATTCCCACATGGCGCAGCAGACCTCTCCTGCCTCTCCTGCCTTGCCCGCTGCTCCCCTCAGCAGTGTATTTCAGTAGATCCGCCTGTTCTGCTCCCTGCTCTGTCTCTGGTGAATCCTCTCACCACCCCACACCTCTGGCCTACACCCCAGTTCTCATATGCATAAATAAATCTTTTAAAAAAATAAAAAAACATATCACCAAAAAAGCATAAAATATATTTTTCTAATTTGTTTTTTGGTGAAAATACTAGTAGCTAATTAGCCAGCATTATCTTACCACTATTGTTACTACACTTCATCATGAGAGGATGAGCAGAATTCCCCCCGCCACCACCACCCTTTCCTGAAATATGTGGAGATAAATTTATAAATTGAACTAGTCTGTTAACACCTAGAAGACAAGAGTTGGGTTTTACGCATCTATTTTTGCATGTCTCTTTTGTTCAGTGAACACAGTTGCAATGAACACAGGGCTTTGAATGACAGTTTTTGATTTGCCATTGCTTGATATGCAGCTTCTACTGAAGTCTGCTCAAAATTGCTACTCCCAATGGCTCTAATCCATTTGGAGTGCTTTTCAGAATCCCACAACCTTACTGCCTTATTCTACATGATATTCATAATGCTGAGGTCCTGTCCACGTTACCAAACTACCTCCTTTATACTACCTGCTTCGCCTCTGTTGTATTTAATGAGAAGTGCTTGTGAAGAGAAATTAAACATTCATTTAGCAAAATCTTGGACTTCATGATGAGAAGAATAAGATCTGTGTTATCAAACAACCTAAGACTAGAAGAGAATAATCCTGTCTCCTGGAATAGTTGAATCTTAATCCATGTACTCTTAATAATTGTATGATTAAAAATGTAAATAGAAATGGGGCTGTTTTTTTGTCAAAGTGCAGTTGCCCATGTATTTTAAATTGCTCAAGCTTTCTGGACCTTCCTTCCAGCACCACACCTGCTCACTCCACAGGACAGAAATTACCTTGCTAGAAGCTCAATGCAGACCATGAAAATGTACACAACGTGTCACATAAAGTTATCAGTTATTTGCATTCCTTGTTGATAGACTGAGAGTAAATATCAGATAATTATGTATCAGTTTCCATGTTTGCCTTTCAAGGAAGATTAAATAATGAAGGTTTAAAAGTATTTTAATTTGCTCTTCCATGGACACAAGTATCGATAATTTTTAAAAGGAATGGTTTGCAACTTAATAAATAAAATGGAGGTCAAAAAATATATACCTTTGCCTTCAACAAATCTAGCATCTTTAAGTTTGACATTTAGCCAATTATTTATGCTCTTATTTACTTGAAAAACTTTTAGGATTACTAAATTTTGTGGACTTTGGGTAGATCACTTATTGAATTCAATTTTTGGTTTTCTACAACTCTTGGAATTTAGAATTAGAAGATGAAAATATATCATATTATGGTAACTTGATGGAATTTTCAGAATTGGAAGAAAGCACTGATGGTGTTAGTGCTTTCTAGCATTAGTACCTCTTATATGATAAGAATAATCTTTTATATGATCAGGAGAGGTGGCGTCTAAGTGGCAGTTAGAGAGGAAGCAGAGGCAGAAAAAGGAGGCAAGTGATGATGTAAGAACAAGTAGAGGAACTAAACAGAGTAAAAGGGGACATCAATCAGGTATCTACATAACTTTCCTAGTCTCCATAAGAGAAATCATTTGGCTCCATTTGTATTTCTTCCATAAGGCTGTGTATACTTTTTGTGAGAATATGTGTGTGTGGGGGGTTTTGGTGAAGGACAGCCAGAATGATAAGAAGTGTGATCACTGGCAAGTAGGAACAGTGGGGTTTTAGTCACATTACTTACACATTATTTAATTGCATTATTTACAGAATTCTTTCAAATAAATACTAACATCCCTCTGTTCAGTTGGTCACAGTTATGGAATGAGCCTAGATTTTGGCAACAGGAATTCTGGTTACCAGCTGTTAGATATGAACCAAGCTTTTATACTGAACCTCATTTCCTAATTTTAAAATTTTCGAATAACTCTGTTCAGCTTACAAGGCAATACTGAGAACTAAATGAGATAAGGTACGCTAAGATACCAGATGTAAATTGAACTATCATTTTTAGATAAAGTCAAAATAAGTATGAGAAGTAGAGCAGTTGAAGAGATGACTAAGTAGATTTCAGAAGATTTTCATTCCAAGAATATAATGACTTAAATTTAGATGTTCATTTCTAAAATACTTCATAATACTAAGTTAAGAGGAAACTATTTTCATAAATTTACAAAAAAAAGTCATTTGAGGGCCTCCCTAGTGGTGCAAGGGGTTAAGTCTCAACACTATGAAGCTATCTGCAGCCACTGCAACATGAGTTCAATCCCTGGCCACGGAGCAGACCCACATGGCACAGCAGACCTCTCCTGTCTTGCCCGCTGTACTCCTCAACAGTGTACTTAGTAGATCTGTCTGTTCTGCTCCCCACTTTGTCTCTGGTAAATCCTTTCACCACCCCCCCCCACACACTTCTGGCTTACATCCCAGTTATTGTATGGATAAATAAATAAACCTTTAAAAATATCATTTTATAACATCTTATACTAATTTGGGGTTAAAATATATTTTTTGGAATTAAAACATATCTAATTATCAGTAAAGAAAAGTATTGTCATTAATTCAGAAATAAGGCAAGAAGATTGCTATTTCTGATATTTTTTTCAGCTTTATTGAGATATAATGGACATGCAATATTTTGTAAGTATAAAGTTTACAATGTGAAGATTTTGAGTGTGTGTATCGTGAAATAATTAACATAATAAGGTCAGTTAATATATCCATTATCTCACATAATTATTATTTTTACTGATATTAATAATGGTCTTGAGTAGTTATTAAGCAAACCGGACAAGAGGATGAACTATTAAGAAAATGTGTTTAAAAATTATGTAATTACGTTAAAGGATATGGAATATTGAGAATCCTAGATAATCAAATAAAAATATTAATGAATTAAAAGACACTGCCTTTTAAATAAAAATAACCTTAGTTTTAAAATACATCTTAAGGGCCTCCCTGGTGGCGCAGCGGTTGAGCGCTGCGCTGTGGAGCTGTTGGCAGCGCACAATGCAAGTTCGATGCCCGGCGGGGGAGAATCCCACATGGTGCGGCAGACCTCTCCTGCCTTGCCCGCTGCTCCCCGCAGCTGTGTATTTCTGATCTGCCTGTTCTGCTCCCCACTCTGTCTCTGGTGAACCCTCTCGCCGCCCCACGCCTCTGGCCTGTGCCCCAGCTTGTATGCATAAATAAAATAAATCTTTAAAAAAAATAAAATAAAATAAAATACATCTTAATCCAAGCACTATATTAGAAATCAGCTATATATGCTATCAGAGAAAAAAAGTTTACTTTTAACTACTAGAAAAGAATGTGCCAAAGTAGAAAATAGACACCAAAAGTATACAGTAACTACAATGTTCAACACACCTATAATAGTTCTCTGAAAAATAACTGATATGGAAGGTAGAAAGAACATATAAAGTGAACATTTCCCCCTCACAATATTATTCACAGAGAGCTAATCCTACATAGCATAATATTACGAATTTGAGAGAGTGAAAGGATGAGCTTCACAATCTGCTAGTGCACTATATTCAATTTAAAAAATAATTTGAAAATATTTAGGTTAGTTGAATATATGACTATATGGCTCAAAATTTTCAGGTAAGAGTACACTCTAGAAGAGCTTCCCCTTGTTTGCAATAAGTATACAGTGTGTTACTATGGTTTTTAATAGTAAAATGCTGAAAATAACATCAATGTCCATGAGGAAAAATATCGTATGCAAACTTTTAGAGTTCAAGTTTCAAAAATCATCTTTTATCTGTATTTTCACAGATGATTAAAAGGGTACAATGACAGTATATCATTAACTATGGATTTATAAACTTAATTCCTTAAGGAGGTATCAGATTATGAGACGTATTTACTTGAACTGTACAGTCAAAATCCTAAAAATCAAATGTTACAATACATTTATTTTCATCTTTGAAAGGTTGAAATATATTTATGACTAGCATTTAAGTAGTGTTTTGATGAAACAACAAGATCAAGTAAAAATGTCTTTAAGTTAGAAGGTAAAAGTAACTGCAATGGTGCTTGATTAGATCACAGCAATGCAACTAGCAAAACAATTTTCTTATTATGCATGTGAGAAATAAAACTCAGATGAATGTGTTCTTTAATACTATACCCTTCGAGTATTGCCCTATTCTTAGTCCTAAATTTTGGAAACTACTTAATTTTCATTTTAGTGATCTTCATTATTTTTGGCTAGAGACAATTTTTTTCTTTCTTACAGAACACAGTCAATTCTGATTAACTGCATAGAGCTGTATTTACCATTGTAATATAAGTGTAGGCTGAGGCTGAAAATTCCTCTCTAAAGAAACAATCAGGTTAAGTTATAATGGAAATTATAGCTTATAATATAGTAAATTTTTTATTTCTACTTAAAAGTTTGGAAATAATGTCTTCAGAGGGATTTGAAAGCTAAGTTGAACAGAGGTTAACTAGTAATTGCCACAATTAGCCCAGCACCACTACCTTCCCCCGGCCTTCTCAGCACCACACACCAACATTTAGATTGATAGAAATTCTCAAGAGCAGATGGAAAAATGAGTTTGTTTTCATGATAATACTTTTTTATAGACATAGTTAAACTACATGTGAATAAGAACATGTTTTCATTTTGCACTCTGGATTTATTTCTGATAAAACAACATAGGCAAAAATATTTACTATAAAATAAACTTTAGACATGGAAAGAGTGAACCTCCAAACTTACGCTTTAAGCAACAGAGCACAAGTGAAAACCTGATTTAGCAACCCTTTTTTTCTTATCTTCTAAAATTATAATATAATAGTGCCTTTAGGTATTTTTAAGGAGAAATAGAGCCTTATTAAATTATTTGCATGAATTGTTTCTGGAATTTCATTTCTGATATTATGCAGATTAGCTAGCCTTAAAAAATTCCCCCCTCACACAAAAATTCTAAAAATGCAGAATAAAATAAAAAAAAATCTTTTTAAATGCTTTACTATTCTGGCAAGAAATAAAGAAGGCAGGGTCATGGAAGCCAAAAGCAAGCAAGCATAATCCCAGAAACCTATTACATTAATTAGGACAGCCACCCAAGAGGGTCATCTGCCAGGCCCTGGTGGCCCAAAGCTTTCTTGCAGTGGGCCAAGTGAGTGGGGTCTAGGTGATAAGGCCTATGGGCTAATCAAGTGGGAAGTTTAATTATGTAAGTTCTCATGATGCCAGAACATTGAAAAGGCAACATCTTTAGTAAAGAATGGCCTAGAAAAAATATGTCACCAAAAGGAAAAACTGAAAAATTTGGGTACAGATGGAAGGAGGAAAGAAACCTTTCCTGAAAATTTGTAACCACAAGCAAGGAAATACTCGGGTTCTGGGCCAGAATTTATTCTATTTGTGTGGTCTGAAAACCTCAGGATGAAAATTTAGTTTAAAGTGATCTTGGGTTGTTAGTGCCTCTAGCCACCTGGCAGACACAAACAATTTATCTTCTGTGGGGGAATACATGTTAAAACAGGACCAAAAAAGTACCCTATAAAGTTTTACAAATATGAAGCCTCAATTCAAAAACTATAAAATACAAATGACTATGAATTTATTTATTGTAAAATACATATATATGTTCATTGCATTAGGAAATAAAGGTAGAGTATGATAACAGACTAACAGACTATCCCAAATGGTCAAGAGTATTTCTGGGAAAAAACAAACACACAACTAATAAAGTCTATATAAATAAAATATTTGTTTTGAGAGCTCTTTGAATAGGCTAAATAAAAGATATGACACAGTTGAAGAGAGATGTAATCGTTTGGAAGATATATTAAAAAATTCCAATTTTTAGAACAAAGAGATAGAGATATAATGAAATAGTAACAATAGGGTAAGAAATTTAGAGTGAGAAGTGAAGTATATAACTGGAATTCTAGAGTGAGAGAGTAAGAAAATGTGGTAAAAGCAATATGGGAAGAGGTAATGTACTTGAATATTTCCATAATTGAAAAAAATTATTGAATAGAGATAATTTAATGACTCCCAAGAAAGATATATACAAAGAAATCCACACTTGAGCAAACTGTAGTAAAATAACAGGACTTCCAGACAGGAACGGAAGAAAAAGAGATTTATGAAGGAATATAAACTAGACAGACCTTTAGGAAGAAAAATATATAGAAAAGAGCAAGATAGAGCTTTAGAGTCCTCAGAGAATTACCTGCAAGCCCAGAATTACATGAAAAGATATATAAAATATTTTGAGCCTCCCCGGTGGCGCAGCGGTTAGGCGCTGCGCTGTGGAGCTGTCGGCAGCTGCAAAGCGAGTTCGACGCCCAGCCAGGGAGAATCCCACATGGTGCGGCAGACCTCGCCTGCCTGGCCCGCTGCTTCCCTCAGCTGTGTATTTCTGATCTGCCTGTTCTGATACCCTCTCTGTCTCTGGTGAACCCTCTCGCCGCCCCACACCTCTGGCCTGCATCCCAGCTTGTATGTATAAATAAAAAATAAATCTTAAAAAAATATATTATATAAAATATTTTTAACCAAAATTAGAGTTTATTACCTATCAATGCTCTTTAAGGGAATATCTGAAAAATGAACTTCAAGAACAAAAATGTTCTCAGAACAAAAATCTGAGGTATAAATAAGATTATCAGCTAACAAAATCATTTATATGAGGGTGAACTAATCAGAGTTTGATTATATAAAATCATTGTCTAACCTCTGAGATTAAAATATATAGAACTTAAAATGATTAAGAATAATATTTAAATGGGTGGAAAGAATGTCTAGAATGCATTTTAAAATTTCTAAACTTGCTTGAAAGGAATTTAAAAATAGATTAAGTTTGTACCTTATTAAGGTAATTATTTTTTAAAATTTCTAGTAAGAGAATAGAATAGAAATAAAGTGTAAACTTCTAAATGACTAGACAGAAGATACATATTTGCATAAGTAAATAAATGCATAAATATATTGAAGAAGACAGAAAAATCAAGAACTAAAAAAGAATTTAATTGACAGCATAAATGAAAAAGATGAGACAATTATGTCATTAAGTTTGAAACAACTTAATTGTATATTTTTAGGAAAATATAACTTGCTAAAAATGACTGTCAAAAAAATCTAAAGAATCCTATTTATTATACTAGAAAATTAATTGACCATTTAAAATCCTATCTCAAAAAAGAAAAACTGATTATTTTAATCATGAGTTCTATCCAATATTCAAGAGAAAATTTCTTCTACCAACTCTTCAGAGGCAAAAAAAAAAAAAAAAAATGAGAGAACACTCCCTACTTTATTTTGCAAGTAATTACTTTGACTCAAAAAATCAGAAAAAGTATGAATAAACTATAGAACACTCAATCATGAACAGAGCAAAATATAAAAACAAAATTTAGCATATGAAGTTAGTGATGTATAAAAAGATTCTATATTATGAGCATTATGATATTACTACATCAGAAAATAATTTAACATAGTAATTTACCACTAACGATTAAAAGAAAAATTTGTTTCTCTCATATGTAGAAATACCATTCAACAAAATTAAATATTCATGCTTTAAAACATGAAACAAAACAAACTAAAATCTCTTGGCAACCTTTTCAAAATAATAAATGTAATAATCTAAAACTACTCTTTAGAAAACATCATTAGTACCGAAGCACAAATATTTAAAGTCAGGAACAAAACAAGAATTCACGTTATGATCATTTTTATTCAACACTAAATTGTAAGATCTCACCAATACAATAAAGTGAGAAAAATAGATAAAATACCAAAGCCTAGAAAAATAGATATATGCTGTCCTTATTCTTACATAATATGATCATCTGCATAAAAAACCCTAAATAATTTAAGGACAAACAGTTTGAAATTAGTAATTTTTGAAGTTCTTCTGCTGACAATCACTAATCAAATTCATTTCTATACAACAGCAGCAAAATAGAGAATATAATTTAAAAGAAGGTATTTACATTAATGTAATATATTTATATTTCATGTACGTTTATGCTAATGTTTTTAAAGTGAGGTAATGTACCTAGGAATAAAACAAAGTCATGCATGGTTATATATAATAAATGTAAACCATTATGGAGAAGTTATAAAATTTTAAGTTTTATTTTCATACCTTAAATATTTAATGTGACATAGACCATATTTATAAATAGGAAGACTCAGTATTTTGGAAGGTATCATTTCTTCTCAAATAATCAAGAAATTTAACTTTCCAATTAGAATCTCAAGTGAAATGTACGTGAAAGAGGAAAAAGCCAGCACTGTCAAATCTTTCCCTAAGAATAGATATTGTAACTTACAATAAAGCAACTATAATTTAATAAGTGTGATGTGGACAGATAAACAGGGAGGACACCAAAGACCTCAATGGACTCATACATACATGGGAACTTCATACAAATGACTGGTCCCTGGGAAAATGGCTCAACAAATTAAATGTGTCCAATCGGAGATCCATGTGTTAAAAAAAAAAAACTGAATCTCTAATTTATGCCACAAATAATAAATTCCAGATGGATGATAAACAAGTGTGAAACAAAAAAACTTTTAAGGCTTTTAGAGACAATATTAGTTAATAACTTTGCAACTTTGATACAAGGAAGAATTCCCTAAATAAGTCACATTAGGCACAAACTAAAATATATATTATACATATATATACACATATATTTGTAAATTCAACAATTTAAAACTGAGAATTTCATTATCAAATTTATTATGTGATGATTACTTTAGTATACACGCTGTATAGAAACCTGAAAGACAAGTCACAAATAGGTAGAAAATATTCACAATATCTTTATTTGCCAAAGGATTAGTACATAAAATACATAAAGCATTCCTATAAAATTGATTTTTAAAAAAGTAAATACCAAATAGAGACAGGGAAAAAACATGAGTAGCCACTTCATAAGAAAAGCAACTCAGAAAACTGAGAAGCAGGAAGAGATGCTTACCTCATTTGTACTCAGGAATTCAGCTGAGCTATCATTTTACACCCACCAGAATGGCAAAAATTCTTAAACGTCTGACAATATCAAAGGTCAGTGAAGCGATCACAACTACTAAAACAACTGGTGGGAAAATCAATGAAACAACTTTGTAAACAGTTTGACATTTTCAAACAGAGTTTTAAAATGTGCATACTCTGGGGGCATTTTCTCCCCTAGATAAATACTTTCACGTGTATACAGTAACCGGGAACACAAAATTTTTATCAATATTGTTTATGACTATTAAAACTGAAAAACACCCAAATTCTATAAAAATGAAGATGAGATAAATATATAGATATCCTGACACTATTGTTTGTGAAGATCCACACGTATGTGGCAAAAACAAAGAAAAATGCAACATTAAAAGTGATAGTTTTAATTCAGAAGAATAACAATGAAATCAGGGTCAGCCATGGGAACTTCAGTGTTGGTAAAATTGAGTGGGGTGGATGTACATTTGGATGTGTGAAGCAAAATTAATAATTAATGTACTGTGTACTATGTATATTTAATATATATTAAATACACTCCAAATTACAGTTACATAGGCTATTGGAGAATAAATAAAACTCAAAAAAATTTAAAAAATAAGTGTGACAGATTTTAACATGTATATAGGCTTCATACATAATTTTCTTCTGTCAAATTTTTACAATTAATATACTTTTTGCAAAAAGTTCCTGAGCTTTTGTTGGTTTCACTCTGAGTAGCAATAAATCCTTTCCAAAGCAATGGCGATACTGATGTTAATATTGTGTGACAGGATGCCTAAGTAAATACTTGCAAAATCAGTATACTTGACATTGTAAAGAGGAATCAATTCTATTTTATTCATGTTTATGATTCAAAAAGATTTATATTCATCAGCTTTGTAAAAGTCAGTAGATTACATTGTAGTTTTCTACTCGTGAAAAAAAATCCAGTAAAACCACAAAGTTTATTGTGTATGTAACACAATTTTATTTTGTATGGGAGAGGTTACAGCAATATTCTCATGATGATGAACTGAATAGTGTGGATATCATCTATTAATATAGAGTCTCTAATCATGAACTGCATTTTGCCTCCAGGGACAGAAGTTTAGATTGTCTCAATCCTATGCTATTTTAAGTGTTGATTTTGTATTTCTAAAAGGTATTTCTTTTACAGAAATTCTATATTGAGCATGTGGAAACTGCAATTGTCATAATGAAATATTTCTACCACTGTTACTCTGATATTCAGAGAGGAAGGATTTTATTTTTAAAGAAAAGACTACAATGTCATGGAGAAATTGGTTTTCACTTACATACAATGGAATTTAAGTACGACTTTATTGTTTAAAGCTGATAGTTCTAATACAAGTTTAAACAAGGATTCTCAGTCAATAAGAAGTTTTGCTATTAAGAGAGGCAAACAAGGGCCTCCCTGGTGGCGCAGCGGTTGGGCGCTGCGCTGTAGAGCTGTGGGCAGCGGCGATGCATGTTCGACACCGGCTGGGGAGAATCCCACATGGTGTGGCAGACCTCTCCTGCCTCGCCCGCTGCTCCCCTCAGCAGTGTATTTCTGATCTGCCTGTTCTGCTCCCCGCTCTGTCTCTGGTGAACCCTCTCGCCACCCCACACCTCTGGCCTGTACCCCAGCTTGTATGTATAAATAAATAAATCTTTAAAAAAAAAAAAAAAAAAAAAAAAAAAAAAAAGAAAAAAAAAAAGAAAAAAAAACCCAAAAAAAAAAAAAAAAAAAAAAAAAAAAAAAAAAAAAAAAAAACCCACCACAATTTAAAATAGATCTAGAAAAAAAAAAAAAAAACCTCTGTGAAAGTATTTAAAAATTCTTAGTACATGCTGAAGTAGAACTAAGCTCCTATACTGGCATCCTGTTAGTGTCTTGAAAAACAAAATGCCCTCTGATAAGTAATCAGATACATCATTATACACCTGCTAGAACAAAAAGTACAGTATGCTGACTGTCATAAAGAGTAGGAAGTAGGGACTGGATACTTCAAGAGATTGGGGAATAATAAAGAAAAAGGCATCCTTTCAACTCAAAAGACAGTAGCTAATTTTATTCCAGAAAGTGCTGGGAGATGCTGGAACTGGAACTCATTCATACCTGATGACTAACAAGGGCCTTATACAGGCTATCAGATGGGATCAGTATCAGCTTAGAACCTGATCGAAAGCTGTCTACACAGTCAACGTTGGCATGAACAATTATAATGCATTGGATGTAGCCTCAGCTCATAATTTTTTATTCAATCTTCATAACAAGAAATTAAACCAGATCTTAATTTAGTTCCAGCTGCCAGAAAAATACATTATGAATTTTCTTCCTCCCTGTATAGGTTTGCCATATCTACCAAAGCAAAAACAGGAAGTCCAGTTAAATTTGAATTTCAGGTAAACAATATGTATTTAGAAGTAAATACGTCCCATGAAGTATTCGGAGCACTTAAATTAAAAAATATTTACTGATTTTTATTTTGGCCTCTTATAACCCATATTCTCCTCAAATTTTCAAATTTTTCCAACAGTTTGTCTTTGATAAATGTGTAAAAGCAACGGGGAATAATAACTACATTTAGTTTGGACCTGAGAGAGTAATTCTAAACAGCCAGACAAGTTAGATCCTGTAGGCTTATTTGTTATAGAGCTTGGCTATTCATGCCAGGAAAAAATGAGGCTTCTATGCAACCATCATGGGTGGTGAATCTTTGGGTCTTTGCCTAGTGGTGCTTCATTAATTCTTCTTGGTTTAATTTGCATAGGAATAAAAGATTTAATGAGAATGGTGAAAGGTAATAGCTTTAGCAAGATATTTGAGACTATTTTACGTAGTGTGACTAAAGGTAACTGGTCTTCCTGAAAAAGATACTTTTATCAAAAAAAGCCCAACTGCAAGAGGTAAATGCCAAGTGCTCAAACTATAAGATAGAAAAGCCATGTCCCCTGAGAATTTTTGTGCCATCTCAAATCAATCCCAACAAATAGTATGATTAATTACTTAAATCTTCCTTATAGCTCAAAAAAATCAATAAATAATTCTTCTCACAATCATTCTATCTGTAAGTATTGACAAATGTTAAAAATATTAAAGGAAAAGAAATAAATGTGTAAAAAAATGTGCTGACCCCATTCACACACATTTCAGCAATGTCATAAAAGAGTTATAATCTCATTTGATAGAAGAAACAGCAGGACTATTCAAAGACACCGGGGCTAGTCAGAGGCAGTATAAATAGTGTTAGGATTGTAAACTTCATAATTAGACCCTTAGATCACACTGCTACTAAAGCCCCTCGAGATGGCCTTGCTCTTTCTCACAGTTACATTTCCCTCCTGACATCCTAACCATGCAACAGAAACATCAAAATATTTCTCACCACTGATATCACCCCCCCCCCCCAATGTGGATAGAATCTGAGCACCCTTCGGTGCTTAGTCAATCATATGTGCACTCTGCTTACTTTGGGTACTCCAAAAATGTTTCTCAGACTGCTCCAGGACACATCAACTCCTCAAACATCTTTAGTGACTTCTTTCAAGAAGACTTTAAACCAACAGAGCTCAAGGCAGCTACCCAAAGAAGGCACGTCTCTACAAGCATCTTTGCCACAGGAAATGCAATGCCAATAGGGAGTAAGGAATCTTACAAGGATACTCCTTTATTTTATCTCATGTCAAGACCAATGTATAAAATTAAGGACCATTTGGAAATTAGAGCTATATAACGGGGAGTTGCACCAGAATCAGGGTGAGGAAGTAGGAATCTGCCCATCTATAAATGCTTCAACCATAAAAATGTAATTTTCTGGTTAATTGCAGGAAATATAGCTTATGCTATGATCCTTCTGAGGAATCCACTCTCCCCCACTGTTGACCAAAAGGGACAAATTCCACTACAAAAGTTATTAAAGTTTCTACACCCATAACATTCCAAAGCTTTGAGAGGCTTTCAATGGTTCCCAGGATTTTAAGGATGAAGGAGACCATGCCTGTGTGTTCATTTCTCTGCTCATGTTGTCCCTTCAATCAGTTATTTTCACATTTAATTTGACTTCGAGTGACTTGGAGATTTTGGTCCCTTTCCAGAAACACTGAATGTTGATGGTTGAGGCCAAACATTATAGCTTGCAGGCATTCATTATGCTGTTAGAAAGATTCCCCTCTACAAACCTCACTCAGCAGCTTTTTGTTTTAATAGAATTTGATCACATCTACGGACATGAACACTTTCTAATACTCCTAGGTCCTTCTGGATCCCTGAGCACTTGGGGAGAACTTCTCAGTGCAAAAGCTACTTATCCGGGGCATGATGGTGTAGGCCACATACACATACGTCAGAACTGACCTTCAAGTACACTGCTGTACCTAATGCCTGTATTCAACCTGAGCTCTAGAAGGGCACTTCATTTAATTCTGGTTCCATCAGAATGTTTAGACTTTGGTAGAAGTTAATGAAATAGTTGTTGAGTAAGCAAGTGAAAAACTCAGTAATTTAATTTTAAGCACATTGTTTATTTAGGTTAAAAAATCCCTTATAATAAAATTTCTAGTTTACTTGTGTTTTTAAATCATACCTGAAAAGCAAGATTCTTTCCACCATTGGCACGCATAATGTAGAATTAGAATTCATATAAAAATCATGTATTTAAAAGTGTTAAAAAACATGAAAATTAGAAAATAGCTTTTTGTGGAATAATTCTGTTTTATTCATGATCTAAATACCTTGTAACTTAAACTACAACAAAGTAAATGCAAATAAAATATACACTTGGAAGCTTGCTATATATAAAATGTGAATGTCTTATAAACTCAGTATGTAATATATAACAGTTTGAAATCTATGAAAAGTTATATTAATCTGGTTAGCTTTTTAACATAGCTGGCTATGAAAATGTATTTGATATACTCACTAAAATCTCACAGACTTTATATGGATACTAGATATCCTTGCCAGAACAATTTCTCAAGTGAACTATTTTGTTATGATGGAAGAAAACTTCTCATGGTAAGGGAAGATTAATTTTACAGATCAAAATTTTTAGTTCTGTTTGCTCCTCAGATTTTAGGCTGATAGTATAATAAAAGCTTCTACCCTAGTGATTATTGAGCCAATGGAACTATTAAATAGTCTGCATTTCTTAGATTTTTTGGAGTTTTGCACACTTATATTTTAATTATTCCCCTAAATCACACTTGCAATTTCTTAAACGCTGTCCTATACGTTATCTGATTTATAGAAACTCATAAATATATAAAACTTCTTCTAAAGCATTGAATCTGCAATGTCAACATTTATTATTTATTCTTATTCTTGTAAGCTAAAGATTTGGAGTCATTAATGTATGAAGATGCATGTTTCCAGCTATTAAATATCGTATGTTTCCAAAATGCTTTTGTGAGATTCTCCATTTTAATACTTTCCTCTAATGGATATTTTGTGTCAATGTCAAATACAAAGAAGACTTTGTATTTAATATTCTGTGTTCTTAATCTGTGGGGGGAAAGTGACATAGATTATAAATGTGTCCTTAATGTATTTATTTCAGTATCAGAGACATAGCTTGCAGGGTAAAATTTAATTATTATTAGCTGGCTAGAACCACATGCATGTGTCTGTTTCTTTAAATTATTATTGCAAAGAATGTTTCCAATCAACCTATCCAAAATATGAATTGAAACCAAAATTATTTGGATTGATGTAAATGGACAGAGGTTTATGTGGCTTTTTGTAATGGCAGCAAACAGTCAGTGATGGATGAGGTGAAAAGTCCAAGACTGATGCCTCCGATGCCCACACAGAGAGTGATCTACTCACTGCCCCAGCCTGTTGACACACAATGTTTTGCATGGAGGCTTATCCAGAAAGAGTATTTTCTTTGTTTTTTCTTCAGAAGACTGTCTAGTGTCTTTCTGAACACAGATGAGATCTTTCTTACAAAGCTCACTCATGCTCTACATTAGCAAGTTCCTAGCTGTGGCCACAAAATCAGGTGGACCAGCAAGCTATTGCAAAGAGGTATACAAGTGTAATTTTCAATAAAGGCATGCATTGGCTGTGTAATAATCAAGCATATGTTTTGCATATTTATGCAAGGTCAGTATGACATATAATGAATTTCTATTGTGATTAGCAAAACACTCAAAATTGAAATCACTGCTAAATTCATTCATATATTTCTCCTTATTTAAGTTCCCAATCAAGGTGTAGTAGGAATTTCAGTGATACTGTTATGTGGAAGTTCATGGAATTTTTGACGTGAAAAGTAAGATTTTTATACAACAAAAGCTTGGGCTTCTAGGTCTTAATTTTTTTTAATTTAAACAATCAACACAGAAATGAGAACAAATATGAAACATGGTGACATATAAAATTATGACTTTAAACTATGAATTAGTTTTTCAAAGATAAACTCTAAATGATACATCCTTCAAAAATATTTATTGCTAGGCATAATCCCTTAGAAAAATAAAATGCAGAAATTCAGATTCACTTACGGATTTCACTTCACAAAATCACAGCTTCAGAAAAACAATTGTTAATTTGACTCAAGAGAGGACAATCACCTGCACATTATTGTCTGACAAAATTATTTGCATTTTTAAACATGATGTGTGGTAAGATCCTTGCAGATGACAGTAAAATATCAGGAGAGAATTGATTTGCCTATGTTCCATTAGTGTCCTCACAGGCCCTTTTCTGGACAAATCCAGCACTTAAAAAAATTATTTTGCATATTTTACATCATTGTTCATTTTTGTTCATTTTTTTGGTTCATTTTGTTCATTTTGTTCAATGTTTGCTTTCTTTTCTCAGGTGTAATCCCCATAGAATTCCCACCACCAATTCACCTGTGCATCATCACCATAGTTTCTTATGCCATTTTGCTCCCTCTCCCTCCTCCTCCCTGCAGGCTGTCTCTGATTTATAGTTGCAGATCCAGCACTTAACATAAAAAGCTATTTAAGAGATTTTTCTTAACTTACTGTGATTATCTGATGCCCACAGAGGACCAATGACTTCTTCATTATTCTACCAAGAACTCATCTCTCAGGTACTGAAGGCTTAGAACTAAAATCTATAGCATGTTTAAACAAACTCTTTCCTTAAAACCCATATTCATTTTCTATAATCAACAAGTCATTAATCAACAACAAGGCTACTGAGCACATTTTACCTGATTTCTTAAGTCAGGTAAGTATACTTTACCACACCAACAGGCATAATGAAGCAAAAAGACCCTTCCTAGGTCATGCATTTCAGGGGAAAAAGGTTTAGAATTATTTGTTTAAAGGAGCCCTGGCAATTATAGAAGCTTAGTGATCTAACTAGTCTTCGGCTGAATTAACCTGCATTTTCTCATGACCTTTAAGGGACTCACTTTTTTCATTTAACATGTGTTAAGAACCCTAACATTCAGAGCTCTATGATATATAGATTGAGCTGGAGATGAAGAAGAGTCAAGAGGGAGAGGGAGGGATGAACAGGTAGAGCAGAGAAGACCTGGAGGCAGCAAAAACTTTCTATATGATACTGTATTAAGAAACACATGTTTAGCCACTTGTCCATATCCATAGACTATATGCACCGAGTCTATACATAGTGTAAACCTTGAACTTTGTTACTGTGATGTGTCTATGCATGTTCACCGGTTGGAACAAATGTTGATAATGGAGGAGATGCTGCTAATAATAGGGGGGCTGTGCATGTGTGGAGAGAAGAGATATTGGGAAATATCTGTACCCTTTCCTCAGTTTTGCCATGAATGTAAAAAGGGCTCTAAAAAGTAAAGTCTTTTAAAAATAGAGTCCATGCAGTTTTCCATTTCCAATGTCAGAAAATTAGATAAAGGAATTGTGGAATATATGGTCAGTGGAATACTATTCAGCTACACACAAAATAAATGATTAAATAGAACAAAATAGAAGGATCTTCAGATGATCATGCTAAGTGAAGTAAGTCAGAAAGTAGAAGATATTAATTGGTTTCATTCAGTTGTGGAATTTAAATAACCAAAGAAAATAAAGTAGCAAAACCCATATCAAAAAACCCAGAAACAACAAGTATTGGTGAATATGTGGAAAAGAGTATGGAGATTTCTAAAAATATTAAAATATCTCTACCATGTGATTCAGCAATACCACTCCTACATATCTACCCAAAGAATGCAAAAATACTAATAAAAGGGGAAATATGCACTCCTACATTCACTGCAGCACTATTAACAATAGCAAAGCTATGGAAACAAGGTAAGTACCCAAAGACAGATGAATGGATTAGAAAGATGTGCTATATATACACAATGGAATACTACTTAGCTATAAAAAGGTAAACTCTTGATTTATGTGATAGGATGGACTGAACTGGAGAGGATTAAGTTAAGCAAAATAAGTCAGAGGGAAAAATATAAATAGCAGATGGTGTCACTTATATGTGGATTATAGAGAAGCAAAATAAAGGGTCATATAAAATCAAACCAATAGCAAACCTAGAATTTTGACCGTAGGGTTGAGGCTACTAGAGGGTGAGAGAAGGAAAACAAAGTGGGAAAGGTACACTTTGGACTGTGGTGGAGGACTTTAAGTGTCTTGGTGGTGGTGTGGTGTGGTAACATACACCTGAAAGATGTCATTTTATGCCTGCAAATCATATAAAATGTTATAAACCAATATTACCTCAATAAAATAAAAAGCAAAAAAAATTTACATGTATACCAGGAATTACCCAGAAATGTGATACTCTCTATTAAAATAGCTAATGTTTATTAAATCATTACTTACTTGAAAAAAATTGTAAGACTCATGAAAAATATCCTGATTACTAAAGGGAAAGAAAGGTGGTCGGAGAGGAGGAGTCGTGCAAAGGAAGGGAGTGGGCACTGGCGTTGGGAAGAAGGTGACTGATCCATGTGCACATATGGCAGCTTGAAGTTGTTCCCCCCAAGTAATGTAGTTATGCAAATGACTGCCAAATAAAATTTGAGAAAGAAATAAAATATATGACACAATAGACAAGGGAAGAATACAAATAAACTATGATTACCCTCATGGCATTAAACTGCATTTTACTATTTCCTGAAGTAGAAACAGAATCAAAATTTCAGAGCTGGACTCTAAGCATTTCCTCCACACCTGAGGGAAAAATGTAAAAGCACAAATGGACTATTTGTTCCTTTTTGGCATTTGAAAATAAGACCCAATGTGGGAAGCTCTGGCATAGCCCCTTGCTATTTTGCAGAGCTGTTTTGCATAGATTCATCAGCTATGGGAACAGCCAAGCTCCTCCAGAGAGAAAGAGGGGAACTCAGGCTCATTGCACCCTCTCCAGAAAAGGGGGTAAATCCACATTTGAATCAGCCTGAAGGTTAATAGAGAAAGGAATCACATAAACGCATTCCTTTTCCCTAAGGCAAGGCTACTGTCAGCAGAAGATGATTGAGTTAGCAAAGGCATTTCCTCTTTTTTTCCCTAAAAATTTCAGCATCATGAATTCCACCCATGCATAACATCCTCGTCTCCCCCACCACACACACTTAAAAAAGAGCATCAAAGTGTCAATTATGTAAACCTCCCCCTTTCCCAGATTTCTCATCACAAACAAATAGTATGATAGGGAAATAGCTAAAATTGGTTTAAATGTTTTAAAATTGCCATTCCATCATTCTGGTAATAAAGGAAAATGGGAAATGCAAATAGGTAATTATGCTTTGCGGCATCTATAAATTGGGTGCTGACAACTTGGGAAGAAATTCGTTTTTATTGTTTCACCTTAATATTCGCAGAACAATCATTTTATAGCCTGTATAAGGTATGGGGACCACAGAAGAAAATATCTTTGAGAGAGGGCCTCCCTGGTGGCGCAGTGGTTAGGCGCTGCGCTGTGGAGCTGTCGGCAGCGCGTGATGTGGGTTCAGTGCCCGGCCGGGGAGATTCCCATATGTTGCAGCAGACCTCTCCTGCCTCGCCCGCTGCTCCCCTCACCAGTGTATTTCTGATCCGCCTGTTCTGCTCCCCACTCTGTCTCTGGTGAACCCTCTCACTGCCCCACGCCTCTGGCCTGTACCCCAGCTTGTATGTATAAATAAATAAATCTTAAAAAAATATATCTTTGAGAGAATCAGTAATCATACTTTGTAGTCCAGCATTTGACTCTTGTTCATTGGTGTATAAGAATCTACATATAATACAGATATGATAGATTACTTTTCAATATTTAGTGACCTTGCCACCAAGTATATAAAAACTTTTACATTTGCTTCTGTAGTGGGTTTATAAAAAGAAATACTACTTTTACATGGATGATTTCGTAATTAAGATCCATTGGTCAAATCATAACTCCTTTATTTTGTTTTCTACCATTCATGTAAAAATATCCTACTAATTTTCTAGCTTCTAACACTGGTCCAAACAAGGTTAGAACCTCTATTACATCTTAATGTTTTATCTCATGATTACTTTTTGCACCATTACTAATACTCACAAGTAGGATTTTCACACGTGCAAAAGCCATCTGGTATGCTCCAGACCATGAGATCTTGGAGACCTGTTCTACCAGAAAAGGACTTGATTCATTTAGCATTGCTCATTTAAAATATTTTCTTTGGTTGGTCTAGTGCTTGTTTTAAATACTTGAGTGCTCCAGTTTAAGATTTATTATGCCCATTAGTATTGCTTTGTTGAAACTGTACATGCATTCTAACAAGTATCTACAATTTATGATGGTAAGTTCAAAGTTGTATAATTATTGTAGTAATTTCCAACTCATTCACTTGTCATTTTTTATTTCCAGACCTTCCCACAAAAATTTCCAAAATTAAAAAGGCTCTTGTCCAACTTGGTCTTTGTTCAAAAGTTAATAATTTTAGCTTTTGGTGAAGCAAAAGTCTGTTTTAAAATATATCAACCATTTTTTCCTATTTAGCATATAACGGATGGGTCATGAAACCTCAAAAACTGGGAAAGTGACTAAAACATTCAACTGCATGATGCTGGAGGTCACTTTTCCAAAATGCAGTCTTTTGGACTAATGTTTTAGAGTCAGTAGAAGAAAGAGGAGGAAGCTTCCTTCTAAAATTTTTTTGATATCCCAATTAAGAAGACCTTGCCAGATCACGTGGTGAAAAGAAGCAGAGTCTTTCTGCTGGGCCCGCTCTGATCCATCCAGTCACCTAGAGGAAGTCACCGCAATCAGGAGGTGTTATTTGAACAGCTTTGTCCTATGGAGCCTCTATGTGGGCAGCCTGGTCCTGTCTCACTGCCCATAACTCCGTTCCTCCTTGTTCTTTCGCACAGTTCTGTAACTTCACAGACGGGCCCATGTCCTGGTCTTTGGGCCCAGTAGAGCACTTTGCCTTAGTTTTCAAAGATGTATCTTTCCGAAGAGTAATAAAATGGCCTCTTAATGAATAGTACAAAAATGTTGTGAGCAACTGACAATTAGAATCTGGCACAGATATTTCAAGAAATTAGTTGCTTTTTGATACAGCAGATTCTTAGGCTTAAAAAACAGGTCTTAGGTTTTGAAAAATAGCTGTGTTGTCTATTGAAACTTTCATGAAGCGTGTTTGCATGTAGGTCATTTTAATATCTATTTTTCAAGCTAAATGGACTCTTACCCCAAATAAAATTGTATTACATATTATAATATATAAAATGATAAAATGGAGTTTCTGACTGGAGGTGGGAATTCAAAGTCCATCAACTCAGTCTTTCTTTTGCTGTTAAGGTTGGTATCTGAGGCAACTCCAAGGAATCTTAAGTTACTCTGAAAGGCAAAGCTTGAAAACCATCTTCAAAGGCTTATTTTCAGTCTTAGCTATAGAAATTAAGTTAATAGCCATGAGGCAGATACATTTTCATGCTAATCAACATCAAGTAGAGGAGGTAACATCTGTGTTTTTCACTCTAGACCTAACTCTGGACATACATAACTCCAAATCTCAAACAAATTGCATCACCTTTTACAGCATCAGTTTCCTTCACTGGAAGTCAGAATACATCACCTCTCGTGCACCAACTTCACTGAAATGAAATGTAATAAATTCCAGTGCCATCAGGAGGATAGTCTTCTGAAATCTATAGTTTCATAGTACCAAAAATATCATAGGCAAACAATGAAGAAAAATCACTGTAATTTCCTGTAAAAGAAAAGGAGGCTTTCCCATTAAAACTTTATAATTTAGTATTTCCAAAAATTTTACTCTGAATAAGAAATTTTGTGTCTTAACATTCTGTAAGGCAATAAATTCAAGTCAAGATTTATTATACTAATTTTTTCAATGTGGTAGCATTAACCACACATGCCACACCTTCTTGAGATCTGGCGGCTGTATTTACTCCTGCATAATAAGACTGTTTATAGATCCAGAGTTTGCTCTTACGTGAATTGCCAAAAAGTGTAAAATGCCAGGTGTTGTCAAATACTGCTGTCACTAAAGTAAATATAATTAAATACTTCTTTCATGAACCATAGCAACAAAAGAAAAATATTCTAAAGTCAAATACAGCTTGTCAGTGATGGACTTTTCTCAATTAATTAATGATCTTGTACTGAGTTTAACTTGGAGAATATAGACAGTTAAGTTAATTTGGTGATTTTATGTCTCTAAGCTGAGTAACTTGGAAAGTACAGACACATTGGTTTAAGTGCTAGGTTTACTCAGAGATTAGTTTTAATTACAAGAAAATGGGTTTTGCATTTGCATTTTTGTGTTTATTATGGGCTGTAATCAGAAGCCAGGAAAGCAAAACAAAACATTAATTGAGCCAATTAGGTATTTCTGCCAGGTTGTCTCTACTGTATGGGAGTGTATGGAAAGGAAAAATTTGAGTTAGTTCCTTCAAGAAGAGAACAGAATTCAAACACAACTTAAGTGCTTCAGCGCTTGCTGCACTTTTAAAATCTTCTGTAACATGTTTATAGTTTATATCATCATTCTCACTTGAATCTCACTGCACCATCACCACTTAGGACACACTCCTATGAGGATTTTGCTAGTCATCATTTGAATTAATTCTCCTTAGTATAAGACTATGCCTTTCCTCCTCACAAGAGTGATTCTAGATATTTAAAATGAAGTATATCTAGACAATGGAGAGGAGTTATGTGTTAAGTATAAATATGGGAGCTAAAGTGTTTTTTTTTTAATATAATAGAAATCTGTTATTTGGTTATATACTCTATGTGATGTGATTCTAATAAGATGGAATAAATGTTAAAGAAAAGTAAGAATTGGAACCTTGAATAGAAGTATGCCAGGCTTAGGAAAATCTCAGTTGCCTGATATGTAATAAGGTCATTTATTATCCCCTTTGTGTCTCCTAGCAGAAAAAATTTTCATAACTGTTATGGGAATATTTAAAGTATATGTTCATATCACAAAAGATGAAAGAAGCTGCTTTTCAAATGTAGATTATTACACATGCAGAAATCTGTGTCCACTGATCACTTAAAATATGGCTCCATGGACCTCCCTGGGGGTCCAGGGCTTAAGTCTCAGTCATATCAACTCTTAAAGCCTGAGTTTAATGCCCAGCCAGGTAGCTGACCCACATGGTGCAGCAGACCTCTCCTGTCTCACCTGCTGCTCCCCTCAGCAGTATATTTCAGTAAATCTGCCTGTTCTGCTCCCCACTCTGTCTCTGGTGAATCCTCTCATCCCCCACACCTCTGGCCTGTACCCCAGTTATTCTACACAAAATAACAATACTAATACTAATACTAATAATAAATTGGGGGGAAAATATGTGCTCCACATATTTTTTGTTGTTTTGTTGTTCACATAAAGTGAACAAACATTACCCCTGGCTTTCATGGCAGGAAACCCAATCAGGCACTGATGGCCAAGGCAAGTCTCAATAGCACCGATTTTACAGGGGAACTAGTTGAACAAAACAATATTCTTTAATCTCTCAGGCTAATATTCAAGTACTCTTCAGCGTCTTCTAGTATCTGGTAGTTTTGATTATTCACCTGGCACAAATGTCCAAAAATTGTATCATAGACAGATACTTCAAGGATATATTGGATTGCTACAATATTTAAATTTAGTATCTGAACACTAAATTTAAATTTTAAGTTGCCAAATAATTATTAGGCCCTTAGCATTTCTATTTGTAAAATATTGGATGGGTAACTAGGAATACAAAATTAAATAATTAAATATAATGTTAATATCTGAAAAATTCCATATTTTGACTTAGGAGTCATGGAAAATATTTTTAAAAGACTTCTGTGACTTCCACAAAACAAGAATTAGACTTAAAAAAAAGAATTGGAAAAACAGGGATTCCAGTGTCATCACTGGGTTTTGGTAGAGGATAGTTCTCTAACATTTTCTTCATGCTAATATCTGAAATCATTTCTTTTGGTTCTGTCTCCCATTTGTGATCTTGCCCAACAATCTTGTTGCAATCTGATCTACTGTTTTTTAAGATTTATTTATTAAAGCATACAAGAGCTTGGGTATAAGCCAGAGGTGTGGGGTGGTGAGAGGATTCACCAGAGACAAAGTGGAGAGCAGAACAGGCAGATCGACTGAGTACACTGCTGAGAGGAGCAGCTGGCAAGACAGGAGAGGTCTGCTGTGCCATGTGGGAATCTCCCTGGCCAGGGATCGAACTTGTGCTGCAGTGGCTGCTGATCGCTTCATCATGCTACGTTTAACCTGTTGTGCCACCAAGGAGGCCCTTTGCTAAATTTTGTTCCTTGTTACCTATAACCCCTTAGGAAGTGATGCTTTGGACAACTCTATTGATTTGGACGTTCCACAGCCAACAACAATTCCAGTCCAATCTTACACCTAACCCTAAGTTCTTTTCTTTTTTTATGTGTATTTTTTTTAATTGAGGAAATATTGATTTATAACACTAACTATATGATTTGGAGGAAAAGGTTCACATCTCTGCAGGTGTACGCTACCACATATAACCACCACAAAAGTACCTATAACCCTAACACCATAGTCCATTGGTCATGCTGCATACTTTGCTCCTTATTCCCAAATTCCCCCTCTGGTAGCCTCAATTCTACAATCAGATTTCTAAGGTTTGTTTTGGTTTAATTTTGTCTGTTCCTTTGTTTTGTTTCTTTATAGTCCACATATAATTGACACCATCCAGTATTTGTTTTTTTTTCCTTCTAATTTAGCTTAATCCCCTCCAGTTCCTTCAATGTTGTTGCAAATGGAAGGGTTCATTTTTTATAGCTGAGTAGTATTCCATTATGTATATATAACATATCTTCTCAATCCATTCATCTGTCATTGGGCACTTAGGTTGTTCTATGAACTGGCTATTGTAAATAATGCAGCAATTAACACAGCGGTGCATCTATCCCTTTGTGTTAATGTTTTTGCATTCCTTGGGTAGATGCCTAAGAGAGAAATTGCCATATCATATTGTCAGATATATCTGTAGCATTTTGAGAAATCTCCATACTAGATTTTTAATACAGAGAAGACCATAATTCTATTCCTTCCTGTTACATGGGGGGTTTATACAGGTGATTTTATTTCACTCACTAGCAGTGTTTAGTAATTGGCTGTTGAATAAAGAGATCAATGCAGTAATACCTAAATCCTTGGTACTCCTCCAGACTTTGTGCTGTTCTGAATTTCTATAATGCATTATTTTGATTTTTGTTTAGGAATTCACACACTATAAAATTACTTCGCATCTCATTGGAAAAAAGATGATTATTCATGTAAAAGCAGATGTCAATAGCCTTGTTTTGTTTTTTCCAATAATAAGTTTTTGAAAGTATGGGAACAACTTAAATTTAGAGTATTTGGTAATTCTAAAGTCTGATTGCTTACTACTGAGATAATTTTTCTTCAGACTTTGTAACTACAAAATCTACTGCCCTGGTCGCCTAGCTGTATGAGAACCTAAACTTTCTGTGCCACTCAGAGGTTCAGTGTGAGCCTAATCTCAAACTTGCACTCTCGTATGATATACCACATTAGGTCTCAAGTTGGTTCATGTTTTGAATGCAGATTGGAGAGCAGGGGTAGTAATCTCTCATGCTTATAAGTAGACATTGTCTGTTGTATGAATGAGACTGTAAACAGAAAAATAAAAAGAACTGATTTTGTTTACTTGCGGTATAATTCCTTTTTTCATGTCTTTGTATGTTTTAACTTTAGCTTATAGCACAACTCACAGTGGTTTTCCTGGCAGTCTCACTTAGGATAATCACTAAGCCTCTTTAGTATATCAGCCAGAGCAGAAAGTTGTCTCTCTTTTCCCAGAAACTGAACCATAAAAAATCATTACATACACATATAAAACTAGATTTTACTCAATTTCTCTTATAGTCCACAGATGTGGAGGATTTTTCATTTTTATGTTGATTCAAAGTATTTGGGTAAGATCACACTTTCTTAAATTCATAAAGTTGAAAGTCAACTAATTTCTATGCTTATCTTTTAAAAAATGTACTTGAATCCAACCTTATAATTTCCCCTAAAAACTTCCAGTCTATCTTCTAATGCACAAATAAGGTGTTTCAGGAACTTGTTGCTCTGACAGAATTTTATGGTCAATAACATTGGCCATGTCCTGTTGAAATGAGTATTTTCCCCACTGGTACATTATGTAATAAGCTACAACCTCAGAGTGAACATCTGTATTGTGGAAACACCATGTGTAGAATTTTGAGGTCAAGCTATGTTAAATCTATGTTCTCCAAAGTCAGTGCCTTTCATAACAAATGACATACAAATGTCAACTTTATTATGTTCCTAGCAGCTACACATCTATTATTATTTTGACTCTACAATAAAATTTCCTTATGACAATGCCATTATTTTAAGTGTATAATGTATCCTGTATGCTTAAGGTCAAAGAGTAGGCTGTCTCTTTTGTTCTCTCTTTTTCAGCCATTTTTTAGCAATTATTTCCTTCTTCTTGTTAGCTTTGGGTTTATTTTGTTCTTTTTCTAGTTCCTTAAAGTGTAAAGTTAGGTTATTGATTTGAGATTTTTCTTATTTTTTAATAAAGGCATTTATAGCCTATAAATTTCCTTCTGATCAATGCTTTTGCTGCATCATATAAATTTTGATATTTTGTGTTTTGTTTTCATTAATCTCAAACCATCTTATCATTTCCCTTGTAATTTCTTCTTTGGTCCATTGGCTAGTTAAGAGTGTTGTTTAATTTCTATATATTTGTGAATTTTTCAGATTAATTATGCTATTGATTTCTAGTTTTATTCCATTTTGGTTAGAAAACATACTTTGTATGGTTTAAATAGTTATAAATTTATTGAGATTTGTTTTGTGACATGTAATATTTGGTCTATTATGGAGAATTTTATGATGCTATGAAGTTCCATATGTATCTGAAAAGAATGTATATTATACTATTGTGGGTGGAGTGTTTTGTACATATTCACTAGGTTGGAATATGATTTTTTAGTATTATCCCCCCAAAAGTTATTTTATGTCAATAAAACTGTTTAAAACATATTGAGACAAATGGGATCATATTATATTCCTGGTTAAAATTTTTCAGTGCCCCAATAGCCTAAGACAGACGTTAAATTCTCTGGAAGAGCAGACAATGTTTCTGATGATATCAGCTCCTGTAATTTCTCTACCATACATCTTGTGTTCCTACCATGTAGATCAATTTGAACCTAAACCAAGAAGTCACAATATTTAAAATCTCCTCGTTGTACAGTTTTTTCCGTGGTCAATGGCCCTATCCCTTTTCCAGAGAGACACATCTTTATCCCTTCAAGATTCAGTTCAAATCACATTTGCCAAGTTCTCCCCAGTTCACCAAGGAGCTAGGCCCTGCCTCTCCTGTAATCAATAGGTCCTTGTTCAAGCTACTAAGATTATACTATTGATGCATTAAAATTATTGCTCAGCTTTTAGTTTCCACCATTATATTTAAACTATGAGGGCACAGTCTCTATTAGACTTTTCCCCCAGTGGACCTTAGAGTTCAATACATTTTTGTTAAGTATATATGAGATCTCAAGATGAAAGAGGTAAAACAAAAACAAACAAAAAACAAATTGCTTATTAAAAAAAAAAATCATGGTACACAAAATTTCACTATTATCACAGTTCTCTTGTCCTGAGGGTAAAAACCGCACAACTATCTCTTACCATAAGGAGAAACAAGTTTACATCCTATTTTCCAACAATAAATTATTTCACAGGCTACATCATCTAGATTTGTATCTCTCTCTGCCCTGAGTGAGACCTTGTTGTGCATACATCTCAGGTATCCTTATGCTCAAATTATTGGCGTTTAAACAACGTTATTTGATTATAATTTTTTTAGTTTTTTGAAGTAGAAAAAAATCTATAAAACTGAGAATAAAGCTGACTTAAAGCTACCCTATTTTTAATCTAGCAGTCATAGTGTAATTAAGTTTTAATTTATTTTGTCATATTTTCTTTAGCTGATCTTAAAACAACCCAATGCTTTAAAAATATTTCCTGCTTCCTGGTTTGTCCACTTTGATTTTGTATAATGGTTGCTCTTTCTTAATTAAAAGGGCTACTGGAGGATAAAGGGGTGGTAATACAATCAGGCCAAAGTTTTTCAAATTTCCTTCTTTATTGCTTTCTGCCTTAATGAAAACATTCTCACACTAAGCCCTGGTGATATAAAGAACAACATAGCATTGCATATAATGTTATAGTGCAAATCAAAGAAAACAATTTTGTTGCTCTCTAAGGAATCTGGTAGCAAGAGAGTTTAAAATTTTTAATATTTGAATTTGTCACAGAAATATCATTCTTACAATTAAATTTACTGTTCATTGCATTATAATTATTTTCACCTATTAAATCAAGTGAGCAAGATACCGTCTCTTCAACAGAGCTTGAAACCAGCCAAGTGGCTGGTGAATTAAGAAAATTCAGATGGGACAAAGTTACAAAACCAGCTTCAGAAGAGAGACTCTAATCCAATTGATTATTCCTCAGAGAGCCTGTGAGTTTTTCTTCCATAGCAAACAATTCTTGTCTGCTCAGCTTTAAATAACTCTTACGTGAAATGTATATTCCACGTTTTAAAGCTTAATTGTATTTTACTTTACATATACACTTCAGTTAACATAGAGCACTTAGAATCTATTTGGTATTTTTGATTTCTCAAAGTAAAAAAGAATTTAGATTTTTAGGTTTGATATGGTTGTGTCATAATCATCTCATAATTGACTATTTTAATTTTTGGCAATAAAAGGAAATTGGGTATCTTTGGAAACTGTAAAACCTGGTTTAATCCTTCTCTTTCTAGAATCTTAATAGGTTGGATAATTAAACAATATCCAGAGAACTAAAGAAATGGGCATTTTAATTGCTTATTTTATCTTGAGTTACTTTTTAATGAACACGGCTCATTACAATTTTACAATCCAAAAGTGTTTACTAATTCTAGTAACTAAAATTTCTTTTTCAGCTAGATGAGTGATCAGAGACTTTTTGTTGCATCTCAAAATCTAAATAAACTACAGACTTTCTTCTAAATAAATAAACAAACAAACAAACAAACAAACTATGAAATCCAGACCAATAGAACTATTCCAGTCTATGGATAGTGTGATTAATTCAGGGAACTTTGGCCCGGTAACAAGGTCAAGTGTTTTTCCCTGTGAGAAATTTTCAACTTATGGATAAAATCGATCAGATTTGGATGAGCATTCCTTCAATGGGAAGAGCACTAGAGAGTGACACTTGGTAAGGAAGCGATTGGAAAAGCACTGCCCTCGCTGGTGGTTTCTCATGGAGCATCACTAAGACTGCTGAGGAGGTCTTGAGGGATTATCACCAACCAATGGAGAATTAAAGGCTGAACGTACATTATGTGGAGAAGTGACTCACTAATCAGGCACCAGCGTGAGTCTAGGTATCACGTACAATGAGCATCTGTTCTGTGCAGGGTGCTCAAGAGATACAGAGTGAGGAGAAAAGACACACATTTTGGTCTGAGAAAATATTTCTCAAGTTGTGATTCTAGGAGATTCTACAGCAGAACTGCCTTGTGTGTGTGTCAATAATGTGGGCACCATTCAGATTGTTGAATGAGAAATTTGGATACTGTGGCCTGGATATACGTAGTTTGATCTTCCAGAAATTTCTATGCATACAAGCATTTGAAAACTATTGCTGTTGAGCTTCTACTCAGTAAAGAAATAAAACAAACTTGGCAAGCTACTGTGATATACAGCACAGTTTGATTTTTGCAGAGGGAGAGTTAGAAACTCTTATTTATATTTGAAAAGGGGGAAATGGTGCCTGACAAGCAGAATCTGAATATACCTAAGAAAGGAAGACTGTTTGACATAGATTTTTTTTAAAGACTTATTTATTTATGCGTACAAGCTGGGGTACAGGCCAGAAACATGGGGTGGCAAGAGGGTTCACCAGAGACAGAGTGGGCAGAACAGGCAGATCAACAGAAATACACTGCTGAGGCGAACAGCAGGCAAGACAGGAGAAGTCTGCCCCACCATGTGGGAATCTCCCTGGCAGGGAGTCAAACTTGCCAGGGAGTCAAACTCTTATCACCACTCCCCACAGCTTCACAGCGCAGCGCCCAGCTGCTGCGCCACGGGGGAGGCCCCGTTTGACATAGATTTACTGAGAAAATATGTGGTATTTCTATTGCTGGCATTTGGAGAAACCATGCTTGAGATGAAAGGAAAAACTGAGTAATTATGAAATACTGCATTTTTATTAGTAATATTCCTCAACTCTCACATTATAACACTTGAAGATCTTTTAAAAATGCTCAGCCTCCATCCCTCAAAATTACCATTATGTTTGTTTCTTCTTTTTTATTCTTAAGATTTATTTATTTATGCATACAAGAGCTGGTGTTTAGGCCAGAGGTGTGGTGGGGGGTGGGAGTGAGAGGATTCACAAAGACAGAGTGGGTAGCAGAACAGGCACAACTACTGAAATACACTGCTAAAAGGAGCAGTGGGAGTGACAGGAAAGATCTACTGTGCCATGTGGGTTAGTTCCCTGACCAGGGATCAAACTCAAGGTACAGTGGCTGCAGATAACTTCATAAACTCCTTGCATCTTGTTTCTTATAGAACTTTGACATCATATTTAAAAATATATATATTACATTGTATTATTATTTAAAGCTTTTTTTTCAAAAAGAAAAATAAAAAAGATGTGCTATTTCACAAAAGCAAGTGATCAATTTGCAAAGTAAAGAAGTGATGGATTTTAGTTTGAGGTTTTTAGAATATTTAGGCTGCTAGTTCCAGCTGGTTATAGGATATGCAAGTGGAAGTTCTAGAAAGAAGCTGGAGTAAGAGATGCTGTCTTGGAATGGGGACATTTTAAACATTTAGCATGGGTGAGGAGAGAGATACAATTAGGATTTAGAGAGGGAAAAAGAGTAAGAGACATGAAAGTGCCTAGAATTGATTGTAGCAGAAGAACCAAGGCATAATCACAGGAAAGAGTTTCAGTAGATTCAGACTTTATTATGGACAGATAGAACAGTAACTCAGGACTAGCTTCCCATCAGAATCTTCAGGTGTGTGGTCATGTTTGTGGGCCACTGGCTACAGCAAATAATAAAGAAAATGGAATGGCTCTGAATTTGGTGATTTGATAACTGGTGATTTTCAAGATAACAGTCTTAATATTTGGGGTTGAAAATCAAATGGCAAAGGAGTTAAAACGTCCAAAAAGATACATGCACCTCTATGTTTATTGCAGTACTGTTTACAATAGCTAA
Organism: Scalopus aquaticus; assembly: GCA_004024925.1. Taxonomy (NCBI): domain Eukaryota; kingdom Metazoa; phylum Chordata; class Mammalia; order Eulipotyphla; family Talpidae; genus Scalopus; species Scalopus aquaticus. The sequence continues at coordinate 288,652 of PVIJ01000130.1, forward strand.
GATATGGAAACAACCCAGATGCCCAAAAATAAATGATTGGATCAAGAAGATGTGGTACATATACGCAATGGAATATTATTCAGCAATCAAAAAGAATAAACTCATGCAATTCGCAGCAACATGGATGGAGCTAGAAGGAATCATGTTCAGTGAAATAAGCCAGAAAGAAAGAGAAAAATATCAAATGGTTTCACTTGTAACAGTAATACAGGAGAACCAAATGAGAGAGAGAGACATTCAGCAAGGGCGGGGGAGGATAAGGGCTCAAAATGGGGGCGAAAAGGGCACAAGGGACTATGGTGATGATTCATGGGTGATTCAGTGGTGGGTGACCTACGGGGAATACACTATAATGTAAAAGATATAAATAATAATAAAAATATATATATATAAAAGAAAAATATGTGAGGTAGTAAAGAAGGTACACTGATTAGACCACACTGTTTTAGAAAAACATTTAAAACCAAGTCAAATGTTTGTACTTCTACAAAACTACTTTTAGACAAAATAATGATATACAGAAGATAGCACTGAAAAGAAATTAAACCAGTTTAACACCATTAGGTTTCTGCAACCCCAATAGCCACAAAGGACAGAGGTAGCAAGAAACAGGATGATATGACAAAGTTTGGGTATGACTTGAATAACAATGATAGATGGAAATAGTCTATAATCCTCCATGGTCATTCAATTCCTCATTTACGTCCTTTGTAGTCTTTTCTCCTTTCCATTTTCTTGACTGTTGCTCTCTTACATAGGGAAGTGAAGTGATAGAGTAAGCTGGAGAATCTAAGACGGATAAGTTATTTAAAATATTTTCTATCACTAATTTTGTCTTTGATTGTATCAGAGCTTTTTATTTCAAGGAAACTTTCATTTTGATGAGAAAGAGAGACAGGCATGAAAATTTATCTCTATTTTCTGTCAAGGATCTGCATAAAATGTATATTTGAGGCTTTATTACCATACAGATTTCAGTGTTTTAGGGTCACATTTACATGTTTCTACTTTTGTCTTTTTATGCTTAGATTTAGAAACCAAATAATTTTTTTAAAATAATGACTCTTGAATTTAAGTATAATTGATTTTATCAATGGAAACTTTGGCACTGTTGATGCTTCTAGAATTTAATGCTCATAAATTCTGAATTTACTTCAAACTGTTTCTTCTCTCCTATTTAGCCCAGGTAATTTTTCTAGTTTTTATTATATTTAAAACTTTCTGCTTTATCCCACCCAAACACCACATTTATATCTCTTTCAGTCTCAACTGTTGCTTCTGTTCTGGCATTCAGTGATGAATATTTGAGTAGACTGTTTTAGGAAACACATAAAAACACAACTATCCTATTTTTTTGAAGACTGTCCTTGCCATTTTGCACAAGTGCTGCACCATTTTACATTTCCAACAGTGTACTGTAATTCAGATTTCTCATATACTTTCCAACACTTGATTTTTTTAAAAAATAAGATTCATCCTAGTAAGTATAAGCTAATATCTCCTTGTAGTTTTGACTTGCATTTCCTTAATGATTAGTGATGCTTGGTATCTTTCCATATACCTGTTGATCATATGTGTATCTTCTTTAGAGAAATGTTTATCAAGATTTTTGCCCAGGTTTTAATCAGGCTACTTTTCAAAAAATTAAAAATAGAACTACAATGTGATCCAATTAGGTATGATTCTGTGTATGTATCAAAAAAAAATTGAAATCAGGACTCAAAAAGATATCTACATTCCGATATTCATTACAACATTATTCACAACAGCCAAGATATGGAAATAACCTAAGTGTCCACTAACATTTAGAAGAAATGTGGTTTATGTTTATAATGGAATATTTTTCAGGCTTACAAAAGAAGCAAATCTTTTATATATATATATATATATATATATATATATATATATATATATATATATATATATATATATATACTGGAAGACATTTTGCTAAGTGAATTAAGCCAATGACAGAGGGACAATTACTGCATGAGTCCATTGAATACAGTATTTAAAATAGTTAAACTCACAGAAAAAGAGTAAAATGATTTGCCAGAGGTTAGGGGAAGGGAGAAATAAGGAGTTGTTGCTCAGCAGGCATAAGGTTTCAGTTCACAAAATGCACAAGTTCTAGAGATGTACTATAAACCATTGTGCTATAATCAATGCTGTGTTGTGCATATAAATATGTTAAGAGTTCTTGTAATAACAACAAAAATATCAACCGAACGTAGTGAGAGAAATCTCAGTAAATTTTTTTTAAATTTTATTTTAACTTAGTTTTATTCTAACTCAGTAAAAATTAGTTATAGAAGCCAGGGATGGGCACCTGATCCAATTTGATTCTCTTTATCAGTGCCCTACTTTACCCAATGTTGTTGAGAAGCACCTATCCTGGGAAAATAAGGGGCCTGCCAAAGTATAAAGTGAGCATACATGAGATAAAATAACCATACTTCCTCAATAATTTGCTCCAGTCATATGAACAAACAAACATCCTTTACCGTTAGGCCAGTCTGAGTTGAAATTTATATAATTTGCAAACAAAGCATTTTCTAAAATAGAAGAAAAATCAGCAGATGAGGAGTCGAAAGACCAAGTTGCAGTTTGTATCACATACTGGACACACAGGAAATACTAACTGAATGGAGTTATCAAATTTTCTAGGCTTGTTGGGACAGTTTGAATGTATTTTTTATTTTATACTTTATTTCTCCTTTTTTGCCTATTCAACAGAAAATTTATTACATTGAAATGCTAAAGTTGACATCATTTTTGTGGCATTATCTAACCAAGGTTAAAACTGAAAATTCTACTTCAGAAACTTTTGTAAAGAAAGTTAACAATTATGTTTTATTCACTTAGTAAGAAAAACCAGTTAACAGTTTATGTAGAGAAAAGATAATGAGGACTTGAGTGAGAAGAGTCGGGGAGCAGTTCACAAAATTGCAGCCATGTTGGGATCCTGACAAATGTCAGAGGCTAAGTCATGCTAGATAATTTTAAGAAAGTGTAATGATTTGAAAGAGCGTGTTGTAGGTGCTATCAAGTTTAAGTTGGGACTTGGTTAAACTCCAAAATGTGGTTGAAGAGACCATTACTTACTTGAGTCGGTAAGCCTTGCTTCCTGATCTCTTACTGTTTTTATGACTTCAGGATCCTCTCCATAAGAATGTGACATCAAATCCTAATATCTGCTCCAATTTTATTTGATCTGTCATACTTGTTTTCCTTCAAGATGATGATTTGTCAAGTCTCAAATACTATAATTCATGGCATTCAAATTAAGATTGGGAGTCAACTTGAGCCAACGCAAGTTTGTTTGTTTGTTTTTTTCCCCTTTGAGCTACAAGCAGTCTTCTAAAGTAAGTTTATGCTCAAGTCAAAATACTGATGACTTCTGTCAGGGAATTAAAGAACCACAAGAAGGAAGCAAATACCATCTCTCTGTGGTCAAATTCAGTTGGATGGACATGGATTCACATGCAATATAAATATAAAACAGATTTTTAAAAATCAGTTATTGTCTAATACTTAAATTTTGGTATCAAAATGTCCCTCATGTCTACCCAAATATTACAAATGGAGAGGTTCAACATTTATAATGAATATAGAATAAAACATTTACTTTATTTATTCATATTTTACTCCTGTGGTTAGAATGAGCAATTTCCAGATTTCATGGGAGCTGAGCTAGGATAGAAAACATGATGTGTAAACATTATGTAGATGAAGATATCTTCTGAATACAAAAAAGGAGCAGGAAAGATGATCTCTTAATTTTTTGAATTATGTTTATTGAAGTAATGTGGGTTTATAATACTCACATATTAGGGATATAGGTACACATCAGAGGAGGTTTATTCATTTATTTATTTATCTAGCTTTTGGTAATTTTTTTTTATTGAGGCAAGATTGGTTTACAACACTATATGACTGAGAGGTACATGTTCACACCTCTTTAGATGTATGTTACTACTTTTAAAATATACAATAATTCTTAGTAAAAATAAATCATCAAATGGAAGCCGTGGCTTTAAATGATGGTTATGGGCATGTGATGTTTTCTTTTTATTCCTTACTCATGGAGAACCTGTTTTCAATTGTTCTAAGTAACATTTTTTGGTTATAGTATAATGATATATTCCACTCAGTGATCTTTTTGTTTTATGGCCTAATTTCCTAAAAGTAAGCAGAGAACATTTAGAAGGCATCTGAGGATCTAGATTTCTTAGGGCTTTATTCTTATTTAAAAAGAAAAAAAAACATTTTTAAATTTGCCAAGGAATCCAATGCAACTAACATAATACCTTCAAAGGCTTTTGTGAAATTGAGAAACAATGTTAAAACTTTAACAATACTATAGATTATTAAAATGTTTATAAAGAGTATCAGGACAGAATTATAGCTTGAAGGAAAGAAAAATCACTTAATTTTAAAATTTTACTAACTTATTTCTAATTAATTTTTACTAATTTACGCATTTTTGTTTTTTTAAAAATATTTCAAATAAAAGGGAAACCATAAAAAGAAGGTCAGGGGAGAAAAATCACTTGACCCAAATCTTAAGTCTTTAGATTCCTGCTGAACTCTTCTGAGGACCAAGATGAAACAGAGCACTGGAGAAGAATGTGGAAATAATGAGCCCGAGACACTGGATGAGTTATATTCTTACACACAAAGCTTCTGAACACTCACTGTCCTAAATTTTATTTTTATATGGCACACATTTAGAAAATTTAGGAGTGTCCTGGAAAGTTGTAACAGCTGGTCTGCGAGTGTTGGGCCCCGGGTATGGGGGTGGTTGAATGTCTGAAGAATTCCGAAGCCTCTGAGAGAAGCATGTTTCAGAGAAAGGCCCCAAACTGCCTGGGAGCCCACAGTGTGAGAAACAAGCCGCTGGACGGGCCCTGACAGATGTTATGAAAGGGTGGTGTTAAGTGCCTTTTTCAGGATATTAAACCAGCATCCTAACTGGCAAAAAAATGAATTGTCACTGACATTATGTCGGCCCATTGGAGACCCTCTCTGCTACTTTCGTGGTCTGGGAACCATTATACATGGGAGATGGATCTGCTCCTGGGCAGGAATTTAAATAATGATTTCTAATAAAACCTATTTTAAACTGTTTGGGCCAGAGGATAGAGACAAGTCACAAAACATCATGTGTTTAAAGCTGCTCTCCCTCTCTTTCTCTCTTTTTTAAAGACCTGAATAATGGAAGAGAGATCTGGCGATAAGGGACAAAAAAAAAAAAAAAAAAAAAAAAGGCCTTTCGGTCCTGGCCAATCTGCTTAGCTAATGGCTGTAAACTGACACCCCTAATGAAATAAAAATGTCTCCGTTCAAGTGCATAGCTGCACGATTGTTAACAACCCTGAACCCTGGCTGCGATCCTGGTGATGGGTACTAAGTAATGCCTGACAATTTCCCATGACTTCCTCCCTCCCAGCCCCTGCCCACTGAGCAGCAAATAAAGGAATCCTGCACAACCTTTAAGGACAGTAGCATCAGGGTTTAGGGCCAGGCAAACAGTGCGGTTTATCCTTTTTATCTTTATCCTCTGCTTGTGAAAGTGGCTTGCTCGTTTTTCACGTCAAGTCCTAAGGCCCTTGGTGGGTCCTTGACAAGGAGAGTTCACTCGGCCTTGGCTTTTTAAAAAGGTGAAAGTGAGATAGAGATGTCGTGAGGGTGCAGGCCGTCCCCTCGTTCTGCCCTGGGCCTCCACAGTCCAGCTCGTCAGCTCTGCGGTGCGGACGGCAGGCCGAGGAAAAGCCCTGTCCAAATGTGCTAAGACTGGATGGCTGTGGTTAAAATGGTTTCCCTTGGCTCTCCCTCACAGCTTGCAGTTGTCTGATTTCAATCAGTGGCAGTTCCCTCCACATGTCCAGCCATCAATCTTCGGCCGCCCCTGAATGAGTGTGTCACAGCACGGGGCATGTTCCAGTTAAAAAATAGCCTTTGCCGCCGCTTTGCCTCCTCAGCCACTGATAAGTATGTCTTTGATATTTTTATTAAAAAAGAAAGAAAACACATTGGGAAATATGTTTCATTTCTTATGGCACAGACCAAAGCCCCTAAGGTTGAAGAGGTTTGAGGAGGTTGAGGGATTGTTTTTCCCTCTTTTCAGAGAGAAAACAGGGAGGGGGCTGAGTTCTACCTTGGAAATTCCAGAGTTTTTGCCAGGTGGAAACAACCCACTCCCAGGGGATCTCTGCCAAGGTGCCCATAACAAGATGGGCCGGGCTGTATTTCACGAGCAGCAAAGACAGCACTAACGAGAAACGTGCCTTTAGGGAGAAACTTAGTTTCGAAAAAGGCAGGGTATGAAAACAAATTGTGGTTCTCCCTGCCTTCAGCCTTTTGTCATCCCCAAAAGGCTTCTGATGGTTTTGATAGCTCCTCTGATAAACTATTCTGTCCTCCTGCTTCGCTCACACCGGGGCAGAAAGGCCAGCGGGTGGGAGGCGGGGAAGAGTCACTCCCCGGCTGGGCGCTCCTGGCGGGGCTCCTGCGGATGCCTGCCCACTTAGTCACCTCCAGGAGATGACACAGTAAACATTCTGTAGTCAGGTTCCCAGCAACTATTCTAAAATAGGCTACTCCAATCTACTTATTATCAGGGGTCCACCTACCTTCCTGGCAGAGTCCTTAGAGAAACGCTAGCGATGTAGTGATGCAGCTACCCAGTCCCAGACTCTCCACCCCTCTAGCCTTTTGCCCATCTGTGAGGCTAAGGAAATGATGGTTTGAGTGAAGTTTATTCCACTAAGTTTTAAAAGGAGGTCAGTCATTCATTACTGGGAGGGACTTTGAATTTATCAAGTCTTTACCCCGGCAATATGGCAGCGTGTATCCTAGCCCTAATTCCTAATGGCCTTTGGGGGTTACCCAATCATCTTTACATAATTAAGGCTCTCTAGTAGTGACTCAAAAGCCTAAGAACTTATGTAGGAATACTGGGGAGAAGAGAGTTTCTAAATGGCCTAGTGTGGTAATTTGAGCTGAACAAATCTGTATGTCTGGGACAATTCTATTTTGCAAAATCTTGGAATTAGAAATAACAAAGAACCCAGGATTTGAGGAAGCTTCCAAAACTTGATCTAAACACCTGGTACTGGTACTGATTAGATTGAGAGTTTAAAGGCTTGTAGTCCTGGGCAGGACTACAGACAATACTTGTAGGAGGTAGTATCCTCATTTTAAAGAATTGATTGATCTTAGAAAGGAGAAGGTGAGTTATAACAGTTGTAAAGGACACGTAGGAAGCTATTTCTTCACTCAGTACAGTTAAAGCCACTTAAATGGCTTGTCTATCTGGAGAAGCCCTTCAATGGACTAAATTCAATGACTTCCCACACTTGCTGGTTTGCCAAAGTCCATAAAATTTTATTAGCTCTGAAATTTTAGATTCATGAATGAATGATTGAATGACTGAATAAGACACGTTTGTGTTGGTACTGGTAATTATGATGCTTATATTTCAGGACATAAAGACTAAAATATTTTTGGAAAGCCTGCCATGTATTAGGAACTGTCTTGGAGGTAGGGATACAATAAAGAAGAGAAGGGCTTCATGGAGTTTATGTGCTAGAGGAAGAGACACAGAATAATTGGATGGAAAAATAAAATATGTGATGTTGTATATTGATAAGCACTACTAGAAATAATATCACTGTTACAGGTGGCCTTTCTGCAAAGATTTATTTGAATAGAGAACTGAATGACAAAAAAGGAATGAGCTGAAGAAGAATCTGGGAGAACTCTCCATGCAGACAAAACATGTGGGAGAAGAAGATAGTAAACCTGGGGCCAGGAGATCATGCATCCTAGTGAGCCAGAACAGTAGGGGTTCCAGGACACAGGACTTGCAATGCTAAAAGAAGGAGCGTTCTGGGCAACTGGAAAGAGTAGACCACCCTTTGTATTGCCAGACATGACAAATGAGAGGTTTTAATAGAGATGAGTTTGGAGAAGTAGAGAGGGGTGAGAATTGGAGGTCATGGCCTGGACTAACTTTACTCTGAATTTAATGCAGCTTTTATGAGATATCTGTGGGTCTCACGTTCTCATTCTAGAAAAGGTACCCGTTATATAACGACATTGCCACCTGAATGATTTAGTATTTGCAGTTGTATGGGTATGGTATTAGAATGGTTAGATTAGAAATGTTCTTCTGTTTGCTTTCAATCCTGCAGAAGTTTGAAAAAGTGAAAGATGTGACAGGCTTAGAGCTGTAATGATCAGGTTCTATAATTTGCTGAAGTTGCTACTCACACTGCAGTGACAGAGAATGATATCTCAGTGGGATCAAGGGAGACGATGCTCATGGGCTATATTTATTTGTGGGAAAGAGACAGATTTGATTCTTATAGGGTCTTTCTGAGAGTTTGTAATGAGGGGGACTGACTATATTAGATTTTATAGGGTGGCAAGAAACATCAGACCCTTGACATTGGCATTGAATTGTGTGGCTATGTTGTAATCTAGTGCTCACTGTATATAATTTCTGGTAACTCATGTAGAATGAGAACAGAGCATAAATCAAGATGTGAGAAAGAATGGAAAGTGACAGTTGGGAATACTGTATAATGTTAACATGGGGTAATATTCATATCCAGTATTGACACTATAAGAAGCTTCCAGAAGTAACATTAAAACAGGCATCCATACAAGGCCTGGGGGACAGTACTGACCATTTCTTTGTTCCCCTATGACTACTTAGCAGCCAGAGACTAAGAAAACAATCCTGCAATGATGCTGGTGGACATTTCTGACACTTTGCTAAGTTTGAATCTCAAGAGACACACTTCACATCTAGGTGAATGCTAGCTTGTTAGTCTGCACCCCATTATCTTTTAAACAAATGCAGATATTTCCTATTCATTGGTCTCCCTACTTCCATTCTTCTACTTCCAGAATCTATTCTCAACAGAACAGTCAGAGTGGTCTCTTTAAAGCAAGTTCTCAACATCCTGTTTAGAAGTCCTCTAGTAGCTTTCCATGTAGTAAGATAAAGTCCAACCCTTTTAAATATTCTGTAAAACCCCACCTCATCTGGCACTGCCTTCTACTGCAGGCTTATCATCTCTCTCCTCTGCTACTCCAGCCAAACTAGACTTATTGCTCTTTCTAAAACTTTGTCTTGTGTCCATATAGAAGACTTTATATACAACAGACTTACTTCTTACAAAATTCCTCTCCACATCTTCGTTAGAATTACACCTTCAAATGAAGTAGGTATCTATTGAAATGTCATTTTTTTAGAGATATTCTTTCTGTCTCTGGTATCTAAAATAGCCATCACCACCCTGTCATTTCCTATCACCTTAGCCAGCTTAATTTTCTTCATAGCACTGAGAAGCCGTCTATTTCACTTGTTCAACCAGAATGATAAGGAACCCAGGACAATGCTAAGTAGCTTTAGTCGCCTTCCTTCCCTTCTTTGGAAAAGGTTCTGTGTGGCAGTTGGGCTGCTGTCCTTGCTGGAGAAATTTTCTCCAGGTTACCCTTGCTCCTCTTCCCTCTCGCATTGATGGTCACGCTCTGGTTTGGTCTCTTTTTACACTGCAATGTTAAGATCTGAGTTTTGGGTTTGGTCTTCAGCACGAAGCTGGAAAAACTCAGACCTTTTTTTTTTTTTTTTGTCTCTTGGACCTACCTATAATAAAAAAAGAAATGAATCCTCTTGTATGATCCTTCCTAACTCACTGAAGTTCTGCATTAGATTATCAGGCTTCTTAATAATAAACAGTGATAATTCTTGCTTTTGTTAACCATTGTCTTGTACATTAGTTCTCCAGCGACTTGGAGGGAGTGGGGATGGAGGCAGTTACTGACCTGGCAGATACTCAGATGTTCCTAGGTTCTCTGCCCAACACAACACAATATTAATATCACCTCTCCTGAATATTCTATGGTGTCTTTTCCAAAATGTAGGTGAGTCAGAAGTTCCTGGAATACTATTAATGATATCAAAAGATTTTTTTGCACCAGAACAAAGTTAAACACTAATTATCTTTAAAACATATGTGAGGCAGCACATACCATTTCCATCTTGAGTGGACTTAATCATTTCAGTATTGAAATGACCAATGATATACTAATAATTAAAACACAAATAAGCATCTCCAACCTCCCTTCACCACCAAGCAGTGCAAAAGTTTACTTTTTTTATTTGTTTTTTTATGGTGAAAGTTTACATTAAATAAAATAGGGTAAGTTTAGCACATGCTTAACTTCTATGTTATAATTCTCTTTTCCTAAATCAGTGTGGTTAGGTATGTGGTAAATTTAATAAGAAACACTTTGCTTATTGCTTTAAGATGTTTTTCAGTTTTTGTGCTTATTTACTATAGAAGCTGTTTTTGTACTGGGTTTAAATCAAATCATTGAGTGGATATGAATTTGACCTGCTGTGTACCTTATAGAATGACTTGGTTCCTGAAAATCTGTTTTTCAGTTTAATTTGATGAATTTTGAATCATTTATATTTAAAATTTACTCTTCATTAAGGGGTGTAAAAGATAATGTTTTAATCTTTTTGTATCTTTGTTGGTTTTTGCTCCCTCCAAGACTGCCTCTATGTTCAAGATCATTTTAAGAGAGGTATAAAGAGAGATAAAGAGTAAGGGAGAGGGAGAGAAGAAAGACACATTTTTTAGTTGCTTCCTTTCCAGCTCCTTCATAGTAACTCCTTCTTGCACCCTGATACCTTGTCTCATTTCAGGTATCATTTTTCCCTTTCCTCATTCTAATACTGGGTCATTTCGTCTTCTCAAAATCCTCGAAACCAAGCCTTAAAGATGAAAGAAAATCAAACACCATATTGGAGGAAAGAAAATGTGATGGAAAAAAGCCTACTCTGAAACCAAACTACCTGATTTGAATCCCATCACTTATTTACTAGCTGTGACAAGTTAAGACAATTTGTTTTTACTCTCAGTTCCTTCCTCTGTCAAATGCAAAGAATAGCAGTGCTCTGATATTTAACATTGTCAAATAAGCAGTTATTTAGCAATGGCATTTGAATTAAATGCATAAGTAGATGTAAAGTGCTAATGGCAATGCTTGGCAGTTATTTAGCACCAAGGAAACATTTCCTTGTATAATCTTCTTTCCATAACCTGAGGCATGCATATCATTATGTCAAAATGTTACCCACAACAAGCCCTGGACCAAGCTAGGGTTCTACCCTAGGCTTGTCTCCCCAAATGGGTTGATCTAGTCAAATCACGTTAAAATCAACATGTTGACACTTGGAGAAAATCACAACAGACATATCTACATTGTGTCTGGGGAAGGAATAAGTTATGTACACCCATTTGGGAATGAAAAGTGAATGCATTAGTAACTTTGTGGCTGGGAATTTGGGGCTCCCTTTAATCTTATGGGAATTTTTCCCTCACAAGTTGCTCCTGAGGGGCCTCCCTGGTGGCACAGTGCTGCGCTGTGGAGCTGTCGGCAGCAGCGACGCGAGTTTGATGCCTGGCGGAGGAGATTCCCACATGGCGAGGCAGACCTCTCCTGCCTAGCCCACTTCTCCCCTCAGCAGTGTATTTCCGTAAATCTGCCTGTTCTCCCCACTCTCTCTGATGCACCCTCCCACCGCCCCACACCTCTGATCTGTACCCCATCTTGTATGCATAAATAAATAAATCTTTTAAAAAAATTGCTCCTGAGACAGTTCAGGCCCAGGAATCCATCTTTATGAGGCAGAAGAACTGAAGACAGGCATTTAATTTGATAAAGACTTGGGACAGCTTAACTTCCCAGAATTAACATTACCACCAACCTCAGTCTTTTCAAAGTCTTTTGGTCTCAGTAAGTGAAGTGAGACCTAAATGTTTATTTATTAATTTTTACTTATATTTGTGAAAAATAGCATTTCTTCAATAATAATGAATCCTTTGTCTATTTCCATATGTAAATTCCTACAGAAACAAAAATTTATATGTATTACACTGCCTACTTTGTTATTCAATGTCTAAGTGATCATTTCTTTATCTGAGAGTGATTGCCTAATAAAATAGGAGACTTTAGCTATACATGTAGTACCAAACAATTTTCATATTAAAGTTATTGACCAAATTCTACATTTAGATATGATTTTTTATAAAGATTTATTTATTTATACATACAAGCTGGGGTGCAGGCCAGAGGTGTGGGGAAGTGAGAGGGTTCACCAGAGACAGAGTGGGGAGCAGAACAGGCAGACTGACCAAAATACACTGCTGAGGGGAGCAGCAGGTGAGGCAGGAGAGGTCTGCTGGGCAATGTGGGATGTCCCCTGCTGGGCATCAAACTTGCCCTGCAGCTGCCGACAGCTCCACAGCACTGTGCTTAACCCGTTGTGCCACCAGGGAGGCCCCTTCAGATATAATTTTCATTGAAGTATGTAGAAACCATACAAAAATTAACATGTTTACAGGGAACCACTTTTCAATAAAAGAGCAATTCTTTACTTGTATGATACTTTTTGACAGTAAGAAATAAGATTTAGTAATGGAAAGGTGATTTATCTGGGACTCATCTGATTTTCTTTAAATTTTCATTATAAATTTGGAGTTACATTTTTGTTCTTCCATTTGTGCACATGTTCCACTTACTTCCACAGAACCACCCATGCTAATACTCCCTCCACCTCCTTCACCCATCTCCTCCTCCCTCTGCCCTGTTTCTCTGATAACCAATAAATTCCTTCACTAGGACATATCAGATTTTGAAGTACAAGTTTGCTTGCATTGGCCAAAGAAAAGTCCTTGCTTAATGACCAAAAACTAGATCTATAAATTGTAAATCTTGCTTTTCAATAAGGAACTTTACTTCTACACAAGTCTCTTTTCATCCTCAAACTCTTAAAACCCACACTTGCCACCAAGTATTCATCATAGGTGAAGTGATGTCCAGCACCCGAAATTGCTCAGGTCTTTTGTGGCACAGAGAGCTGCAAATATTTCCACCTGGCTCTAGCATCACAGGAAAATAACCACTAGTCTGATGTTACACATTTACCAAAGACAGGTTTACCTCCTAGGAATTCAAAACTGTACAATGTTCTTCTTTCTGAAAGTAATGATGTCACTTATATTTTAATTAGTAGCAAAATATTTGATGTGCATGCTGAAAATCAGAGCTAGATCTGAGGGAACACATTAAAGGAATTCAAAACAGTGGGCAGATTACCTGACATTCCTATGAAAATCTCATAAATATTTGCAGTCTTAACTTAGTAAATTTTCTTTAAATAAATAGTGATGCTTAATATGTAAAATTCTAAGAATGATTCTAATGATGCAATGAGAGAAAATAAACCTTAAAATAAATTTATACACTTATGAAAGGATAATTTAATTAAACAGTGAAATCTCTTAGGTATCACATTCATGGGTCAACATAATAGGAAATGTTTTGAATTTTAGGAAAATTTCTCTAAGTCAATAATGAATCTGGAAAGCAAAGATCCTAGAATCAGTATGACTATTTGGATTGCAAGAGACAAAAACCCAAATTCAAGTTAGCTCAAGCAAAGAGAATTTACTCAGTTGCTTAATAATACCAGAACTGGTCTCGGGCCTCATTGGACCCAGACACCGAGGTGATGATATCAGGATTGTGCTCACTCCCTCCACTTCATTCTCAGTCAAGCCTTTTCCCATGTGAAGAAAGACAGCCACATATAATACCAACCTTGTAGGAATTGTGTGACTTAAAATCTAGAAAAAAGAATATCTCCCCTTACTTTTTTTTTTAAAGTGACACCAATTTCCCAATTTTTAAAAAAGATTTATTTATTTATGCATACAAGCTGGGGTGCAGGCCAGAGATGTGGGGTGGTGAGAGGATTCACCAGAGACAGAGTGGGGAGCAGAGCAGGCAGATCGACTGAAATACACTGCTGAGGGGAGCAGCGGGCAAGACAGGAGAGGTCTGCTGCACCATGTGGGAATCTCCCTGGCTGGGTTTCGAACTCATGCTGCAATGGCTGCTGATAGCTTCATGGTGCTGAGACTTAACCCCTTGTGTCACCAGGGAGGCCCTATTTCCCCTTACTTTTTATAAATATTTCCCCTAAGAGTTCCAATTGATGCTGCTTGAATCATGTGCCTAAACTGAACTGAGTACTTTGCCTAAAGAGATAAAATCATGTCTACCCTTACAATCAGAAAGTATGGTGATGAAGTTTATGGTGCCATCATAATCACAATACAAAGGAGAGAAAGGAGGATAGGAATTACTGGCACAGTTGCTCTAAGAGCATTTTTATCAGAAAATTTATCTATCAAAACTGACTTCAGAGGAAATAGTAAAATCTATTATATAGAAGAAATAAAGAAAACTGTTAAAAAACTTATCAAAAAAACACCTGGTAAAAGCAGTATCCACCAAACTTTTGGAAGATGTTAATCATTTCCATAGCGTAGATAAAAAAGCAAAGTTTCCAAGTGTTTTCCAGAAAATATGAGGATACCTTGGTATTAAAAACCTACTAATAATTGCCCCTTTGTTATTTTTTGTACTGCATAAAAAATTACCACACATTTAGCAATCTAAAACAACACACATTGATGATCTCCTCTTTTCCATGGATTAGCAGTCTAAGCATGGCTTAACTGGGCTTAACTGGGCCCTCGGCCAGAAAAACATAAGTTGGGCTGCAGTCTCATCTGAAGGCTTGACGAAAAATTTGTTTCTGAGCTCAATGAGGTTATTTGCAGGATTAATTTCTTTATGACTGCAGAATTCATGGCAGTTTGCTTTCCTTTTAAAGACATCAATGCAAAGACTAGAGAACAGTTTGCTGGCAAGATGAGGATTTATATAAAGTAACATAAATATGAAATTATATTCCATTAACTTTGTGATATTCTTTTGGTTAGAAGCCAGTCGTGAATCCAGCTTACTATCAAGGGAAATTGATTACATAAGGACCAAATGACTACCTTTTGTAAATTATGTAAATATGTAGTTGGAACACCTGAGAGAACTGATCAAAAATTATTATAAAAAATAAAAGACTCCAATTAAATAATAGGGTACAAAATAAATTTAAACCAAGACCATTTCAACTCCACATAAATTAGATTAATATGGCCCCTTTCTCTTGTATATGTGATGTAAGACTCAAGCTTGCGGTGTTTCACCCTCTCAAGGCACCAGCTTCTCAACTTTACTCAATCACTTTGAAGAGTTAAGTTTGATTCACCACACTTGATGATAGTTGCCATGATTTTCATGTGCAAGGCCACAATGTTTATAACACTCTCTTTTCTGTTCAACCAAGTCTAGCAATTCAGTTCCCTTGGGAAGACATCTCTGACGATGCTCAGTACATTCTCTGCGTGCCATTACTCTGCAAGCCATCAGCACTGTAGCACAGTTTGTCTTGTCCTAATTTGTGTTTTCTTAAATGCTGCTTATTAAGTGTTAACTGGTATGTTTTCTTTGCCTAAATAAAGATTTTGAGAACTTCACCTGACCAGTTTTCCCCCACCCAGAGGGCAGAGCTGGAATAGCCTATACCTAAGTATTCAGCAGACCTTAATTTTTTAATCTATGTTCAATATAGGGACATATTTCCATTGACATTTTAAAAAATATTATGACATCCTATACTCTAGCTTCTCAGTTACATTTCGTGGTAGCTCTTATTATATTTTCTTACTTCTTTCAAAAATTGTTTACGCCTATGTAAGCCAATTCAGTTAGAGATTCTCTCTTTTCTTATTCTTTGTATCCATATGGCAATGATGTATCTATCTCTTTAAAACTTGTTTTTTACCTTGTATATTCAAATATATTTATTAATAACAATACACAAAGGGTTTAATATTAATAGAGAGCTTCTTCAATGTTTGTATTGGACATTTATATCACTTATTTCACCAGTATACTATTGAGAGGCATTCATGTTGATTCCAGTATTTTACTATTGTAAATAGTGCTATTTACATATTAAATTTTCATTAAAACTATAGATAGGTTCATTTGCAATGAAATAATGTATTATTTCCCTTGAACTATCATGACTTTTTAAGGTAACTTTTCCTATTTATGATCTAATCCATAACATGTTCCTGGAGAAACTCTCATTTAAAGCTATCTCCATATTTCTTGACCTTGCTTGCGCCTTAATTGTATTAAGCCAATCATTTCCAAAAAGTTTGGAACTCCCTTAAGGGAAATATAATACTTATGCCTGTAATTCAGGTTTGTGGAAATAGAGAGGATGAATGATTTCAGTTCTTCCTATAAAAACCACAGTAAGGCTGATATTTCTGGGCACACAGGCAATGACTCACATATACCGAGGTGGTTGAAAGAATAACTGGAATTGTGGACCACGTGTGGCTCCATTGAGATTTTGGACTTTGAAACTAGATTACTTCCACCTGTGACTTTGGGCATCTTCTGAATGTATTTATATCATAAATGAATGCATCTATAAAATATGGATAATAAAAGCTCCTGCTCAGTCTGATACATGTATATAAGCGTTAGTTATCATTATTACCCTTTTTAAGTAAGCATTGGCAAATATGTTTTCATTGGTCATAATGAAAGTAAAATGCTTACATTCTTCAGCCCCATAGAAGACACAACTTAAGAAGACAAGCTCAAAATCTGCCTAGACCTTAACGAGCTATTTGATCAAACTCACTGAACAGAAAGTGACATTTGCACCAGTTGTTTTGCAAAACCTCCATTTCAATATGCAGGACAGGCAGGGCTTGTCTTAATGAAGTACATTAGACTCCTGATTGTTACATTTATATGTGGTAATCTGCAACTGCACTTGCATCACTGTAATCCTCCCTACACAATGCACATTTTGGCTGTGGAATTAATTCAGCACAGTGAGTGATAAAACAACAAAGTCAAGTAATATTAAAACTGAATCAGAGTTATGGTTCAAAATAAGAACAACCAGAATATTCAGGCAAAGTGAAAATGAAAAAAAAACACAACCTTATTGTCCTGAGCAGGGTTTGTTGCAGCACCCCAGTCCCATGTCATCAAAGTAACAATAACATTACATCTATGACAGTGCTAACCTTTCCCTCGGAGTCTGGAACCAGTATCAGAGAGGACTGATGCTGCTCTTGCTGGTAATGGGAGGGGCCACAAGTTGATATTGATCTATTAATTAACTGGTTCCTGCCCATCAATTTAATTATGGGTGGAATCTGTGCTAAAGCAAATGAACTTAATATTTATTTGCTCTGAGAGCCTCTTAGGTAACAAATCAATCTTAACCATCAAGATTGATTAAGGGCAATTTCTCAAATGCAATGTAATATGTTATCCTCCCTAATATTGTATTTTAAAAACTGGCTCTGAAACACAAAAGGGGGTCCAAAAACTAGGAAGGAAAGATGGAACACTCTAACACATAGGAATCTAACACCAAGTTTTTCTATTTTCAAAATAATATTTTTATAAAGAAAACAAAAGTGCTTCCCCTGTGTAAGATCGTCTACTAACATCTTGGAACCATTTCTGTGTCTTTTTTTGTTCTTTCCTCTATTGCAGGAGAAGACCTGAAAACCACATTTCCCAGATATTCTTGCTAACAGGTTCCAGTTTACAGTCTATGAATCAGAGGCACTGTTTGAGCTTTGAGTCAGAACAAATACTGCCCCAGCAGTGGCAGGAACGGATGTGAGCTTCAGCATCCAACCTGGAGCCCTGCTCTGGGCTACAGGCAGCAAGATCATCAGTGTTCCTGTCCCCAAGGTTCCTGCCTTTCTTGATTTCCTCAGCATTAACAGCAGCTTCCTTGACCTTTGTATAATCTACTCTTCAATGGTTGCGTATCTCGGATCCCCAAATTCCATTCCACTTGAATCTCCTAGAACAGTTTCTAAATCCTGACTAACACAGCTTAGTTGGTAACAAAAGTAAAAGCCAGAGGAGTCTTTTCTTGACTTGGGGCAATAGCAAATGTTTTGTGGCCATATTTGGTGCCACCTGCCAACCAGTTGTGACCTGGTGTCAAAGCTGGTCAGTGGAATGGGAGCATGCACTGGGGGTGCCCTTCCAGCCTGGCTCTTACAAGCCTCCCAAAGGGTGATTTCCCTCCCAAACAATCCATGAAGCTCCTGGAGGAGGGTAGAACTCACAATGGTGAACGAGCCTGTTCCTGATGGACTCTGGAATAGAGTCTCTCTATTTTTGCCTCCTTTTCCCATACAAGCCTCATTGGAATGAGAAAAGTACTATTTTATTGTGAGAAGTCACAGAAATTTTGGGATCGTTGCAGCAGCTAGCTTTCTCCAATTAGTGCATGGTCTGTGCAAACAGAAACTATATTCTAAAACTATCCCCACGGAGTCAAACCTAAACCAATGAAGAGAATAGACAGTCAATAAATGCTTGTTTTATAGCTGAAAGGGGAAAAAGAGGCAAGGATAAATATATTTAAATAACAGTAGTTTAATAATTGTGTGATCTCTGGGAGAGATTAGCTCTAATATATAGTAGTGATCATTATGTCACATGTGTTTGAATGAGAAAAATGTGCTAGCCTTCCAGGCTGCACTGGAGGTTATGGATGAGGGCAAAGTTAATTAATACAACACAGAGGTTAAAAACATAGATGCCAGGTTTAAACCTGATCTGCCATTTACCAGCTGTTTTTCTTGAAAAAGATACTTAAACTCTTGGGGGTGCAGTTTCTTTGTCCACCCATTTCACATGGGGATGATAATCATAGTGTAATTATTTTATAGCATTGTTCATGGGTTCCACGATCTCACACAGGTGGAGAACCATGAAGAGTGCCTGGCACATCAGCTGCATTCGATAGCATTGAATGTAGAATATGAAAAGGTATCCTAGCTCTTCTTGCCTTTGGCAATGAAGTTGTCTTTGATCTATTTCTTTTGTTTAATACTCCTTCCTCCTACATTAATTTTGCTTTGGTTACCTTTGAACTCATAAATAAATTGGGCTTTTTCCTCACTTTTACACTTTCTAGATTTAGTCTGGCTTGCAAGAATCTTTGATTTAATTCTATATTAGTTTATTATTACAGGCTGATTTTTGAATTCTTACTAAACACCCCACTTAATAGTAAATGTCTCTTTTCTTCCTCAACAGCTTTGAAATTTAGAATTTTTTTTCCTAGCGTGAATTTTAACACCATAAGAACTTTTTTTGAGGTGTTTTTTTTTTTTGAGAAGGACTCAATACACAGAGTTTTGTGCCACAAATCTTTCCTTCTATTTGAATTTTGTTACATGATTGCCTGTTTATCTCCCTGCTTGTTATTCTTTCTCTCAATTGTGTGTTGTAACATTCAATTTCTATGACCTGTTTGCCCACTACTATCTCATTCATCATGCTCCCAGTTTTTTGTCCCACTTAATTAATTCTAGATGCCCATTTCACTGAGTTTTAGTATCAATCAGTTTCTCTGTCTTCTTTTCAGATATTCACTTCACCCAACAGAACTGTGATTTCCTTTCTCTTGTCACACTTCCGCTTGCTGAAATCAGCCCTGTCTCCTCAGCAAAGCTTTCATATTCCCTCCAAGGGAACTTTTCTATGTGATGTTTAGTATTCTGTCACTACAGCAGAACACACTCAAGAAATGCTGTTTTTAATTTGTGCAGCAGAACTCAAATGCATATGTTCTTCTCTGAATTAGAGATAATGAACAGGATTACTATTCAGTATCATGACAAAATATCACTTCCCCCTCCACCCGCATTCACCCATACAGTCATATGAACACAGTGGAGTGCTGCAGAAAGAACCTTTAAAAAGATATTCTGCCTTGGGGTTCCTTCTTACTTTCAAATAAAGTGATAGATCCATAAGAGCCATCAGTCAAATGTTGTGAGCCTGCTTCCTTGGGAAGAGTCTTGGTTAGATTTTGTCATTGTTTACTCCTGATTTCAAAGGAAGAGGAAAGAACAGCTCCTCAGGATGAGGAACTCCATATTAAGTGTACTGCACTGAGCTATTTGGTAGAGATGCAAGAGCCAGACTTTACAAGCTGTCAGTGTTTTCTAAAAACTTTAATAAAATAGTATGTGTTAAATGTGTCTGTATCTTCACTGTGCTGCTTTCAAGAGCCCTAATATTGTGTAGTCACAGAGGGAGTTGGCAGAGTAATGGGTGGCATCATGAGCTCAACCCACAGGTACATAGTGGATGTCTTTCCCAAGTATCTGTATTTACTGGACTACATTTAATGGAACAAACTAGGCCCCAAAGGGTCACTGTACAAATGCTTTGAGCTCTGTAATATTTTTTAAAATAGAATGTAAATCTATTTTACATTATTGTGTATTCCCTGTAAAATTCCCACCACCGATTCACCTGTGAACCATCACCATAGTCCCTCGTGCTCTGCTGTTGCGCTATTTTGATCACTTTTCCTTCCCCTCCCTTGCAGAATGTCTCTTATTTATGGTTGCCTGCTAGTTTTTATTATTGTTGTTGTTATTGTTATTTTTTCCACCTGATCCCTCATTTGGTTCCCCTATATTCCTCCTATAAGTGAAACCATTCAATATTTTTGTTTTTCCATATGGTTATTTCACTGAGCATAATATCTTCTAGTTCCACCCATGTTGCTGTGAATGGCGTTAGTTTATCGTTTTTGATTGCTGAATAGTATTCCCTTGTGTAATATTGAATATTTTAACATCACTTCAGTTTGTTCCCAAATGGCTCCCTGTGATCCCTTTGGCAAAGCCCATTGGTCCCTATCTCATTATTCCTTGCTGCTCTTCTGCTTCCATTGCCCCCTGGCCTCTCCCTTGGCTGTACCCTGCCCTGGCTGGTCTTCCAGGTCTCATGCTCAAATTTTTTTATCCCCTCAGTTCCCACATTTCCCCAACTCATCTCCTTATCCTCTCAATTTCTTATTCAATTATTCATTTCTAAGAGAAACAACTAGACCTAATTTATTTTTTCCTCCTGGTATATAGAACAAAGATACCATGTGGGGATACAGCACAACACAAAGGTTTGATTGATATCTGCATGTAGGAAGAATGAATATTAAACTTTTCTCAGGAACTTGCTGACTTAAGGCTGAAAAAGTGTTCAAGGGTTATAATGCAACAATGCTTTAGGCTTCTTAGAAAATATACAAATATTTTATTATGAAAATAAACACATTCATTTTGAAAACTAGCAAAGAGCAAAAGTCCTCTTTCCTTTTTATCCCTTAGTCTATTGCCCAGGGAAATGCATTACTGGTATGTGTTCTTCTGAGGACATTTTATGCATATATATCACACAGACACAATTGAGGTATGAGTTGCATTATTATACATATAGTAGCATATATATATATATATATATATATATATATATATATATATATATATGGCGCAGCTGACCTCTCCTGCCTCGCCTGATGCTCCCCTCAGCAGTGTACTTCAGTTGATCTGCCTGTTTTGCTCCCCACTCTGTCTCTGGTGAATCCTCTCACCACCCCCACACCTCTTGCCTACACCCCAGCTTGTATGCATAAATAAAATAAATCTTTTTTAAAAGTTTAAAATATATATAGAGAGAGATTATATACAGATAGATAGATTTTATATATATATAAACAACTGTAAAAAAAAGCATGATAGTCTTGCCAACCTTCTTCAACAATGGACTCTAAATTTCATTCTCTCTTATGATTCAGTTTTATATACATGAACACCTATCACCAAACACCAATAATTCAGAGTTTGCCATTTCCTGAAGTCTTGTGATGCTCTCCAAAACTGCTAACTTCGCAAAAGTTCTTTCAGTAATGACAGTACTGTATTTTTCCAGTGCCTGGTTTTAGCATGTCTCCAACTTGGGCTTAACTGTCAGTCATTGTTTTGTGTTGTTCTGTCTTCCTTTTTCTTTCCTCCCTATTTGCCATTCCTATGTTATTATGTTTGCAAATCAGATTATCAGGCTTGCAAGCAACACGCATAACGTGAAAATGAAGCAGTTCTAGGAGAGGGCTATATGGTATTTTCTCGCGACGTGTGCCCCTTTGGTCATGGATGCTGTGATTTGAAAACTACCTGCAGAAGAGTTCCATGACAGGCTGCTGACATGTGAGACCAGCTAACACAACAGAAACCATGTCTCAATAGGTGTCCTCAGCATTGTGCTTGGCTCCAAATTGGAGAGTATTTCTGGAGAGCAGAGACCTGAAGAATTCAGCCCTCGCCTTAAGACAGACAAACCAGAGAAAACCTTACAAAAACATCAACAACAAATAAATAAACAAATAAATAAACTTTCTGGTTCACAGTGAAAAGGTTGCTTCATTGTTGGAGTCATGTGAATTATGAAAGTAACTAAGAGTCATTGACCTCAGCATTCAGACATTAAAGGCAAAAGAAAATAACGGTGTGGGGGTCGGGGAAAGCCCTGTCAGTAGCTTTGAGCTGCCTCATTTTTTTTTTAATGGAAAAATTGTTACAAATGGCTTCTTCAGCATATGTTATTAATTTTATTATCCTGGCTTCTTGCCAACAAAGCATCAAGCCCTGGTTTTTGTGATTTCAGTTGCAACTAGTAAAACTCATGTAGGCATTAACAGAAACAGACAAGAGAACTTTTTTCCAAATCAACTCCAAGTGACTATTTTAGAGGTTCTTATTTCATAAAACTCTTTGGAACATTTATTTTTGTTGATGAGAAGAATTATGGTTTCCTAAAATATGGTACACTTAGCCTGTACCCATCTTTTTTGAAGGACATTGAGTAACTGTTTCACATTGATAGGTAAAGAATATTTAATGTTTTAAATGTGTGAAATTTTATAAAAGTTCATACAGCTTTTACTTATGTTTTTATATGATAATAAGGACTATGAAAACAGAAATACTTTTCTTCTAAATGAAGAAATTGTGGTAAAATTCTGCAACGCAGCACAGCAAATTCAGTATTGAAACTGCCCCACGAAAGGTCCTTTATGAAACCTTTTGAGTTTTATTCAAGTCACAAAAATTACTGTGGAGTTCCCATCTTCCCTGTCTTTCAATTAACTCTTATTGAATGCCACTGGTGAACCAGACAATTTAATACTAGCATTTGCTATTTATCCAGCACTCATTGGATACCAGGCAATATACAGTCCTTTTTAGGAACTCCCTACAAACCCTTGATCCAGGTATTTCCATCACCAATTGCAAATGAGAGTCTAAAATCAGAGAGAGTATGTATGCCTTGCTAATAACATGTAAGAGTAATATGCAATGCTAATAAATATGACTGAAGAATTCTGATTCTACAAATCGGGTGGCCAAATGTCCTAGTTTATCTAGGACTGAGGGTTCCTTGGGAACCTACTCCCAGAACTGTGCCAAATCTATCTAAAGACTCATGGATTTGGGGGTCTTAAAACCAGAAGATTCCCGGGTGGCCCTGAGTTGGTCTCCCATGTGCCAGGCATAGGGATAAACAAGACAAAGTCTTATCTTAGTGGAGCATACATTAATGTAAAAGGGAAGAAATAAGAAACAAAAAAGCCTATTAGCTATCTGCTGGTGAAAAAGGCTATGAATCAGGGCAGGAACAATAGAGATCTGTCAGTTTTTGTTCATTCATATGTTGTAGTCAGAGAAGTTGTGAGCAGTATTGAGGCAAGAAGGGAGCTTGCTATGAAGTCAATGAGGCTGGAGTAGAGAAAGTGAAAGGAGCATCATTGAATGGGGTCTCAAGTGTGCTTAGAAAATTGTGGGGAGGCAGGTAGTATGAAGGCAAGTTTCCTCTCTCTCACACTTCCCCTTAAGTTGCTCAGAAAACACAAAAGCTGACTGCAGAATTTTGAGATTCACAAAAGTCAGGTGATTTGTAGGAAGTCATATTTATAGAAGCCAGGACTAGAACACAGACTTTATTCCTAGTGTGGTGGTTCCAGGTATGGCCTGTTGGAAAGTGTCTCCTAAGGGGAAAGTGTCAAATCTATCAGCATCTGTCTCCTTTGGCAATGTCATGCACCCTGCAAAGTCATAGTGCTAAACACTTTCTTCTACTTCTGGTTGAGCTCTATGCTCATCAAGGAAACTCTCATAGTGGTCTGAAAGGTGAGGGGCAAGTCATGGTTCTAATCTAGTGGAATCTCAGAGTCTTAACCTCATTGCCTTCCTTCTGATCGTTTTCAGATTCCCATTCCCTTTTCTTCCAGGGTATCTTTTAGTCTACATGAAAGTATATCAGCCTTTTTTCTCTTACTCCCACTTTGGAAAAACGAAAACAAAAATATTTTAAACACATTTGTTTCAATTTAGAAAAATGTTTTACTATTTCCCTCTGATACCTAACGCCCTTTTCCAAGTGCTCAAATCTCACTTATCCTTAAAAAAAAATTGCTTAAGTCTACCCCTTCTTCAAATTATTTCCAAATCTCTGATTTTCATAGTCTTTTCTTTTAAAATTTTCCTCTCTTCTTTTTTTCCTCACTCCGATCTCCCCTTAATCAATCATTAGATATCATAGTAAGGTGATCACATCACCTTACTCCTCTCCACCCTTAGAGACTGTCCAGGTTTCAGCTCTCCTTATCTCTTGCATTGAACACAGCCTCTTACTGGTGCTCCTGTTCTCTTCCTAATCTCATCTGTCCTCACATTGCTTCAGAATGATCTTCTCAGTCTCCAATGCAAAGAAATCGCTGCTGACTTCCCATGACCTGCAATATGTAATCCAAATTCCTGGCCTTGGCACACAAGACCCATCACAAGCCGATCCAAACCTACCTCTCAAGCTCTATTTCCTGCCTCAATCATTCATCCTCCTTTCATAGCTCCATACAGGTGCAAATGCTCTTCCCTCTGCCTAGTAAATGCTCATTCATCTCCAACACCCAGCTCCAGGGTCACCTTCTTTCATTCCCCTGTGTGATTCCAAGGCATTTTGATTATACCCTTTCAGCAGTTCTTGCCATATGGCAATACTATTTTTATACTTAGGTGTTCTTTCTGGCTATGCTGAGCTTGGCTCAGTGCCTGGCACATACTAGGTTCTTCACAAAATTTTCAGTAAATACTAACATGAATAAAGAAATGCATGAGTCCAGTGAGTAAACTGGATGACCTTATTACTTAAATATCAACACATATGCTCTCTTTTCACTTCAAGGGAATTTTTTTTAATTTTACAATAAATAACTTAAATGAAAGTGTGTGTGTATACATATATATACATTTGCCTTAGTGGCTAATCCCTAGGTGTATTTCAACTACTGTAGTTTTAATGACTGTCATATATGTAAATATTGCAATAAATTTAAGGTTGCAGTTTTATGGCATGGAAGTGAAAATGAAAAATTCCAGTGAAACATTAGACTGTAGCTGTATCATTGAGGCTAAGCACTACAGATCACATCACAAAAAGTAAAACCATATAAAGTAGTGAACCTTTTTTGACCTCTGACAAGAATGCACCAGTAAGGGACTAAGTCTTCATAATTAAAAGTCTTCATAATTAAAAGTCTTCATAATTAAAAGATAGAAGTATATGACAAAATGTGGATTTTAGTAAATTTTCTATTAAAATAGGCTAAAACAAAATATGCAGTAATGTGTTAGTAATCATTTCCCTCTATTCCTTTGTATTTTCTAACTTGTCTGTTACAAACATGTTATTTTAATTATGGAAAAACAAAATTTAAAAATTGCATACATACCTAACTGTAGGCTCTATGTCAAAGAAAAGATAACTTAATCAATGACTTTAGTTACTTAAATCATATATATCAATGAATCTAACCTTTTTACATTCTAAAACTTACGTTATAATACAATGCTACTTAAATACATTACAAAATAAAATAATAAATTTTAAAAAGATAGAATTGTTTCTCTCAATTTCTAAAAAATGGAATTCACTTGACGGCAGTTTTATAGATCCAGAGCAAAATTAAGAGGGAGGTACAAAAATTTCCCATCTAGTCCCACCCCTATACAAGTGTGACTCTTCTCACTATCAACCCCCCACCAGAGTGGTACATTGGTAGAACTTAATGATTTACACCTCAACCTTACTTAAGGTCCATATGCTATGTTAGGGTTCACTCTCCGTGTGCAGTTTATGGGTTTGGATAAATGGGTCTATAATTATAATATTAAGCATAGAATATTTTCACTGGCCTAAAATTCCACTGTGCTCTTATTCATCCTACCTGCCCACCAAACTCCTGACAACCACTGATCTTGTACTGGCTCCAGAGTTATGCTTTTTTCAGAACATCATATAATTAAAATCACACAGTATGAGGCCTGTTCAGACTGACTTTTTTCACTTAGTAAAATGCATTAGTGATTCCTCCATCTTTTCATGGCCTGATAGAGCTTTTTTCACTTTAGTGATGAATAGCAGCCTATTGTCTGGGTAACCACAGTTATTTATCCATATGCCTACTGAAAAATGTCTTGGTTGCTTCCAAGTTTTTGGAAAATTACAAATAAAGCTGCTATAAACATTCACATGCATGTTTTTATGTGGACATGTTTTCA
Source organism: Scalopus aquaticus (assembly GCA_004024925.1). Lineage (NCBI taxonomy): Eukaryota > Metazoa > Chordata > Mammalia > Eulipotyphla > Talpidae > Scalopus > Scalopus aquaticus. The sequence goes on from PVIJ01000130.1 coordinate 315,126, forward strand.
ATTCCCTTGGGTAATACCAAGGGGCACAACTAGTAGATCACGGTATGTTTAGTTTGGTAAGAAACTATCATATATAGTTTCTTCCAATGTGAACAAGTAAAAAAATATGCATATGTATAGGTAAATGTTATTCCTTATCTCCATCTGTCTGTCCATCTATTTCTGGAGAATACCTTTCCATTAAGAATTTTCCTGACCCCTGGTAAAATCTCTAAGTTATTACTCCAGTTTATTTTCGATACTGAATAACAATAACCATAAACGAGCCCTTAGCCTCCCTCTACAGATTACAAGTATGTTCCTGAAAAGGTTTTTGGATTAGACAACCAAATATGCACGTGGACAGCAGGGCATTCTCAAGGCTATCTCAGATGGACTTTATGGAGTTTTTACTTTCCCATCTCAGTTTTTTCCCCTCCCCATCCTAATTCTGGGGCTAGGGAGGGGTCTCCTTCAAAGAGTCATGATCCTGCATTAAAAAAGAAAATGACAAAAATGTTCCCTCCAGACCCAGACTCACAGTGAAACATCAAAATCCAATAAACATGCTTGTATAATATAACACTTACTCTGTTCCTTTCATCTACTTGACCAATCCTTCCGTATTCTTAGACTAAGCTAAAAAAAAAAAGGATGGTTGGTGGGGAAGCCTTTCTTAGTAAATGGATGGGCAGGAGACTGAGACAGGTATGTGTGAAATCTTACTCTGTCTCCCCTGACCGCATGCCACTAACCTGAGGGTCAAAGTACAATCTTATTTAACGTGTCCTTAGTAATATGGAAGAACATGTTTTATTACATTTATTAGTCACATATTGTCCTTCTCAGTGAACTCTATTACCAAGCATTTGGCTCATTTTCCCATTGGCAAACTTACTAACTGGCATGAGCTCTATTTAGTGAAATAAGCCTTTGCCATTTTTCTGAAAATACTTTTCCAAATTTATTGCTGATCCCTTAATTTTGCCTATGGTAGGTTTTGCTATGTCACAGTTTGGATTTTTTATACACTCAGGTTATCTTTTCTGATTTTTTACACATGGTCATTGCTTCTTCCTCTATAAAACCTGGGATCAGATTTCTGTTTATATAAATTATTTCTTTATTTACTTTTATTTTTTGATACTAAATTGTAATGTAACTAGTTTATTTCACCCACTGTTACAGCACCATTTATTAAGTTTCTTTCCTGTGGTTTATTAGATTTTAAATTAAAATCATTTTATTAGGCAATTTCATTTGTTTTGTGAGAGTTTTGCTTATTCTTGCTTACTTTTATTTGTGATGGTAACTTAGCCCAATTAAAAATGATTGCAATTTTTTTCTTTATTGCATCTCTTTTTATTTTAAACCTCAGTGACTCTGCTTTGTTATTATAATTCTCTATTATGTTTTTAATAATAGAGAAAAGCAAGTCTTTTAAAGCAATTCTCCCAGGATTCCCCTTTTTCAAAAATTTCTTTGAGATATTGCCTTTTTGTTCTTCTAGATGCTTATGAATTAAAGAAAATCTCAGTATGGCTTCTATTATAATAATATCTGTTGTCTAATTTTGGAAAAATTGTCGTCTTTGCAATACTAAGGCTCTTATCTAGCAACGCAGATTATTATTCTTTATTAAAATTAAAAATCATAGTAAGAAGGTTAAAAGACATGGATGATAGGTCAAAATTACAAAGGAAATTTTTAGTAAATTCCTGATTTCTTTACTGAAGGCCAAAATGCCTATGTCCCCACTGCTGATTCCTACACAATTAAACATTCTGATTCATACGTACTTCATGATGAAAAGGATTTTCTTCTCTTTCAACTCTTAGTTATACACCCTGTAGATTCCAATCACTTACATACATTTTTGACTTTGTGTGTTCAGCATCGTGGGCCTGGAAAATTCATTTTAGCCTTCATTTGAAGGGTGAAGGAAGCATCCTATACCTTACAAACAGGAGGGAGATTACCAAAAGGAAAAATGATTAAACTAATCTCATAACTCTCTTCTTTAAACAGAATGGTAAACTAAAGCTAAAAACATTTAGATGCACGAGTCAGCTCTCCTGGTCCTAGCTAGAGAGCTTGCAGATCCCTCACACACGCTTGTTTCATGAAGAAAACCACAGTGAATCTATTATGTGAGAGCTCTTATTTCAGGATGTTGCTGAAAGAATTCCTTCGAGTTTTTCCTGTAACCTTGAGCAATCCCTCTAGACATCATTCACCAGTCACACACAACTATACATAACCATGCATTACAAAGTGGAAAAGTTTTCTTTAACTTCAATTAGATTATAAAACTTTAAAAAAAACACCATATTTTTTGTGATTTTTCCTCCTAAAGTATATAGTTATTGCTTTTATTTATGGTTGTGTGGAACAACTTAAATGAAGAGAACTTTTCAATGAACTTCATCTCTGGCCATGTTGTCACGATGGTGGCATAAATACTTGACTGTTGCTTGATTATTTATAAAGGGCCAAACTGCAGGCTCTGGGTTTCCCATTGCTTTTTTTCCCCTTTTTACCGGATGTTTTAGAAAAGTTATAAGAGCAAAAGATAGAGTGTAGAATCAAGAAAAATGTGGCATTTGATGAAAATATGGGAGTTTTAAATATTAATAATTCTCCAAACCTGAATTTACTTGTAATCAATTTCCTTCTCACTGAGGAAAAATTACTTCCCAGTGCCTAACAAAAGAGTCAATGTAAATGCTTCCCATTGGCATAAATGCTGGATTTTTTCAGGAAAAAAAATTTTTTCAAGTGGGATTAAAGCTATATTAATTCATTGGATAACAGGTCTTTTTCTCCACTCTTGCCACACAATGCAATTGTAACTCTTAGTCTAAGAAATGATTGCATGCAGTATTGTTTGATCATGTTTTGTCATTATATCACATAGTCTATGCCTCCCTAAGTACAAAATATTAAGTTGAGAAATACTAGTTTTGAGAAAAGCAGTATATAAAATTAACTTCCCTTCTAAATAGGAGACTAAAATTTTTAGAGTGCCTTAAAGGTAATTGCCATCAGCAAGAGATTCTCACACAAATATGTGTGTGTGTGTGTGTGTGTGTGTGTGTGCACTTATAATTTTAAGAAATTGAGAACATTATAGATTTCAAAATCTATGCTGAATATATGAATTATGTTGTAAAATCTCTATTGGTGATACAGGGTCAAATCAAGATGGTCAAAAGTGAAAAAGTATCTGGTGCAATCAAATTATTTCTGAGAGGCAGCGTGTTATGAAATTCTACCATCAAGCTCTATGCTTTGACAGGAAGAGTTTCTATAATTTTGGGCCCAAGGGTAGAACTGGAGGGCTCTTGCATAATAATTGATTAAAGCACTAAAAGGTGTCATTCATAATACACTCACAGGGCACCTCTTTCATTACCAAGGCTTTAGGGCATCCTTAAAAATTTAAATTTTAACTAAAATATTTAGACAATAGAAAGTATTCAGGAAAAAAAAGTTCATTCTTAGAAAATAGTTCAAATCATGTTTAAAACATCTGTGTTTGCACACTAAGAAAGAAAAATTACGTGTCAAACACAAGATAATCAACTTTTTATTTTCTTAAATGGTACATTTTACCCACATCATTGTGCATTTTTCAAATGAATGAATATAATTTTTTATAAAATATGAAAAAATCTTTCGACCAATAATAAGAGGATCTGATATATACAATATCAACATTCGTTCACTTGAGACATTTTTATTGCTAGTTTAATATGTACTAGATTATGGTTAAAAAAAAAAAAACTAACCAAAAACGTGTTTCAGTGGTACCTATTGCCTCCTAGACATGTGATTCTCAGGGGTAGCTGTGTCACCTATAAAGCTATACCTGCAAAGATATTCAAGCTTGTGCTAACTGAATCAGTATCTCTGGAGGTGGAACCCAGGTATTGATGTTTATATAAAGCTCACCAGTTGAATCTAACGTGCAATAGGTTGAGAATAAATATCAAATGTCTGAACTTAGAATGCGACTCTTCTTCTGTTTGAGCCCTGGCTCCTGTGTTTTCCTAGATGAACAACATTTTACTCAGAATGACTTCACTATAATAGTATTGTATGTTTTAATCTCTTTAAACATCTTTACTCCCTCTGGATTTCGCATATCTTCTAGTAATATCTAAATACCTTTAAAGTCCTTCCATAAAACAACAGGCTATAGTAGAAGCATCTAGAGGTCAGGTACTGAACCAGATCACGGGTTCCAAGAATAATATCTGCTCTATGAGACAAACTCATTAAATAGTTATTGAATAAGTGAAAGAGGGAACAGAGAATCATTTGCAGAAGAAAATCTGAGATGAGGAGAGATGGATTTAGAGAGATGAGAAGTGTGACTCCAGCATGCAGCAGTCAACAACTGTCATAAGTCAGAGAAGCACTAATCACAGAGTGGTCATATGTCCTGGTTTGCAGAGACATCCCTAGTTGACACCTGTTAGCCTAGTGTAAATGTTAAAATCCCCCATTTCATTCTCAAAATATCTTAGACATTTGGGCAGAACATCGGACAAGGAAAAATACATATTCATAGATTAAAATAATAGAACAAGGCAACAGTTTGAGTAAAGTATGTTAAAAAGATATTTGCACTCATACCAATTAACTACAAAATTTAAGATGTGCTAGATTTCCCTGATGATCTCTTTATTTAGCTAATGGCTATCATCATTGTAATCATCATCATTGTTTTATTGTAAGAATATAAAATTGCCCATCAAATCCTGATTTTATTTTCCCAACTCCTATTTTTCTCAATGACACTGTGGATGTTTTCAAAGCTTAGCTCTGCTTTTGATAGAAAGCACTACTACACACTCCTGCTACTTCAAACAGCTGGTTACAGTGTCTAACCTCCATTCTTGAATATCAACCACCTAAATTTGCAAAACCTTGGGAATCCTTTGGATCAAAGCCTCTTTTAACTGTGCCATATTATTATTAATATGGACATAAATTTGAAAATTTGCCTGTGGGGTGGAATTGAATTGCTCTGATTTTATTAAGCTGATCAAACTTTACTATCTTGTAGCAATTCTCTTCTATCTACTGTTCAGGATAAACAGATGTTCAAGCTAATCCCAGAAAATACCAAGTTATAACCTTTCATTTCAGTGCAGGCCATCGCAGGCACAGGTGAGGCGAGTTAAGCAGTTGCAGGCTTTCTATTGCTCAGAACAGCCAGCGGCCCCAGCAATCGCTTGAGGAGCTTGTTATTACTGCGGCAGGTGACCAAGTTTGAGGAATAGTTGGAATTTTCCCTTGCCTGGAGATGCTATGAATTTTTATGTTTTTTATATCCACAATACCTGGCACATAGTAGTTGCTCATTATAAAATATTAAAGTGAGAAATGAACATATTCTTTGGCATTATCCCAGTCTTGTTTAGAAAGTTTTTTTAAACATGTTTTCACAAAATCTATAATGTGGCATACAGAGAATATGTAGAAATATTTACTGAACTGATAAGATTGTCACCCAATTATTTTCCTTGAAAAGGATTTGAAAGGGCTTGTAATGAGAGTCACGTATCAGTTGTTTTAAGAATTGAATGATGTTTTCTTTTTGAAAATCATTCTTGGCTTGTTTTGACATTCTAATGATTGCCATTCTCATTATTATTATTGTTACTGTCAACATGATAGTCACCATTCCAACTCTTAAAAGACAAAAGTCACTTGGTGAGTTGTTCAGAAGTCATTGTGCCAACATGAAAAATAAATAATTCAGCTTCTATCCTCAAACACCTGGCTGGACCCCAGACCTAGTATTAACTGTGCCCTTGACTACTGAGAACCATACTTTAAATTACTGCGGATCAGGGTTGTTCTGCAGACTCAAATAGGGCCCCAGACCAGATAGGGTCATCATCGGTTCAAGCAGACTCTTTTTATTTGATGTTGTCGCGCTGTCCTTCCCTGTACTCCGCTGCTGCCTTGAGCTCAAGTCCCTCACTTCTGGGATACTGCCCTTATATAATGTCTCTCCAGGCCCAGGTGTGCCCACTCACACACACGCACACCACCACAGGCACACGTGCAAGACCTCAGGTGTCCATCAACAAATCTAACGGCAGTAGGGCGAAAAACCTGATGCCTCCTTCATTTACCCTGCAAGGGTTAACTCTTTCTGGTACTAGTTCTATTAACCCACTAAGCCAAGCACTATATTTTATTAATCTTTATCTTCCATCTCCCTAAGTATTTTGTTGATACCTAGCATATAAACAAGCAATTAGTATTCATCAATGGATGAATATTTGCCCTGCATCTCAAAAAGATAGAACTTTTGCAATTACCTTATATTGAGAAGGTGAAGGGAATTTGCAGATGAATTAAGGCCCTTCATTATTAGTTGACTCTGAGTTAATCAGAAGAGGTTACCCTGGGTGAGCCTGACTTAATCAGGTGAACTCTTTAAATGAAACTCAAAGCAGCAGCAAACAAGTTACCACTGGCCCTGTAGGAGAAAACTACTGTGGTGTGCACAGGAATCGTGACAGAAAATGGCAGGTGGCCTTTGGGAGCTGAGAGTTTCAGGTGGATGGCAGAAGGAACTGAAATTTGCCAATAATAGTGAATTTGAAAGAAAGTCATAAGCCGTAGACAAAACCATAACCATGACTGACACTTTGTTTTTCTAACACCTTAATTTTACTCTGGTAATAGAAACTCTGACTAAAGAATTCAGGTAAGCCATCACCAGACTTCTCACCCAAGGAGATCATGAGGCAATGAATATGCATTACTTTAAGCTTCTGCATGTGTCATAGTTTTTTTTTTTTGTGAAAAGGAAATTAGTCTAGAGCCCTCTAATTTGATATTAGAGTTTGGTTCTTTGGCATTCCTAGAGTTTGCCTGTTTCAGTAATTAGAAACTGAAGACAGAAGACATGAGAGTGCTCTAACTGGATTAAGAACTGCTTGCTGAAAATATGTTCATTTTTCTCCAACATCCCCTCAGTGTGTCTTTAACCTCAGTTGCTGGGTATTTAATTGCTCTTTCTTCCTTATACATCACCCAACATCATTGGTCTGTACAAATTTCCCTTATTTTATTTTTTCCCTCTTTATTTCAGATCCCACTGTCATTTCCCTCCTCTCCACTGCTACTCTCTTTAATGTTCTGGTATATATCTTTGGCCAAGTAATGATCCTCACAAAATACAGCACTATTGAGCTATTGCATGTATGTACCCTTACTTTCTATCAATGCTGGTGTGTAATAATTTCATTCTATTTCTAACTTTATCCTCTTGAGTTTATGATCTTAAGATGTAACTACTTTGATGCTATTTATTTGGTATTACTTCTGAAAGTATAATTCTCCTCCCACCAATGACACTGTGGGAAACAGGCCTGCATATGGACATTTCTAGAGAAATGCCCTAGTGATATTCATGGGTCCCTGAGAATGGATTTGGTTTTACTGACGGCTATCACTTCTTCCCTGATGGCTAGTTTACATCCCAATCCACAGAACATGAGAGCTCCTACTACCCCACAATCTTACCAAAACTTACTATTATATGATTTTCTAGTTTATTTAATATGATGGATGTAAAACTGTATCTCCTTCTGTGACATGCCAGTTCATTTACTTTTCCTATTTTTCTTTTTTTCTTCCTTCCTTTATTTCTTCCTTCCTCCCTTCCTCAGCTTCCACTCTCCCACACAATTCAAAGATGAGTTTGGCAAAGTTATTTGCGATTCCTGGAGCCAAGTAAAAAAACCAGCAAAAATGTTCTATGTCTCCTAGTAACAGGCTTTCTCGAGTATCCTGAAAGTCTTAGTTTGGACTGCTATAAGTAATATAAACAATAAAAATTTATTTCTCATCATTTCAGTGGCTGGGAAGTCCAAGTTCAGTATGTTGGCACACCTGGAGTCTAGAGTCTGGTGAATGGCTGCTTCCTGGTTACACGTGCTCCTTACACGTGCACATCTACTCCTTGTATCCTCACATGTAGGAGAGCAGACAGCAAGGGCAAGGTCACTTGTCTCTTATAAGGACACGAATCCCACTCATAAGGGCTATACCCTGTGATCTAATCATATTCCAAAAGCCCTACCTCCAAATACCATGACATTAGGGATTAGGCTTTCACCCATGAACTTTGGAGGAATAAAAATATCCAGCCCATTGCTTCTATGTCACTTAATACTTGACTGAGAGCAAGCAGATTGTCGGAAACAAATACAGCATTGGGTGTCAATGAGCGGTAGCAATCACACTCACCTATCAGGGATCTGAGGTACCTCCCCTCACTACAACACGGTAAATCCACATGTGGATTCAAGAGTGAATCTTCTTTTCAAAAGTAATTTAATGATTCTCAAATTTCTTTTGAACAACCATTAGAATTAGTTTGTCAAGTTCTTCAAAACAACCTAGTAAAATTTATATTAGAATTGTATTGGACTTTTAATGTGGAGAGAACTGATATCTTCAAAATGTTGATTTTTCTTACTCGCATATATATCATAACATTTTATTCAGGTGTTCTTTTAGGTAGTTTAGTAGATTTTAAATTTTTCTCTATAAAATCCTTGTGCATTCATTGTGGCTAGGTTTTAGATAATTTTTAAAAATTGATTGCTGTCACAGACTATTTGTCATGAGTCTGGTTTATCGCTCAACACATAACTGTCATACTTTCTTTGTGTTTTACGCATAAGAAACAACCCACTTCTTTTGGTTCAAATTCTGTCTTTATGATTTTTATCTCTACCTAAAGGTGGATAAATCACCTCTTTTCAAAAATATTATAAATATTAGTACTTTCTCTATCTACCTCTAAGTGTTTATACTTGTGTCGAATGAGATGAAATACTTCACAAGTTTATAAATGGAAAAGTGTTAAATAGATTAGATGGCATGTAGAATGGAATATTAACATATTATAAATATATATTTGCATTTTTGTTACCTAAGCTTTCTAGTCCTTCTTTTCAAGTGCACACTGGACATAACCACTTGAATTTCTCAAACTCAATATGCTTCAGGATGTTCCTGTAAGCAAGAAGTGCCCTCTTCTTACTTCTTTGCCATAGTAGTTAACATTTAATATGCTCTTTATGTACATGAGTGATAGCTGCCTTCTAAGATGTATCTCATGTCTGCAAACCTAAAGGTAATGTCCTTTTTGTGTAAATTCACGTAAGTATCCTCAACAATGCCTTCAAATAGAATGCCAAACCTGATGGGGACTACCATCCCCTACCTGTCACAAAGCAACAATAGGTAAGATGATGGTCAACAAGGGTGCCAGGCGTATCGTCAATCAGTGCAAATCATAACTCTCGAGTACAAAAAACAATCCTTCTAAGAGTAACGCAGGAGGTATGTTTGTGTAAAACTCATCCCATCCTTTATTATAATTGTATTAATTTGTTAGTGCAGTTTCCAAATATATATATAGAGAGAGAGAGATAGATAGATTTTTATATGTGTCAATAAATTTACTTTAAAATATATAGTCACTTATTTACAGCAGTTTCCCACTATAAATTCTAGTGCAAAATTGATGTTTTCTGGTTCCCCTCTACTGTTAATTTCACATAATATGGCTGTTTTTATCATTGACTTTGGTTGTGTTTGTAGATTCTGGAAATACTGAATTTTCATTTTCCCTTTAAATATTTCCCCATGATTTTTAGACCATCTATTGGCCACATTGTTTTAGCTCAGTAAAGACTCAAGAACAGTGTCTGCCTAATCCCCTATCACCATATAAATAGGCAATAAAGAATTTACAGCAAGGTCAAATCTTATGGGGAAAATATTTAAATGATCATTAAAGTAATTATTCCCTCGAAGCCAAGGTAATTGTTTTAAAATCAGATTTCTAGCATCATATGGCTATCAAGTGAGCATGAACTTGAGAGAGTCAGGCACACGATATGTCTTTGGCACTACATTTAGCAGTCTTTCAAAAAATGGTTTCGATTTCATTGTGAAATCATACAGATGAAATGGCATACAACTCGTTATTGAAGTTACTGTTGTGCTGAAGATAGAGGTATAAAGTTCTCCTCTGGTTTGCCTGATTTGCTCTGAGTCCTTGGTCAAGTCCACTTTCTGGATGGCTTAGTTTTCTGGTTTATACTAGACTTGTCACCCACTTAAGAAATTTTTAGTGAGGAAGATAGAACCCAGCCTACTTCCCTGGGACTTCTCAATAACTGCATATTTCCCACCCACGCTTTTTGTATACAAACCTTTCAACAGCTCATCTGGGTACATGTGGACCAGGACTTTTGTGGTGCCACGGATGGCCCCACAGTCGCTCTCCCCATCAAAACTAGACCTCTGTGTCAAACAGCAACATCTTAAGCACTCGCTATTGCCACTCCAGACTAAAGACTTGATGAATTAAGGACATTAAATAAAGCACTTAGGAAATACAGGAGATCCCATAAGTGCCAAATTATTGGAGCAATTACTTATTGAAAAAAAGTAAATGTTAATACACAAAACCCCAGGATATGAGAGCTTATGTATTTCTAATAAAAAAAAATGACTGAAGATTTGGTGCTGACTGATTAAAATACATGAGGAGGTATGTTCATTTTTTTTCACTCACATAACATATTACCACAAATTTAGCAACTTAAAACAGTAGCTTATTATTTTACACTTCAGTGGGTCAAAAGTCTGAATGGGCTTAACAAGTTTATCTTCCCTAGTTCTCACAAGTTGGAAATCAAGGTGTCCACAAGCATGCCTCTTCCTGGGAGGCTCTGGAGAAGGCTTTTCCAGACTTAGATTGTTGGCAGAATTCAATTCCATGAAGTTGTAGAACCGAGGCCCTCATTTCCTTGCTGGCTGTTGAAGGTCATTCTCAGTTCTAGAGGCTACCCACATTCCTTTTCACCCTTTAAATCTCCTTGACCTTCCCTTTGCCTCATCTGCTTCAGCTAGAGAGAGTCCTCAACCTTTAAGGGTTCATATGATTAGTTTGGACCCACCTGAATAATCCAGGGTAATCTCTCTCCTAATTACATCTGAATGTCCATTTTTGCTATGTAGCATAACATTGTCACAGACTCCTGTCCTTAGGGTGTGGGAGTCTTTGGAGACCATTCTGTCAACTGCAGAGGGTAAATTACAAGGGATAAGTCATCCTACTCTCTCTGGTTTGTGTGCATCCACTTTTTGGCATGACTAGGGAGAGGCAACACACTAGGGAGGAAATTCATTATATGATTTTTCCAATGGATGCTCATCTATGAATCACCTTCTAATTGAGAGAACAGTTCAACAGCATTTAGAGTCTATTTACTCCCAGTGGACTTGCCAGAGATCAGGGTCCTTCAAACATTCATGAGACCAAAGGATATTACTAATTTAGTGGAATTTGCTATTTTCAGTAGCTCAAATGCTTCGTGTTAATACATAAAATATATGTATACCAATCTCTGAGTTTATTATGATGTGACTTAAGCAACCAACTACCCACACTGATGGAAAATTATCTCCCTAAAATAGATTTTTAATTGATAAATTTAAAAGTAAAGTTGGCAGCTATCCAGGCAAAGTGTTTTGCTTACTTACATGGCATTGTTTTAAACATGCTTCTTACATTAGATTTCTTGTGCTGTGTACCTCTTAGTTTTAGGATCATAATAAAACTAATAAAATTCCTATTATTTAGTCTCACTTGGAGACTAGAAATGAGAAATTATCTAGAAGGTAAATTGTCCAAAGACAAAGGTAGAGGATTGTATTCACTGATATATTCTAAACTCATAGCATAGTTCCTATATACCAAAATGTAAGCACTATGGCAATCTTTGTTGAATGAATGGATGATGAATGAATGAAAAAAAGAAAGAAATGCTATTAGCACATAAAAATTAACCTGATCTGAACAATATGCTGTGATTTTGCTTTCCTGTGCTTGTTTGTAAGAAGTTGATAATCTGAATTTAAAGTAAATGCATATAAAGAGATATTTTTAGTGGAAATCTCTATAGTCTTCTCAACCAAAAGTATAATAGATCTATTATTACTGTATGACAACTCCGGGATTATACTGTCCAACACATGAATGAAAAAATGTTCTGGGATCTCTAAACTCTGAATTATACATGTTAACAGGATGAAAGGACAAAACTCAAAATCTACACTTACACATCATTCCAACAATTTACAGCCTTCATTATTTAAATGTCCATGTTTACAAAAGTATTTCCCATAACTGTCATATGTAGCAAAATTTGTTTTACAAATGTGTGGGAAAAGGAGATAGAAAACACACTAAAATATTAATGTTGATAAAACTAGCAATGATTATTTTTGCTTGTAGTTATAAACAAATACAGTGAGCACATGAACACATTTATTTTTATAATCAGAATACCATGTCCTCCACAAGGGAGCATAGAGCACTAGTCTGGATACCTCCTGACCCCGCTGCACTGTTCCCTAACTGTTAATAAGGTGGCGCAAGAGACGAAAGGACAAATTTACAGCCATCACAGAACTGAGGTGCAAATTATAAAAACAGATCAATATTTGATACACCACAAACTTTAACAGCTGACTAATTATTTTATGCTAATTATTTTCATGTTAATGTATTATGTAGTAAAAGTAGTTGTGAAGTGGATGAAAATAAGTATAAGATGGAAGGAATTAGTTAATGATTTTAAGGATCTGTCTATGTTAAGTTCTGAGTTTGACAGATACCTACAAAACAGGCCAGGAAAACATCCAGGGCAAGTAACTTGCACTGTGCTTTCCTCCTGGCATGTGGCAAAGCAGGAAAAAAAAAAATGACATTTTCACATTCTTCTGGATAATACTAGCTTCCCATGGGAGATCTCCACTAGGAGAGTCTGTGTGGATAAAAAGTGATCATCAGAAAATCAAAGATTTTAAAGTTTACAAAATCTTACACTTTTCAGCTATGCAGACTGAGTTTGCAACCTTCCAAAGTAAAGAGAGCTTGAGAATTTAGACTGTGAATCAGCCATTTCCTACAACTTAGAGGGTGTGACCAGGTTCTGTGTGGAGTAAGTTGGCTGAAGGAGATGAGGCAGCATCTCTGCTTCCTGGGACTCATCAGCATCGTACAGCTGTTGTAACAACAGGGGAAAGTGTCAGTCTCTGAAAGTCACAGTCATTAAAGAATGTGTGCAGTCCACACGTGCCTGTGTGCAATTGCTTGGGGCTTTTAAAATATGAAGAGGGCAGGCTATGATTTATTCTGTTTTTTAAGAACTACTCTGAAAACTAACAAAAACAGAGAAAAACACACACGTGAAAACCATCCAAAGACACAACCTGTGCACCCTTAATTCATATATTTGCTTTTCTCATAGTCTTTAAAGAATTTAAAAGAACGTTTACATCGTGGCTTCTAAGCATATATATTTTCAGGAGTCTTCAAACAGAGGGAAATATTCTGAAAAACTGTGACTGTAACTCGATATGGATGCATTTAACAGCTGGAAGGATTTCACACTTAAGAGTCCAATTTACAAAACTTTGGTGCTGGCATTGTTTCAACTCTAGTCCTGGAAGTCATAATTTCCCAAACACTTTTTTCTAAATTGGAAATTATTTGTGTAAGATACATATATCATTTCAAAAATGAAGTTATCATAGCTGAACCTGGCCAGGCATAAACGAATAACTGCAGAGGAAAAGTCTGTAAACGTTATCTGCTCTCACAGCCCTTTAATTCAGACAGGCGTTTCACTTAATGAAATTCTTTTCAAGCAAGCAAATTATGTGCTCACAATCCATACCTTTTCAGTCAGCAGAAGAAACCCGTTACTTTGTTAATAAATGAAATACAAAATTCCAATATGACAAATAGTGATGAGGCATAAACACAAATTCTATTTTGTTCAAGTGCGTGTGTGTGTGTGTGTGTGTGTGTGTGTGTGTGTGTGTGTGTGTGTGTGTGTTTCTGTGTGTGTGTCTGTGTGGGTGTGTTGGTGGTGGTGGTGATGGTGATGTGAAAGATGGTAAAAATAACAATGAGATTAAGTTGAAGCATTTCTGAGGAACTGCAGTAGATGTGTCTTAACTTAGAAGAATCAGCAAGGGAAAGAAAGGTGACCCAAGAGGCTAATAATAGGGACATGAAGAAAACTTTGCAGCTATTGCTCCTCTGAGCTGATTTGATCTGCCCCAGGTTCCCTGTTCCCGAAGATGTGGGACATTGACAGACAGTGGGAAAAGGGGCATCGTGCTCATTCCCTCACAAACTCTCCCTGGTGAGATCTCCAAGCCACAGCTCCCTTTTGTACATTCACATTTCTCTTGATTCAAGAAAGTGGACCAAAGCTGGACTCCATTTTCAAACTGCAATTTGATACAGCTCTAGGAAAATTTATGACATTTTCAGTAATACAACCATCATCAGTAGGTATTCAACTTGTCCAGGTCTTGCCTGTACTCCCTGAAACTTTTTACTTGGGCTCTCTGAACCCTTCCCTAAAACATTGCTTGTGACTCCATTTTGAGTTGTACATTACTGTGTGAATTTGACTTGCTTTCTTTCCTTTTAGCAACTATAATCAAGTGCTTTCTTTAAAAGATTTTTGAGACTTTTTATTTCATGAGAAGTATCCTAGTGTGATAGAGATGCCAGGTATCTAGGTGTCAGACAAAATAATTTTGTCCTCATGCTGCAAATTACTAGTTGTGTGAACCTAAGCATATTACTATACCTTCTTGAGATTCTACTTACTCATTTACAATCTATTGCACCAGCTTATGGTAAAGATACAATGAAATTTCAAATGTATATTACATATATATCATATATATAACATGCATTAGGGAGCACCTGGAATAATACATAAAAGATGATGAAGGTCCTAGAAATCATTATTTATGATCTTACGTCATGCCAAATGCTGCATTTAGCTTTCAAGAGCTTTAAGAAGTGTTGTAAAAATCATTTTAAAATGTACTTTTTACATAAAAAACTGGTTGTATGTATCTGTAGCTCTCAGTCTAAAATAAATGAGAGAGCAAACCTGAAGTAAACACATCAAAGTGAATTTTATACAAATTTTTGTAAATGTTGATTTATAAAATGAATAGTTTACAATTTGTATTTTTCAAGGAAAATTGCAGATGGGGTGACTGAAGTTCTGTTTGACTCTGGGTTTTTTCTTTTTCTGAAGTCTGGTTCCATTAAATTATGTTGACTGTCATAAAGAGCAATTATTTTAAATCCTGAACCTGCCTTGATGTGAAAAGGTACGAAGTTGAAGATCCAGAATATTCCAAAATATTACTTACTATCACTTGACCACACACTGTATACAGATCTCAGGCCTACTACAAAATAAATAGAAAGATGTGCCTCCAGGGATGTTCTACTTAATTCCTGGCCAACCACTATGAGCTCTGCCATGAAAACAAGTTGCACGGCTTCTGCTTGGCTCAGAACACACAAGATTACAAAATCTGCTTATCCCTGCTTTGTTTTAACACCTGTGAAAAAAAAATACAAGACTGTCATGTGGCACACAGAAGTCTCAGGTGTCTCCCTGTTTAGAAGCTGGCAGTCCTGAGCAGCAAGAGGAAGTAAGGTTGCAATATTAATAAACACCTGCCAGTGGTATTATACTCACTGGCTCCATCCCAGTGAAATAGCTAATCAACTAAACCTAACAGAACAATTGTCTAAACCCTAAGGCAGCGTATGTTACCACATGGCTCTGAGTCCAGCCCGTAACAAAATATGAGAAGCCCATGCACTGTACTGTCCTGTAAAGTAGCAGGGAAGTGTGTAGCCCTGAGCATGAGGTTAAAAATAACAACAGTAATAATAGCACAGCTTCTTTGTGCCCAGCATGTAGTAGGTGGAGAATGGAGATGCTATAGTGAATAAGAAAATAAAAGTGGAAATTTCCGTGAGGGTCACTGTCCAGTGGTAGAGACAGCTGACAAAAATCGGCCTAGTGGTTCTCATCCTATTACCCGTAAAGCACTCTGCTCAGTTGCCTCACATTGTTTATCAATGAGATGGAAAATCTCGGTGAGTGAGTGGGGGGATTGGGGAGGAAAAGGAGACAGAGCAAGGACTGCTTTAGACAGGAAAGCCTGAGTGAAGAAGAGCCAATGGAACAGCCATCTGAAAGAGGAGAGGGAAACAGCTGTGGATGCAGCTGGAGAAGATGGACATCTCCAAGAGAAATGCAGATACTCAGAAGGTGAGACAAGAGCACAGAGGAAGTGATGGTAAACCTACTTCTGACCAACTCCAAATAAGCTCTTTCTTTGACATCAGGCAGAATTGCTTCTTTGGTATAAAGGCAATAGGATGATGCTGGGCATTCATAATAATATGTTCCTTTCACTTTGTAGCAGTGTTAATAATTATTAGACCTTGAATGTGTGCCATCATCTCAGAATCTACTCCTCGGAAAAGCTCAGCACCATAGAGACACCACTTTATAAACATTGCTTACTAAATGTTTTTTCCACTTTAGGGTTACAGGGCTTATTACAAGTTAGGTCTTGTTTCTTAAAGGTTTCAAATGTTCAGTATTTAAAGTAGCATGCAATATATAAATCTTAATTCCACACACGGAGCAAACAGTTGAGAGGAAACGAAGAACATCTAATTGGGGGGAAGAAAAAGGATAGGAAACACAACTTCAGAAAAATATGCTACTACCAAATGTACTCTACTAATTCTGTCTCAAATTAAATAAAATAAGAAACTAAACTAGAAAGGAGTGATGTGTCTAATGAGGAAGATGCTGGAAGATGGGCTCTGGCCAATTTAGCTCTGCTTCCCAGAAAGGGTCTTGCACAGGACTTCAACAAACACTTGTTTAAAAGGAATGGAAAATGAATGATGACTGAGCAACTGGCCTCAATTCATTCTAAGGAAAGATAATAATATTTCTATCATGTGGACAAAAGGTATGCAAAGAAATGCGCTCAGATCAAATAAGGGAACCACAGAACAAGTGAACAACAGCATTGCTTTCCCTTAGGAAAAAAGATAACAATAAATGGAAAAGCCAGGTAATAATTTCTTGCATATGAAATATTTGGGGAATATATTCATCCTTCTTTAATCTGTAAAATAATCAACCCTCCTCAAGACAGAACCCCATTGTTTTTGCCCATATAACAGGACTAAAAACAGTTTTCAAAATGTCACTACTGACCAACCACAGGTTTTCACTATGAGCAGTTGAAGAGTTAGAAGCCATGGAAATAGAGAGGTTGGAGATCCAAACTATAAACCTGGTTTCTTTTATATTTCCCAGTTGGACTATTAGAAACTGAATTAAAGAACTTTGCTGAATTATTCTGTTGGCCTAAGTGAGTCTAGCCAGAGGTTCAGAAACAGAAACACATGGCAGAGGGCACAGGGGAATCTTAGACTGAGGACTGTGGCTCCACTCACACACACCCACACACTCACACAGAAACACAAAGACAACGTTCTCCCTGGCACTTCAGAAGAACAATGTCTTCAAAATTGTAAACCAGAAAAGACATGCATAAGCATTCTGACTATTTCAAGAACATTCTAAGAACAAATAAACCAGTTGTCTAAGTCAGTGATTATTTAATGACACCAATATTTACTATTGTGTAAATACTATTGTGTAACTGTAAATGAAATAAAACCCTGGTCTATTATAGCAACATCACATCCTACCTCTCTTCACTGAACCAGCCAGGTTCAGACCTGAAACTGGTTACCATATGATTATTTTAAATGATAATGGTGGTAGTGGATTATTCTATCAATTTAACATGCAGCAAAATAATATTAACACTTTGTGTGCTGGTGCCCTTTAAATTTACCAGCCCTTGGGGCAGGCCATTTTCTGTGCTACTTTATGAATGGTATAAGCATTTAATAAAACACACACAACTCCTGAACTACTGGATATATTTTAATGAAATTTTAAATGCATATAGATTATATACCAGAGTAATCAATTAGAGTGCGGTATTGTTCAAAACATCTCCCTCTATGGAGTGGAACACAACAAAATCCACAAAGCGGGGTTCACTTATCCTTTTCTTGGCTGCACATACTCTACATGGTCTCTGAGGAATTTTCTTGCTCCCAGCACTAACTATTTTCTCTACTTTATGCTTTTTCATGTCCCCTTCTGTTCTCAGCAGCCATGATTGAGTAATGGTAACAATAAATGTCACAGGTTAAAAAAACTGTAATATCTCTCATAAAACACCTTACACTTTCACCAAAACAATGTGTAAAGCTTCTAGACTGAGTACGATCAAAGAAATAGCTCCTAAGAGTTCCAAATAAATCCACCATGGCATGAAAAACCGGAGACTAGATGAACACGCATTAATACATGAGCGGCCACGTGATAACTGGAGACAAAAACACGTACTAATACGTGAGCAGACCACAAAGTGTTAAATGCGTGCTATCCTTACTCAAAGTAACTCAGTAACTCAAATACTGAAAACACCCAAATTTTAGAGAACTAAGGGAGGAATAGAGGGGATATTAAATACATTCTTAGTAACATGGCTATAGCTTTGATGTAATTACTCTGTAAGTCTGTTTTGGCATTAGTAAAAATTGAAATGACATTACCTACTTTAAAAAGTATAAACGGGGGCCTCCCTGGTGGCGCAGCAGTTGAGCGCTTCGCTGTGGAGCTGTTGGCAGTGGCGACGCAAGTTCGAAGCCCAGCCAGGGAGAATCCCACATGGTGTGGCAGACCTCTCCTGCTTCGCCCGCTGCTCCCCTCAGCAGTGTATTTCTGATCTGCCTGTTCTGCTCCCTACTCGGTCTCTAGTGAACCCTCTCGCCACCCCGTGCCTCTGGCCCGTACCCCAGCTTGTATGTATAAATAAATAAATCTTAAAAAAAAAGTATAAATGGAAAAATCTTGAGAATATCAAACATTCATAGTTGCCATTACTAACAAATATGAAAACAAGAAAAATGCCACCACAGTGTACAAATTTATAAATTAGCTGCATAAATAGTAGTCCTTTGCATGAAGCACATATGTTAATGGTTTTAATTGTTTCCAATAGCCAAGTAATGGAAACAACCTAACTGCCTAAGGACAGAGGAGTGGATTTAAGGACAGAGGAGTGCATTAGGAAGAGGTTATATAAATACACAGTGAAAAAATATTCAAATATAAAAAAAAGTTGAACTATTGTCATCTGTGACAACATGGATCGAACTGGAGGGGATAATGTTAAGTGAAATAAGTTGGAAGGAAAAAGACAAATGCTGGATGATTTTACCTGTATATGGGATATAGAGAAACATAACAAAGGGCCAGGAAAAAAAATTAGAAATCTGCCTGCAGAACCAAGGTTACCAGAGAGTGGTGAGCAATGTGTAGGGGGAGCCCAATGGACTGTGGTAGGGAACTATGGGAGACTTCGGGGTGGGGGGGCAGCAAAATGAGATGGAGTCCTGTATTTTTGAATCATATACAGAGTTTTAAAACAGTTACCTTAAGAAAAAAGTTATATAAAAGAGAAATAAATGTTTGTCTAAATTGATAGATCCATTTTATAGGATAAAAGCTTATAGCTATCTATTTTTATGACAGTATGTCATATTTTTATTGCAGTATGTACATTATTAATTTTAAATAGTTGCACTGAGAAACTGGGCATAAATGATGTAGTTCAGTTCAACATTTTACCATAAATATGTTGTATATGTAGACTACGATATTCTGGACTGTTTGGTTAATGCAAAACTATAGATTACTAATTCTTAAGGGGACTATCTAGGAGGTTGTTAGGATTGTGTAACTAATACTAAAATTTAGGTAGATCTTTGAGTCATTAGCTGTGGGAAAGGTGGGTAGAGGAGGGCAATGTACATATGAAGCTTTGGATAAACAAAGTTTTACATGAATAGGGAACCAGGCAGTCCTTTGGAAAACAAGCCCCAGGTCCCCAGCTGACAGTATTTTGTGAGCCTTGTATTCAGGCCAAAAATCTTTGAAAGTCTTTAGGGAGTTATAGTACCTAAGTTTCAGCTAATTTAGCATCATTTAAATGGAGCCATGCTATATATCTTTGGGTCTGGATCCCTTTATTTCTAATTACTTAATGGATTATTGAAAAAGGTTTTATTTTCTAAATCTTATTTCAAAAGACCCATGTGATTTTCATCTTTTATATATTGAAAATGTTACTGTTTTGAACTAAATTAATTTCAAAACATGGACTATTTGCTGAGTTCTTTGGCAAACTCTGTTATCTGGAAGAGGAATGGAACTTAACACATAGACCTGATTTCTAGCATTACAAGTAATTTAGAATTGAGTTACGAATATTTTCAAAAAAATCTTTCTCCCAAGATGTCCTCTCAATTGAAGATTCTTTAGAGGTAACATGCTCTGGATGGAAGAAAATAAAATAGATAAAGCAAGCGGTATAGAGTAAGGGCATTTCAAGGAGACGTCTGCTGATTTTGTTCACACCTTTACACTCAAAAACTTTAAGAATAAGAATTTATTTCTTTGTAAAAGTAATAAACACGTTTCCACAGGAATATTTTTGTAACATTAATGGCAATTAACCTATATTCATTAATGTCACAGAAGTTATAATATGTATGCTTTAGGCAGATAACTCCTAATGGTCCCTCCCTCTTCATTATATTCTTACTTTTGTGTTTTCCCCTTCTACATTGTACTCCTGTTGGTCTGCATGGCCAGTAGAACATGACTGAAAGGAAGTATGTCGTTTATGAGAATTAGACATGTAAGACTGAGATTTTTCTCTTAGGAATATTCTCTCTCTCCCCCCTCCACTGTTAGCAAAGCCAACATACATCGTGAGGACAATAAGCAACCCTACGGGAAGGTGGAGTTTCATATGAGGAAGAAGCCCGTGGAGCTTGAAAGCAGATCTTCCAGCCCCAACCACACCTGCAGATGACTGTGGACCTGGCAGCATCTTCAGGACGATCTAATGAAAGTGCCACCTGAGTCAGAAAAACCACTGCTGGCTCAGAAATTCTGTTTGATAATAAATGTGGTTTTCAGCTGCTTAAATTTGGGTAATTTGTTATGCAGCTTTAGCTAATTAATACAAAGTACAGTGTTATCTCCTGACTGATAACCTAGATCAAGGTTTAGTCCAGATATTGGACAGCTTATTCAATAAATAGCTATTGGGTACCTACTATTCCCAAGGATAATTTGCTTACATTTTCCAACTTAAAGTTAATTATTTCTCAAAGTCAAAGATATTTGGTACATAGTTTTTCATCTCAGCTTTTAATAAGAACTAAGAAAGTATTAAGATACATTATTTTATATATGCAACTTAAAATTGCTATCTTTCATATTTATTTTAACCTATCATTGTTTTATGATTCTATTTTATATAACAAAGTTCCAAAATCAGTGGCTTAAATTTATCACACTGCCTTTCACTCACTCATGTAAGTACAAAGTAGGTATCCTGTTAAGTAGGATGCTTTGTGTATGGTTCTTTAAGCACCCTATTTAAGTACCCATTTCATGGGTTCTTGGTTTGTCATTTGCATCTGGACAGTACACTAGGGAAGAAAGAGCATGGAGGACTAAATAGCTTCTTTTTATCACCCAGGCTTGGAAGTGTAAGACATCACTCTATACTGGTGGAATTTGTCTCCCTTTTTCTATTGAAGTACCATTGGTTTACCTCCTTGTTAGTGTTTTGGAAGTTCATTTACTCCTCCCTCAGGTGTAGTCACCTTATCACACCCACCACAAGTGCCAGTCTTCCACCACTGTGCATTGTGCTCTCTCCTTACACTATCCTCATCCTCCCTCACTACCCCACCCCACACCCCTTAGTTCTATTGTTTGCTTTCTAAGATTGGTTTTAAAGTTTTTCTTGGACAATTTATTTGATTTCTCTGTATTCCACATCTAAGAATCTTCATTAAGTCTAAAGGTTAGAAAATGGACTCTATCCTAGTCATTTTCTTTTTCTTTCTTTCTTTCTTTTTTTTTTTCAGTATTTTGCATTTACTTTCAAACTTGTAAAACATAATTATTTCCATAGTAAATATCTGGTACAATAAATTTTTATATTTATGTTTTCACTCAAATCCATTATATTATAGGCATTTTCTATTTTACCATGCAATATTATAAACATCAACTTTTAATAGCTGCTCTATTCCATTAAATGGCAACTAATAAAACTGTCTCATCTTTGAGAGATGCTTACGTAGACTCCAGGGTTTTCTTAATCTAAATTTTACTGCAATGATTCTTGTATTTATTATTTATTTTTATTTATATATTTTACCTTATTGTGTATTTCCCATAAAATTCCCACCACCAATTCACCTGTGAACTATTATTATAGTCCCTTGTGCTTTTCTCTCCCCCTATTTTGATCCCTCTGTTGTTGTTGTTGTTTCAATGTTATTTGTTCCTCCTGATTCCTTATTTGATTTCCCTATTCTCCTCCTATAAGTGAAGCCATTCAATATTTTTCTTTTTCCTTCTGGCTTCTTTCAATGAGCATGATCCCTTCCAGCTCCATTTATTTTGCTACTGATGGCATGAGTTTATATTTATTTTATTTAATGGCAGATAGCACCAAGTTCTTTCCTAACCTTTAAGGTAAGACTGTCAAGACTGAAAAATACATTCTCTTTTTCAGTTGCCAAAAGCAGGCTATCAACTATTGTCTCTCATTTTCCTGCTATAGCAAATTGAGTTTCTTCTTGCTTTGTTGTTGTTGTTCATTTATTTTTTAATTCAAGGAGCTCCTCTAAGAGCTTAGTGTAAGTGATGGGAACACTAAATTTCTGACACAATTAAAAAACAGGTAAGATTTTTACAGTAATAATAAATCCTTGAAATTTAATCTTCACCAGGTCTCTTTTGGTTTGCATCTAAAGTAAAATAAACTCAAAAAACTTATGTTGAACAATGCATGCAAAATGAATACGTTTTCTAATAGTCATTTACATAAAATCACCTCAGATATAAATTTAAATTATATGCATGTTTTATGACAAAATTTTCACCAATCATTTTAATCATGATTGTGTCATTAGTATTTACACCTATATGTGTGTTCCCATATATACACCTGCTGGTATTTTCAAATTGCACACTCTTACATTCATTCATAGACCATATGTTTCATGTGATTCCAACAGCATTCTGCTAGTCAGTGAAAGACCATCAGAGCAAAGACCATAGATTATAAAATTTCATAATTTCTTGGCATGAATATTACTATTACCCTGGAGTATATTAAATTAGTCATTGTATTATAGAAAACCTTCTAAACATTTTCCCTTGAACTAAAATATTTTTTATGTAAAAGAGGCAGGAAATAACCAAATATCTCATTTCTGGCTCAACTTTATAGTTCCATAGTCTCATTTCAAGTTCCAACAGAGGAAGGGAAAATTGATAAATCATGAAAAGAGAAATTTATAAAGAACTATGAATCTTACATGTTTTTCTCCTCAAAGAAACACTTCCAGTGATTTAAAATGATTATGGTTTACATGGGAAAGGAAGCATAATAGCTCAAAAGTCTGGATAAGCGTTTAGTAATAATATCAAGTGACCTTATTTTTTATTTTACAGTGTTGCCCGATGGAATAGCTATATTAACACAATGAACAAACATATGGCATTGAAAATTTTGCCTTGAGATAAAACTTTTCAAAACTTCTATATAAAGATCAAGCATTATTAAGTTCCAAGAAAATTCCTACTTGCTTATAATTTCTTTTTTTTCTTTGTCTTGGAGAATCATTGAAACCTATAAAGATCTTTAAATCCAGTAATTTGAGGACCAGATAGAAAAAATATGCAAGAAACTAATATTTAATTCTTCATTATTTTATATATATTGCTTAGGGTCTTACCAGAAACAAATGCATGCCTCTTTTATCTAAATCCTCCCATCATCAACGTATATTAATTAAAGATAAAATAAAGCCTTGATTTTATATGCATAGGTGAAATGCACAAAAATAGTTTTTCCTAAGTGCTAGGAATAAAATGAAACCCAAACACCACAGTGTTTAGCTCATGATGTCATAGCTACTAGCATATTTCATTTATAATTCAAAATTATAAAATATCCAGATATATAATCCTCTTTATGTAAGCTATAGAAGACATAATAAACAATATTTCGACCCTAGCAATATAAATGATAGGATTATCTGATAGAGCATACAAAATAAGTGTTTTCAATAATGATTAAAATCATGAAAAGAAGGGTTGACGTTAAAAGAGAACCAAAGGCATTGCACACTAAAACTTGAAAAAGGCATATTAGACATCAATCAAATAAAATTCTATAAAATGGATGATAGCTATATTTGTTTAAAAAGAGAGAAATAAGATACTGACCCAAAATAGAGGAGGTAGAGATTGAGGGTTGAAAATGTGAATGAGATAGAAAGATACGGAACAGAAAGTAAGAAAATGCAACGTGTTTGTAAGTTCCAGATGAAGAGTAAGAAAGGGAAAAGGAGAAAGATATTGAAAGATTTTTTTTTTGCTGACAGTTTTCCTAAATTGGTGCAGACATTTCTTAAAGAAACATTGAGTCCTAAGCATAATGAATAAAAATAATTCTATGACTTTAAAAATTAGTAGCAAAAGTACAGAATATCACAGATAAAGAAAATTTCTTTAGCAAAAAAGGACAAAAGCCATCGCCTATAAAGGAACTAGGACAAGAGTGACGATGGACTCTGGAACAACAATGGAGTCGGAAGAAAATGGAATAATAAATTCACTCTACTGAGTGAAAAATAACTGAAAGCAAACATAAACTGATCTTGAAGACAGATTTAAAGGGATATAGAGACAAAGATGAGGGCATTTTTCATTTTTATTGATGTAATCAAATAAAACTTTTTAAAAATAGATTCTTAAGAAAGAAATTGAATGGAGAAGGAAAAGTAGAATGCCAGAAGAGAAATTGCTCAACAGGTAATTCTAAATATTTGACTCTATATTTTTGAAATGATTCATTTTGGAGGATAAAATGAGATAGAAATAAAATACAGGGTAACTGTTACATGTAGGGGATGCATTGGAATAAAGAGGTCAACGATCCTTCATAGGCCAGGATCTAAGAACCTCAGGTTCTATTAAAATCTCAATTTTAAATCTTAAGATTGATCTTTATAAAGTGGTAATGAGGTGCAAGTCTTCCAAACTATAAGAGAAGAAAGTGAATAAATTGGAAAATTTAATCAATGCAATAGAAGGGAAGTGAGGAAAATAGTGAAAATGAGTTGAATAAAATCATATTGTTCACGGCTCCCTCTTTCCAAGAATTAAGTACAAGGTCATTATCATGGAATTAAATACATACACACACATATATAAATATATTAAATATACATATTTTATATACAGACTAACGTTATCTTCCCAAGATATCAAATGGATACGAATCAATCTATATTTAAAATAATTTAGCTAAGATTTAATTATAAATTTTAGAGGGATACTGAATATTCTTATTATCATCAGCCTAAAAATTAAGATTAATATGGATTAAGCCCTCAGATAATTATATTTTGTGAGGCAGTGAGCTGACTTCTTATCTAGCCAGATATCTGGCATAATTAAGCAAGCACAAAATGTTTTTGGAATGCCCAGTTGTACTTGAACAAATGTTGTGACTGAATAAAATATTTCCTTCTGATGTAATTTCTACTTCCGTCTTCTACCCATTGTTGCTGAAGTAGGGACTCATCATTTTATATATTTAATAACAGAAATTGTAAAATAAAAGAAAGATATGTTAGCGTTATTTTCCCCAGTCACTGTAATTCATTCAGACACCCACATTGGAGTGGTTCCAGTCAAAGGGTGATGTTTGTGGTTTGGTCTCTGTCTCTTGACATCCCACAGTTAGTCATCCATGTGCTCATTCAGTCCTCCCTTCAGCTGTCCAGGGTCTGACCTAACTCTGCCCTCCCAAGTCAGTGCTATAAATGGCAAAGTTTTCCAACAGCCCTTTTGCAATAAATGTACCTGTTCTGAGTTTCTATATGGGCTCCCTCTTTTAAGCTTTGCAATGTAAAAGCAATAATATCAAAGTGAGTAGGAACTGGATTTTTTGTTTACTTTTCTCTATTTTGGCAATATATGGATTTTAATTGTTACTTTATCATGGAATCTAAGATTTGTGTTCAAGATAAAGGCTGACCCTCTCACTACCTATTAGACTTTCCAAAACAACTAACCTTGTTAAACCTTAGTTCTTTACTTGTAAAATAAGGAAATAATACCTGAACAGCCTACTCAAAATATTTTTGTGAATAGGAAATGGGATAAAATATGTCAAAATAACTTGAAATGTGTAAACCTCTGCCAATTACTTTTTTGGAAAAGTCTTATTCATAACGGTTGACTTTGTAGAGGCAATTGGAATGTGGTCACTGCTTAAACACTTAATATTTGTAAGTAGGAATTCCATTCAAAATACATCACTGGACAATTACCCACATTTTCTTCGAATGCTTTAAAAGTCATCTTGAAATTAATCAGGTAATTCTCACTGAGAAATTCAATTACTTCCAAGTATATGTTAATGCATTCTCTTATTTCTGTTTACCTAGGCACTAGAAGTCATGAAATAAAAAATAAGTCATCTAGAGAAAATGGGAACTCTAGCCACACCCATTTATCCTGCTCAACAGTGATGTGATCTTTTACAAGGGTCAAGATATGAACTAAGTCTTGAGAAACTTTCCATGAACAGACTAAAAGACATGACAATTGAAAATTTAAAAGACTTTTTATTAGCTATTCTGCAAGCCCAGCAAGGGAATCTACTGGAGAGGTAAAGAGAAGTTTGCCCGAATGTAAGAAATATTCTTCCTATTTAAAAAAGAATGACTTCGAAAGAGGGAAGGGAGCACATTTGACAGTGATGGTGGACTATGGGTGATTTGGTGGTGGGTGCGCTATGGTTATAATAACTGATGGGGGTATCCAAATATTACTGCAATTAAAAATAAATGAATATATCTAATTAAGAAAATAAAGAACAATGCACATTTTCTAATTGTTGTACACTCTAAAGTAATAACAGATAAATTTAATCAAAGGACTATTACTTCACCACAACGTTCTTAATAAAACTTAATGTAATATACCTAATACACATCCATGCACGCATACATCACACAATCACTCCCTACTACTATTTTTCTCAAATAAGAGTAGATAAAAGCTAAGTGTTTTTTACATACATTTTAAACAACATTCTTTAATAGGTAAAGAAGCATTCAAATGAATCCTAGTCACCCACTTGGACAAGTCAACGCAATCCAGAAGTGGAAAGAAGCAGTGTGACATTTTGTTAGCATTGCACAAGTCTGTCAAAATACCTTTCCTTGTGCTGTCTCTTAATATGAAGTCAAGGTGCATTCCTGTATTCCACTGTCCAACCAGCAATGCCTATTCCACAAATTCTAACTTTGGGTACTTGAAAATACAACAATGAGTAAGACAGTAAGCCTCCTAGGAGCAGGAGACAGCATCTCTGTTTACTATCCATAAAATGCAATCATTTCTTTCTTACTTCTTCATGTAGTCCACATATGTATAGACCTCCTATAGTCATGGACAGGTCCCAGAACAGAGAAAAGTATGTCCATGTTCCAATATTTAGCTTTTAAAATCCCATCATAGTATTTCTATAAGTTTTTATAAAGCACTTAGCTAGTCCACTGGTGGTCCTTTCCATAAAATGGCTTTGAAAATAAATATTTCAAAATGTCAGAGGAAAGGCAAATGCCCTTGTAACAGATGAAAAGTCTCAACTCTGAAATGGATCTTCATTACATGGGAGACAAATCTCTCAAGGTAGCCTGTGTAATAAAACCCTGTATCAACATGGTGGGTAAGCACCAACATCCTGGTGAATTATTTGAGGAACACCGGGTGTTTAGTGGAACACCAGCGGTCTCAGGCACTTAGACTTTTAAGAGCAGAAAATTAATTGCCATTGATCCTTCAATTGAGATTTATGAAAACAATGCAGAGTGCGAGTGAAGTTGGTTTTGTTGGTTTAACCTGAGTCGGCGATGTTTTCACCCGAGCCATTGCACTGGCACTCACTTTGTGAGCTTGCCTTCCCATTTTGAAACACAGCAAACATTTCTAAGTCAGATTTTTCTAGTTGTTTTCTAAAAAGGTTTATGGTCACAGCTGCAGTAGTTATGGGTGGGTTTATAGTACACTGCCCGTAGATGGGCCCATATGTCCAACAGAGTTTGTTTGATACCATACCTTCCACAGACACGGGGCGGTTCTTGAGGTGCGCCTATAAACCTGCCGTTAAATGGACCAGCTGTACTCATAAACTTACATTAGCGGTCTCAATCCACCCACCTTACAAAAGTCATTGGCCATAAATCTATGTTCAGTCTATATATGCACTTTTAAGTATTTTTTTATACTTTTGAAAAGAAAATATAAAATATATCCCAGTCTTCTGTGATCCTGACTGAAATAAGAACTGATTTCTTTGGGATGTAAAAACTATCTTCAAAGGCCTCGTTTCTGTTTCTCAGCAAGATGTCCTTCCTTTTCGATAGTCCTTTATTCCTCGGTGTAAAGAAAAAGTGCAAATGATCAATCATGTTCTTTATTTCTCTTGAAAAATTTTTAGCCTTTGATAAAAATTTTCAGAGACTTCGGAGTGATTTGATCTATAGTCACTATCGCAGGCATGCGGGGTGGTAGCTTGGCTCACAGTGGAACCATGAGTAAGTGTGAACAGTGACCCAGACTGATTCAGCTTGAGGGGGTGCTGCTTCAGAGGGGCCACTAGGGGACCAGGGCACCCCTACTGAGTGAGCCTTCCTCACTCTTCATTGGCCAGCAAAGGCGATTATCCTTTCCAGAAAGGACACCATTAAAGAAAATGCTTTGCTGGGATACAGTTGGCTCAGTCTCTTAGTCAAATGTGTCTTATTCATCTTTCATGAACTTTATTAGTTGTTTTAAATTTTACTTTGGGCATTTGTAATGATTTTAAATTCAAAAACGTCTTGCATTTGAAGTAGAAATTCCAGATCTACAACTTAGTGAACAAGTGATTGGGGGCAGATTATTTTGCATCTCTCTGAATTTCCCTTTTCACAAAATAAAGCACTACATGAGGAATATTATTAAATAAACATTTGCTGACTCTCAACTCTCTGCTTCCACTTTGACTTAGTCGTAGTATCATTTTAATGTGTCTACAAATTTATAGAAATTCTAAATTTTTTTCTATTGCTGCCTCTGACTCCAGATATTTAGAACAGCAAATAACTCCTGCCTGGACTATTGCAACAGCATCCTCACTTTCTAATTTCTCTGTTTTCTAGAACATTTTCCTGTGAGTTTCTCATAATCTAGTGATTCCCTTGTTCAAATCACTTTAATTCCAAATGTATGCAAATATTTAAAGTATTTTTCTTAAATTACAAGACATTTCTGCCAATTTAATAAGTCAGAGATAAATATTTTGCCAAAACCAAGTTTGGAAAGAGTTTTAAATATTTTGAGGATGTAAATTGACTTTCCAACTAAAGCAAATTTTAAAAGTTTTCTTTGTCTGAAAATCATCATTTGAAATGACAGTGCATTTGAGAAATTAACAATAGCAGATTTTCAATGAGTTTTAGAAATATACTCCACAGTATTTACTTTAGATAATATGGGTGATATTTAGATAGATGTAATATTAGATATTATATCTTATTAGATATTGTATAACTAATATAAGCACTATTTCTGGGATAACCCAAGGATGAAAAAATTGGGAATAATGGTGTTGAGTTCTAAAAGGCCACTAAGAGCTCATTCTAAGATGCTGTATGAAAAATACCAGCAAAGTCAATCAAAAAGAAAAGATATAGTTATGTTTTTGTTCTAGCTATCTTTATGCAAAAAAAGAAAAGTGAATGAAAGAGGAGGAAAGAAGAAGGAAGGAAACGAGGGAGGGAGGGAAGGAAGGAAAAGAAATTGACCCAATTTATTGGAGCTAGGCTTAATTTGCAAATGAATTTAATGAAGATGTAGAGAAAAGTGTGTTTCAGTAACATCTATTTTTTTTTTGACATCAGATTCGAATCCTCTTTTTAAGATTTATTTATGCATACAAGCTGGGGTACAGGCCAGAGGTGTGGGGCAGCGAGAGGGTTCACCAA
Source organism: Scalopus aquaticus (assembly GCA_004024925.1). Taxonomy (NCBI): domain Eukaryota; kingdom Metazoa; phylum Chordata; class Mammalia; order Eulipotyphla; family Talpidae; genus Scalopus; species Scalopus aquaticus. The sequence continues at coordinate 345,313 of PVIJ01000130.1, forward strand.
AGACAGAGTGGGGAGCAGAACAGGCAGATCAAGGAAACTACACTGCTCAGGGGAGCAGCGGGCGAGGCAGGAGAGGTCTGCCTCAACATGTGGAAATCTCCCTGGGGCCGGATGTTGAACTCGTATCATCACTGCAGACAGCTCCATAGCACAGAGCTTAACTGCTACGCCACCAGGGAGGCCCAGATTTGAATCCTCTTGAATCATTTTTGAGACTTTTGCTTCTTTTTAACCTGTGAGTTGGACTGGATCCTGATTTTTTTCTTAGTAACTAGCTATGACTTTCCGACTAATGTTTCTAGTTCTTCTCCCAATCTTTTTGGCTTTGATGAATTGAAAACTAAAACTATCTTTTTCTGAAAACATACAAGCTGAAAATGGAGAAATTTATCAACTTCAGTAAGATCACCACAATGGTGTGGACAATCCTCATGACTGTTGCTATTTTCCTAAATTCCTGATGACATCAGACTGCAAAAACCACTGTCTGCCCTCACGCCAACTGAAGATGCTTTGATCTTCGACATCTAGAAATCTTAACTGGCTTCCCTCAGGACTCCCAACTGGACTTATGGTTTGCTTCAATCTTTTGTTTTCCTCTTGTTTCCATAGAAATGCCTCTTTTTGCTTGTACAATATAAACTTCCTTTTGGGGCATACCTGCAGAAATGACTCCAGTAACTGAATGCATCTGTTTAACTGAGCCGATATTTCCTCAGAACTGAGACTGATTCTATGAAATAATTGACAGCTCAACTCTGAATTGTGGAACTTCTGGAGAAGTCCCAAAGCAGGGATGGAGGGGAGTAAAAACCTGCCATCCTAACATGTCTTTTTGACCAAGATTTATTTGATGGATGAAGATCTGAAGATTGGTAGGTTACTTTTGATATTTATGTGTAAAGTTCTCTTGTTAAGGGCCTCTTCCAAGAAGACCTAATCTCTTTACCTCTTTTCAATGAAAAAGGCAGAACTAATTCTATATATCTTTTGATTGCCATACTTTCTCTAGTAAGAATTCTCCTGTCTTCTCCCAATCTCCCTTGTCTTAGCTAAGCTATTTAAGAAGACATCTAAAGTCATGTGGGTGAATTTCTCAGTCATGCTGGGTCTCTTAATGTATACAGAAGGCATACATACATGCTGTTATTAAACTTCTATAGGACTTTTTCTGTTACCCTCCAAAAAAAAAAAAAAAAAAACCTGGGACTAGCTATAGAAGAAATAAATACAATAGCTCTTATCCAGTTCTTTTTACATAACAGTAATTCAACAAACATATACTCTCTCTCTCTCTCTCTCACACACACACACACTCTCTCTCTCTCTCTCTCTCACACACACACACACACATAAGGAAACAGGAATTTATAGTTCCACCTCAGTTCTTTGTGATAGAAAAGCAGCCAGTGAGAAATTATTGCCCCTTCCTCTGTAGCTCAACAGGAATTATTTCAGATGACTTTCAAAGATATTTATCATTATTCGATCACTCTTTTCTTGTTATACTGTCTTTTCAGTTTTCAGATCTACTGTTCCCCTATTTTCTGTCTCTGTCTCCACAGGATATACTTTTCTTTCTACTTGGCCCACATGTTGTTTCTTCTCAACAACAGTAGCCTGCTTCTCTTCTCACTCTATATCTTTCTGCAGGTAATATCATTCAGCCTCAAAACTTCAACTACTATCTAAACTCAAATGACCTACACACTTCCCTTACTAGTCTTCCTTTGAGTTATGTATGTATATATCCAACAACTGATCCACATGTCTACCAACCAGTCTTAAATGTATTGCTAATATATCAATAAATCAAAAATCATCATTAACCTCCAAACCTTAACTGTTTCCTGTCATAATGAATGGAACTAACAACTATTAAGTTATATAAACCAATAATCTGAATTCATCCTTAAAATCTATTTTTCTTCAATAATCTTGTTGGCACAGTTGATCCAAATTATGCTAATATAGTTCCTAAACAAGCTATTCCTTTTTCTGCATTTTCATTTCAACTTGTTAGTTCAAGCTTCCATGATATCTTGACTTATCTACAAAAAGCCTTCTACCTGATCAACCCAAATTCACCTTGGCCCTGCTTTAATGCAACTCAACATTCTGTCCAGATGACCTATCCATTATCCCCTCACCCTTACTATTCCCTGATGAAAGCTCTTCATTCACTGGCCATGGATCTCAGAATAGAGTCAAAATACACAACATGGTTTATAACACACTGCAGAGCAATGTCCCTACCTGCCTTTTCAGACCCATCTTGTACAATGACCCCTTTCGCTATCTCAGATTTGTCTTTGCTGCCTGCCCATCATTAGTAATCTAATGACTTTAGCATAACATTTTTCCTTATTGTTCCAAGTCCTTTGGCTCTTCAATGCTTTTTATTTTCCAGTATGTAAAGATTAACCCAACTTACATTTCAGATTTTAAGACCCAGACATGCTGACTATAAATTTTCTTGCACTATGTATATCTTCTTTGTGGAATCATGAGAACCTCAGTTTTACATGTATTTTATATTTTTATTGTTCTCAATGATTACACTTTAAACTTCATAAGGACATTGTCCAGTTTTACTCAGTGCATGGCACAGTAGTAACAGTAGTTATGGCGACAATGACTTCCTAAATAGACACATCTACAGTGGTAGAGCCCCATTTTCTAAGTGGCCACAATGAAAGTGTTTTCTCTGCAAGAAGCCATGTGGTGTGGTGAGGGGAGAAGACATGGATCTTGTAGTCAAACAGATGTGTAAATGAAATCCTTACTCTATCACTTGAAGGGCATATCTACTAAAGGCTCCTTGATCATCGATTTTCCGCCTCATCAGAAGCAATGCTAATAATGTCTCCTTTTAGGGCTGTTATTGTTACAGGGCAACCCCAATGTAAAGTAGGTCGGACTGACTGTGGGTCCTCATCCATGTGCTTAAAAGGGACTTATAATGAGACTCAACTTCAGGAACACACATAAAAGGTAAATAAAGGGTTTATTTACATAAAGGGGAAATGAAGAAAGGAATAACTCAGGGAGAGTGAAAGATAAATTGGTGAATGCATACTACCAGTTCCACTGAGCTGGAAAACCAATAGTATGCTGAAAGCCAGGGGAAAACCAAGGACCCCCCAAGCCCACATGTTTGGTTATATACCAAACCTGGCTGCTTAACTCCACCCTCAGTTCCCAGCAATCCTCCCTTCAGTGATGATGACATTATTGGATTTGTAGTCTTTAGTGTCTTGGACCTCTTTGGTCTGAGGTGGGGTTGGGGTCCATAAAACCTATTTGTGGAGTTTGTTCAGGACAACATTATGAAGTAAGGGACTAGGATGAGGCAATTATTAGTTAAATCATTTAACAAATAATATCCATTAAAATAACAATTTTAAAGAACCTAATATGTGGCAGGCATCATCATTATTTTTGTTCTTCAGCATGGATACTTAAGTAACAACTGTTGTCACTTGTTTGATAATAAGTGTTGTTTTATAGTTAATCTTTTATTTGTATGCATAAAAGAAGATTAAAGGGCCAATATAATGTACTAAACTTGTTTTTCTCTTAAATGACTTTAACTTTTTATTATTGAATATTGCACTAGTAGGCAATAAATGTATGTTGATTGATTTATTTAATAACTTATCTGTACCAACTGCACAGTTAATCATCTGGAAGGAATGTTTAAAGAACAAAAAAAGTCCATAATCTTTGCTCTTAGAGAATTTAAAATCGAATTATATGGAGTAAATAAATATCAGATCACATGAGAAGTATTTAAATGTGTAAGTATTAGAGTGCATGTCAAGAACTTTGTCATCATAATAGGGTTTCAATATAAGAAATGTAAACTTAGAACAAATTAGTAGTTGCCCATAAACACCTTTAAATTTTTTATGGCTCTAGTTCTTTTTCCTGTCCAAACCAACTTTTAGGAGACACTATGAAAATTAAAAACATTTCCTCAAATGTCCTTTCCATGCTTTGTGGGAAGCACGATGGTATTGAATATGGAAAGTATTTTGTTTTATTTTGAAAGAAATCCTCAAAGGAATTTATTTGATGTCAGGGTCAAGCAGTAAGTTTGAACTCAAAAGCCTTAGCTATAATTTAAATGCAAAAGGTTGATACAACATAATAAAACTAGAAATATTTAAATGAACTAAGGTCTTAATTTTCATTTTCCTTTATTTAATTTAAAATGTCACTAAATGTTGCTTAGCCCTCCTCCAATTAACTGAAGTGTAGACCTTAATCTTCGGCTCAAGGAAATGGTCTTGTTAAAGGCTCAGCTTCCTTGGCTATGAATTCATAAAACTTGCATTCTTCCATATATATAGTTTTTACTCTTAAAAAATACATTACAAAATTATAGAAGTAATGCCAGTTCATGAGAGAAAGTTAAAAAACCTATAAAAGGAAGGAACCAAGTCTATTTTATGGATTTATGACCCCCCAAAATGAGGGTAGCCCTAAGAACAAATCAGACATGCTGGAGTCTGTGGGATTCACCTCAGCTTATTTGCAAGAATCCTAAGAAACACTCTTTGGCAAGTGAAGCCAATCTCTGAGGAAGACTTAGTCACTGAAATGGAGTTGCTGTTCCAGATTCTGAGTACCACATGCCCAGTGCTATGATTTATCTCTCAGGACAGTTTTGTATTAAGATCATTCTTTAGTCAGGCAGAGAGCTAGGAATCCATGAAAAGCTGTTCTAATAAAACTTAGCAAGCCCCCGGGGGATAAAAAGGATGGTGCCAGTATTCCTCCAACAGGAGGTTTCACAAAGTAGGAAGAAGCTATATCTCCCTTTTATCCAAGAAACCAAGGAAGCATCTGGTATCTGGAGGTGCTCAATGCCTAGTCTAGTTTGGGAGAAAATGTCTCCAGCAAATGCTAAGGGAGAGACAGCTCTTTACAGCCTGACTCGGGGCAACAACACACCCTGAGATCTCACCAATAAAATTGCAAATGCAAGAAAGACATCCCCCAGTATGTGAATTGAATTGACAAGAAATGATGTCTTGTTTTAATTAGCATGTCTTTGATTATTAGGTTATTTAAAAAACAATATTTATTGGTCATATAGTTCTTGTGAATTCCTTGTTCATGTCTTTTCCTGCATCAATGTTTATTCTTTTTACTTAAGTTTTGACTAACTTATGCACTATGTTGTGCCTATTTTTTACAACTTACAATCGGTTTTTTGTTTTTATTTATATTTTCAACCCAAATCTACATTCTCTTTTGTATGTAGCCTTTGCATTCTACTCTAAGATCAAGTAGACATTCATCTTTTAGTTATTATGTCCAACTCTATAAATACATGAATATAATTTTCTAATATAATACCTAGAGCATTTTATAATCAATTGCTTTTACTATTACTTGCATAGTCTATTACTTCCACACTGATTTGCAATTCCACTTTATCATATACATTTTTATTTGTATTTGATTCATTTGTATCATACCTATTTATTTATGCTTTTGTTATCTATTTAATCATGCTTCCAATGATCTACTGTAAATTCTAATGGCAGTACCACACTCTTTTAGGTAATATAATTTATTATTTATTTTAATATCTGACAATACAAGTGGGCCTCATTTTTCCTGTTTTAAAAAATGCCTTGCCTTTTTTCCATTTATTTTTCCTTATGTATTTTAGAATTAATGGCCAAATTCCTAAATAAGAACTTCTGGATGTTGAATTATAATTTCATTAAGTGTATATATTAATATGTGGGAGAAGTAACATTACAAAATTCCCATCCTAGAACAAAATATATCTTTCCATTGCATTATATTTTCCTGTTCAGTAAATCTTTGAAGCTTTGCTTTCATTTATCTATGCATTTTTCTTACTAAGTTTATTTAACAGTATATATTGTATATTTTCTATCTCTTAAAGAGGTTCTTTTTGATCCATTATATTTTAAGTAATCTTTTCTATTATATAAAAATAATAATCTACAGACTTTAGTATCAAATTTGGCTTGACCATTCGCTTACTAAATAAAAATGAACAAGTTATATGTTCTCTTAACCTCTGCATCCTCATCCACCAAAGGGGATCGATTTTGCCTTTGGCATGGTGGATGTGAGACAAAGTGAAAGAATTTTTCTAAAGCGCAGAACTCAAATGTAGCATAGAAAGAATAAAAGAAAAATATTAGTTACTGCTTTCTCATTCTATATAACTTGAGAATTGAACCATTTCACTATAGAACTAGGAAATATCTACCTATATATTTATAAACAATAGTATTACTTTATTGATCAAATACCAGCAGCTATCCTTCCAAAGCTCATGAATTAAGTCATAGAATTGATCCACAGAGTCACAGCCTATCACAACTGCAAGAGTAATGAGCACTCTGCCAGACCAACAGCCTGTAGTCCCCCAACTTCATTCATTTATTGCCAAATGACCCACTGACTGAGCACCAGCACCAGGCATAGTGCTGGGCAACCGGCTGTACAGGTAGCAATCTCTACCCACTGACATGTATCTCATTCCCAACTATCTCTTAAGAAATCAGCTGGATGTCTGTTATAAAGCAGTGGTTTCCTCATTTGGGTCTTTGGATAATGAGATTGATCACCAAATTCTTTATCCTAAATAACTGTTCTTATGTATGTGACGTTTCTGTTTTTCTTAGCTTAATAAATAGTTCTTAGACTAAGCAGACTGAAGCAAACTATTAAGCATTCCATTTTTATTTCTGAAGTTACTGCCCAAATCTGTGTTGCATTTTATATTGATGCCTCAGGAGCTGACCTAGGGTAAATGGAAGCTACCAACTGCCAACTGTGCTGTCAGCTGCGTGGTTGGGTCAAAGGTGCCGGCTGAGCTTGCAAATTCTGACAGTTCGCCAGCAGTGAAGGTATTTGCCTTAGAGGGAAATGGTGCCCTGTGCAGATCTCATCCCTTAGTGCTACTGAATGTGCCAATTTCAGGCAATACCCAATTTAGACAAAAGAAGTAGGAAGAAAGATGTTTCCTTGACTCCCCTCTCCCAAAATTGCACGAAACATCTTGTACCCCTATAGTCACCCTAATATTTTCCTCTGGCACACCCTCACACTAACAGTAAAGAAGAAGCAAGTTTCTGTTTCCTCTAAATGTTGAGAAGTGGCATGACAGCTGGTTTCCATGAGTAGAACACATATTCCAGCCCTTCAAATTAAAAACCTCCCCACAATGCTCTTTTATCTATGAAAGGAAAGGGGTTGTTTTGGTACTCTTTGTGCTTTCCGTACATTCACTTACGTTGAACTCTTGTCAATGAAAGGTTGTTGCTGCATTTAAAAAAATTTACTATTGGTTAAACTGTTTATAAGCTGATTTGTTGATTTAAAAAAAGAGAGACTAACATCTAGAAAAATTGCTATTGATAAAACAGGCTGACAAATAAATTTAGATCTGAATTTAGCTGTGGGAATCATTGATATCTATATGAAAGTAGAAATATAACTGAAAGAATGTTCTTTTTCTCTTGAAAGATATACCCTCTGGCCCACGATGTGGCATGTGAACAAGAGCTCAGTCACTATAATTGTCACTGATGACTCTTACCCCGGGTTTAACTCTGGGTTTTTCTAAATGCTTATGTAGTGTACAAATTATCTGCTGAAGTATAGCCAAGGGTGCCAAATGAACAGCAGTGCAGGAGACGTCAGAAGGGAGTGAAATTTGGAAATGAATCAGCAGCCTTTAAATAGCGCAACTGCGTACATAGTGACGCGACTTCAGTGGGTCCCCAGTCGTTACCTCAGAAGGGTCTGAACCAGAAGCCAATACCTTATTACTGTATTGCCACTGGTATAATTACTATTCTATTATTCAACATTTGATTCTTTCTCCCCTTCTTTTGTTTATTTTCTGCTTCCACTCTAGAAATTTGTCAGAAATTCAGGTCCTAAATGATTTGCCATCTGGATCAGCTTTAATCACTGTAGTTATTAATTTAGACATAATTTAGAAACATCTATTAGAAAAAGGACATAATTATTTTAGGGATTTTGAGGTTTGAAAATATCATAAACCAATTTTTAATAGCACTTTGCTAACAAATTTTTGAGGCATTGGATAAATCAACTCATTTATATGAAAGAATGTGTGTGTAACTGTGGAAAAGGAATTGCATTTAACAGCGCCCTAATACGTGTCAAGCTCTATGCTAAGCATTTTACATATGGTTTTTCATTTACTCTTTTTAACAGCCTGAAAAAATATATTATTATCCCCAATCTACAGGACAGGAAACTGAAAACTCACAAAGATTAAGTATTCAAGTTTAGAAAGAAATTGCTTTTAAGAGGTAGAACCTGGATTAAAATGCAGGACTCCTGGATTAAAATCTTGGTCTGCTGATCCCAGAACTCTCTTCCTGTTACATCCCACAGGATTTTCCCATTTAATAAAAAGGTAAAAATCAGCATTTATATATACTTTCTCTCAGTAGTAAAATCAATTTAAAAAGATAATCAATTATAAAATATTGTTATTGACTTACAAAAATATTTGTTTCATGCAATAATGAAAACTTTTTTAATAATAAATGACCTAATTGGGAAGTTTGTCACATGATTATTAACACTCATAGTTCAAATGACATTAATAGTTCTAGCAGAAAAAAATGTATTAGGCTCACAGAATGAATGCAGAATGCCATATTTAATACAGAATACACCATTTCTTAGTTTTTCTTGCTTTACTCTTGAGTATATTTCTTTTGATTATGTGTTTTGTTGTTTTTAATGTCTTATTAAAGTCATTCTTAGTGACTGAAAGAAAACAAAAGATCTTTCCTCTAACCTCTCCCAACTTAGTCACTCATATTTGATTTACATCTCCAACATTCAAACACACTTTGCACTGTTAGATATGTCTAAATTTAAAAATGAAATATAAACCACAGTAAGATTTTTTTTTAATCTGTTAATGAGTGAATGATGGAAACATTGATACAGATCTGGTGAAGATGAGCCACCAGGGTATCTAAACCTCTCTTCTCCTTTTCTCTTGATTATGCTGTTGATGTTTCTTCTTGAGGAAGAAATGTCTCCAGCGCATGGGAATCTTGATAAATCCTAGTCTGAACACTGTTGGAAATGGTCCCTTGAAGGACACCTGCCCATTAGAAAGCCCCATCAAAGGATTCTTATTGTATGGGTGTGTAGATGTGTGGCTAGTCAGAAGTTAAGAGCCAATGTTTATTTTTTCCTTCTGTGATACCAATCTAACTGGAGTAATATGGAGAACAACATTTTATGCACTTAATTCTCCTTAATTTTATTCTCTGAAGTTATTTCCAAGGAATATACATCTATGAATATTAATTCTTGATAGCTGCTGTCCAATATGGCAGCCACTAGCCACCTGCAGCTATTGACCACTTGAAATGATGGACTATGAGTAAGTGGGGGTGGGTGCACTATGATGGTAATACCTTATGGGGTACACAAATATTACCTCAATTAAAATAAATAAATTTAATTTAAAAATAATTACAGGGCCTCCCTGGTGGCCTAGAGCTTAAGTCTCAGTGCTATTACCATGACAACCTGAGTTTGATCCCCAGCCAGGGAGTTGACCCATATATGGCACAGCAGACCTTTCCTGTCTCACCCACTGCTCCCCTCAGCTGTGTATTTCAGTAGATTGGCCTGTTCTGCTCCCTGCTCTGTCTCTGATGAATCCTCTCACCCCTGACACCTCTAGCCTAAATCCCAGTTCTTGTATGTATAATAAAAATAAAAATCTTTAAAAAGATAAAAAATAAATATGACTTCCTACTGAGGAACTGAATTAATTTTACTATATCTAAAATAATTTAAATTTAAAATGAAAACAGATTTCTGATTAACACCACTATGTTGCTTTGGTAACTATGACGATGCACTTTAATTGTTGCATCACAAAAGACTATATAAAATATTATTTAAGTTAAACTGTATTTTTTTACTTTTTTTAGTGTGGCTACTAGGAATTTAAAATTACCTCTATGGCCAATATTCTATTTCTTTAGGGCAACTGTTCTAGAGGAAGAAGGGCAAGTATTCTCAGGTCGGACTACAGGGCATCTCCACCTATACCTGTCATGGGCAGCTTAACCAGCTTCTCTGTGCTTTTGCTTTCTCATCTGTAAAATGGGTATGATAATCAAGTGCCTACCTTATAGGTTATGATTATTAGCTGCATTAATGCTTGTAAATTACTTAAAATCTTGCCTGGCATAGAGTAAGCATTGTATATGCACTGATAAATTAAAAATAAAGCCCATTTATCTCCTCTCAGGAAGAAGTAGCTTACCATTCTTCCAATGGATGCTCAATGAGAATAGATTTACCACAGTTTATCTAATGCTATAGACTGAACTTCTGCATAATAAAGGATTAGAAGTTATGCTTTTTAAAATTAAGTTTCACAAAAAAGTTGCTCACAGCAGAGATGAGCCAAAACATACATTCTTACAAAAGCTTAGCCTCACCTTGAAGTATTTAACACTCCTTGCCAAAGGCAAAAAAAGACCCAGAGATACTGTTTTTGTTCCTGTGATGTGCTCCCTCTCTCTTCCAGGACTATTCAAATGTACAGAGCAGAGAGCAATTCTCCTTTGATATTATATGCTGTGGACGATGCTTGGCTACAACCATTGTTAAAGATATTCCTATTAGCAGATGTGAATTTTATTGTAAAAGCCAGGTGTGTCAATTAGATACATAATTATACCATTGAAAAATAGTAAAACATACACAAAAGTTTAGTCAAAAATTTAAGTATACATAAAACATTCTTTTCAAATTGTACTTAGAAGAAGCAATAGATAAATCTTATCTATAAAGCTGCAAACTCCTTTAAGGTCCTTAATTCACTAGTAGGCACTCAGTGGATGCCTGCTGTGTGCATGGCTCTATAAAACAAAATACAATCTCTATGATCAAAAATAAATTTTCATTAAAAATTTTTTATTGTATTTGTTAAATTGAGGTAACAGTTAACGACACTGTACGTGATTTAGTGGCAGAATGTCACACCTCTTCAGATGGATGTTGGACCACACCAAACCCACCACCAAAGCACCGTAATCCTCCACAGTCCACTGGGTCCCCGTTCCCTTTTTCTTCCTGCTCTCGCCCTGCACGTTCTCTGGCAGCATCAATTCTACAGTCAGATTAATAGGGTTTACTTTCTTTTATCTCTTCCTTTCTCAGAAAGAACATTTTGGGTGCTCTACCATTAAAAATATCTTCATGTCTTTGAGTTTCTCTTCGTGGGCAATAGCTCAAAATTGTAATTTCAAATTTGAAAGGATAGGTACCTCCATGTTTCATCAAACTATTAACTGTGGCTACAGGTAAATAACTATGGTCAAAATCCTATAGAATTACGTTTCCTTAGAGGGCAAAATACACACACACACACACACACACACACACACACACACACACAAAGATGCTCTTGAAATTAAAAATAAACCTCCCCAAATCAAATTAAGGAACCCAAAAAATAATATGTTAAGCAAAATTAGGAATAGATTGTGTCTGTCATGCCTTTTTCGGAATGTAGTATTCACCATTCCTCCCCGCCGTCTGCGAAACACATCTGTGATTTCTTTACTAACCATTTTCCAGCCTCTTTCATAAAATAACGGTTGTGTTCTGGTGTTTTTCATTTTGAATACTTAGAGCATGTCTCCCATCTCATCCACCGCCACATTGTTAAACCTGAAGTAGAAAGAGAGAGTGATCGCTCTGGTGTCTCCTGTTGGCAGCAAAAAAAATGTGTTGTTTTCAATTACTGTGTATAAAACCTCAGCCGCAGGGAAGCAACTTTCGGGATGATGTGCCTAGAAAGGGGGCTATCACAAATGGAAATGGGAAATACCAACGCCAAAATTCAGTCTCACTAAGGAATTGTCAAAAGTGACACCACCTAAGACTGAAGCATCTCTACTTGGCTTTGCCAGGTTGTATAAAGGAAAATTATGTGTCTGCTAGGAAGAATGACTCAGACAGAACAGCCCGGTTCCCTACAGACTGGTGTTCAATGAAGGAAGTTCATGTGTCCAGGCTTCTGAGCCTAAAGATGTCTGCTCCCCACCACAGTAAAAGTTAACACAATACAGAAGTCTCACTAATATAAAGGATTTGCGATTAACACTCTACATCAATTCTGATTTTCCATATTTTTTTTAGTAGAACCAGGTTTGCTAATAAATTGCCAGCTGTTAAAGTCACTAAGCCTATTTTCATCACAACCACCACATTACAGAACTCCTGCAAATACCTGAGGCCTGCTTTTCTCTCATTGTACACTTTATATTGTTTCAGATGAAATGCACCCTGAGCCAACATTTCTGGGGTTTTATCATTAATGACCTAAAATATAGTTACAAGGTTCCGGGGCTAAGTTGGCAGACTTGCAGGCAGTGTGGCATCCCAGCCGGGCTCTCTCCCTTCTAAGGTCTGGAGATGATTTCAAATGAGAAGGATGGAAAAAAAAAAAAGTAAAGAGAAATTACCAGAAGCCAAAGAAGCTGCCAAAGATTTTAACCAATTACTGCCAAGCCAAAAAATACAGATTTACAGAATGGCAGGATGGAAAACGGCAAATGCAGGATGGAAAAGAGAGAAATGAGGAGTAATTGATTAGAAACAAACAAAAAAATGAGTGAGGGGAAAAAGTGTTCATTCCATCAAATTATGTGCAATGATATCATAATTAAAGAAAATGTAATGCTTAGGTCTTGAATAAAGATCATTAACATCTTTTTTCCTAAGAAAAGCTGATTTTCTGCCCTCTCCTCGCTTACCTCCTCCAAGAAAATGTAAACAAATTATTAGAGAAGTAGCTTAGGAAAAACTAATGTTATGTAAAGATTTCGAATATTTGGAGCTTACATGAAAATCATGTGCTAACAGCTCTGACTTCTCAGGAGCAGTGAGCTTTGCCCTTGAAGAAACATTATTTTCATCACGCCACTGCTCTAGCTAAAATGCTAGTTTTGACAAGCTGTGTTCCTGGTAAAATGTTATTTTTGGCCAATGAGGATGGTGGGGTGACAGCTTTGGGAGGTTCCCTCCTGAGTGGAGATGTGCAAATTGACTACAGCACCTGTGGGAGATTCAGGTACCCTGACCCAGATTCACCCTGCTTTCTAGCACCCTGTCCCTTTGTTCTGTAATGAGAGTCAAATGTTCCCTTTCTCCTCTCCCTCAGGCCATGTAATGCGATGCCCCATCAGCCTCAGATGAGCCCCCTCGCCCTTCCCTGCTCCCAGGTCCTGCTGCTACCTTTGGCCTGAAATTGAAAAGGGGTTTAAAAGCAGGTCATTCTCCTGAGTGTGCACTCACCCACTTTGTGCCTGCATTGAGATAGTTGCACTTAACCGATTTTTTCAGAGTGTTAGTAGGTCAGTTATGGAAGCTAAATTTTTACTCATTTATTTTTCTCTTGGCCAGAGAATGATCATGTTTCAGGCAGGAGAGATTCTTTTCTCAAATAAAAAGTCCAGTGTATGACATTGCCTAGGATTTCTAACAGGAAATGCCTCTGTCTCCCCGCAAGCTCACGGTTTTGGGCTGTTTATCCCCCCCTCTCATTAAAGGCACAGAGAAGTAAAGTTCTCACAATGTGCACCCAAAACTTTGCTGTGGTCCAAGTGACATCTGAAAATATCAGAATATCAGCTGGTTTGACTTAGCAAATCACCTAAGTCACTCATCTGACCAAACGGGGGTGTACATACATAGGTCAGTCAACCGACTTCTGTTCAGTGAAAAGCAGGACCTGTCATGCAACCAAAGCAAATCTTGGAAAGGCCTTACTAGAAAATGCAGGGAGCCATACCTGCTGTGTACAAAGGACCCTTGTTAAGGGCTCCTGACAGTGTCCCCCACTAACTCACCTCCAGTTTAACTTAGTTAAATTGACCTAAAAGTTTAAGACCTTTTACTTCTGTTGCTTTTAAACAAGACCACAAGACATTTGGTTTTAAGTTTGTCAAGTCAGACCCAACTTTGGCAGGCATCCCTACCTTCCATTTCTGTAGACCCCTGTGTAAATTTGATTATTGCTATTGTCATTGCACATGTTTCTGAAAGATTAGCTATCTGCTAGGACAAAGCATTAGACTGGAGTTGAAGAAACTATGTGCAATTAGTATTCTCAGTGAAGAGGAAGAGCCTAACTCAAGAGTTATTTGGAAGGAAGACTTTTAATACAACTGTGATTCCCTAAACAATAGGTTCTGTGCTAAGCACTTTACATATTTCATTTCATTCAATCCATGTCACAATCCCATACCTTAAATATTATTGTTTCCCTGCTGTGTAGATGAGGAAATTGAAGTATAGAGAAAAATGAAGAACTTCTCCATACTGCACTCCATACTCCATAATGCATGATTGAGATGGGATTTGCATTTCAATCTATGTGGTTGTGAAAACTAGATCCCTAAAAGAGATGCTGAGCAGGACTTGATGGCTAATCAGATGCTGGGAGATAGGTAGTCAGCATAGGTACATAGGTAGAAGCTATGTGCCTAGAAACGTGAATTGAGATTCACAATTTTATGCTGTTAAACCTTAAAGACACTTTAATGAACTGTGTCAACGCTGTCATTTTACAGACAAGGACACTAAAGGTCAGAGGTGACCCATTATACAAGGTAATGTGGTATAATATTGGCAAAACTTAACTGAAAGTCCTAGATTGTTTTTCTACTCTATCAATTTATTTGGCTAGTAATCTTGAACATCTCTATTCTCATCAAGTCCTTATTGATCAGGAATTTCTATACTTGTTACAGGTAATAACTGATCATCATACCTCGGCTTCTGTAGCATTTTCCAGTGCCAGCTACAAGGCCCAAGGAAATGAATATCAAAATATTTGACATTGAGGGGCCTCCCTGGTGGCGCAGCGGTTGAGCGCTGCGCTGTGGAGCTGTCGGCAGCGCGCGATGCGAGTTTGACACCCAGCCGGGGAGAATCCCACATGGCATGGCAGACCTCTCCTGCCTTGCCCGCTGCTCCCCTCAGCAGTGTATTTCTGATCTGCCTGTTCTGCTCCCCACTCTGTCTCTGGTGAATCCTCTCACCACCCCACGCCTCTGGCCTGTACCCCAGCTTGTACGTATAAATAAATAAATCTTTAAAAAAAAATTTTTGACATTGAGATCCCTGAAACATGAGCCAGCAGGCAGGCCTGCTGAGAACATTTTGTTCAAAATCTCCAGAAAATTCAGTGTAACAAAAGAGAATTTTTAAATCTGTGCCTCTGTTTTCCTATGTAAATTCAGACAACTTTCTTTTATATGTGTGTTGTGTGTTCTCTATGCTTTTCAGATTTGTCAGTGGGATGGGGTGGGGAGGGGACAGTGTGTTATTTCTTGGACACTTTTTTCTTGATTCATGTGGAGCAAATTAGCCAACCTTGCCTTTCCCTTGACTAAAACACCAGAATTTCTACTAAAAAGACAATAAGCACCATTTATATGCATGTATATAGGAAAAACATTAAATTTGCCTAGCCTATTTTGGGGTGACATGTTCTAAGTGAAGTGCTTCACAGGGGTAAACTGATTTAATCCTCACCACTATTACTGTATCCACTTTTCAGGTGAAGAAACTACAGATAGGAAAAGTGTTTTTTTCAACTTCACACAGCTAACTAGATTCTCTGGATGTTAGTTCACCTGCTGCCTCCCAAGTGCCCAGGCTTTCACCACCACAAGGCTCTTCCATTTGCAATTGTTACAGGCTCCCCATCACCTCCAAGGCTAAGTCCAGCTTGCCGAGGGAGACACATGACCGTCTCACGGTCTGGCCTCTGTAACCGCTGCCTCCTCTCCCTGCAGCCTCTAGAAATAAGTGCTACACATGCAGTCCGAGGGGATTCCACAGCTCCACAAGCCACAGGATTCCTTCATCTTTCACGTGGTTAAAGACCTTCTAACCATGACTCACACTGTCCCAATTCCTGGAGTCTCTCTCCTCAGCAAACTTATAGCCAGCTATAGATAATTAAAGAAAGAAAAAACCTAACGTATGATTAATTAGAGCAGTCTCTTCTGGAAGGCATTGGTTTAATTCCACTTTATTTTTCTTTGTTTTAGATTCATCAGAGTTGTTATTGCTAATGGAAAAAATGTTCAGTTGACACACATAAGAAGTGACAGTAACCTTCAGGAAAGAATGAGCACTAGGGTCTACTGATGCTTCAGCACAGCTTCTCCAGGAGGACTCATCTATGAATACATAATGCAGGTAATCTGCCTACCATAGTACACAGAGAAACCCATTGTTGGTTGACAAACTTTACCACCAGACTGCTGGGAGCTGATTCTAGTTCTGCCAAAGTTGACAGAAGGGACCCGAAGCTTGTACAACTGACCTGAGAATGAAGGTGTTGTCCCCCCTAGGTCTAAGAACACCCTCAGTTCTGTTTTTACTCATACTTTGTTAATAGCAGAAATCTTCTGTGTCAAGTGGACTGGGGAAATAAGATGCTTATACAGCTTCCAGATGGACAGAAACTAGACTGTTGGTGATCATGATGCAGTGTATGTGGATATCTAATTATAATGCTGGATGTCGGAAACATATAATGTTGTAAGCCAATGTTACCTCAGTAAAAATTTACATATGAAGAAGAATAACATATGTATTTACCTCACATCCATTAGGAAGTCTAGCTGCTGATAGTAAGTGGAGATAAGACAAGACACTTTTCATAGACATGATTTTGGCCCCTGTACATGGGTATCCATCTACTTTAAGAAAGGCAAGTTGTGTAAAATTCAAATATTGCACATGGCTTTTCAGAGTTGCAGATACCACTGTGGACTAAATCTTATTATGTTGCATTACTGAAAACTCTCATGTGAAGATAGTTTTGGAAAATTCAATTATATATCAATTGACCTCCATGAACTAGCTATAAAGGGAGCTCTGCTGAGAATAATTTTGGTACTTTTTTGACACATGTGCTATGACCCCCTACTTCATTTGTTTCTAAGTTCTGTTTTTACTCACACTTCTCTTTGTTCACAGCAAAGATCTTTGGTGCCAAATAGATTAAAGAGCTAAGATGCTCATACAGCTTCCAGAGTTCCAACTTGTCTTGTCCCCCTGAGCGGTGACTCCTATTTCTTCTAAGTGGCACAAAATGTAAATTGAAATTTGAAATAAATATTCTTTCACACATATCAAGTATAAAAATGTACAAAGGGAAGGTTTAAACCCAAAGGGCAAGTGAAGAAAGCAGGAGCTGGAAAGCAAAGGCAAGGGAAATTTAAGAAACTCAAGTTTCATGGGGATATTGAGAGAAAAAAGTATATATAGACAGTTTCTAATGTCAAAGCACGACATAAAATAAATACTAAAAAGTTCAGCACATACCTTCAACTATCAAACAACATATGGAATTTCCTTTCGAGTCCACTGTAAATTTGACTGGAAATATCAGTAGGCACAAACAGCAGTTCACTGGAGATGGCACATCCCTAAAGTCTCACATTTATTCACTGATTCGACAAATGAATTTAGCCTACAAGTCAAATGAAAGACTAATGCTGGAGACCCTCTTCACAATAGGGAAAAATTAATATTTAAACAAACTATAGGAGGGTTACAGGAGAAGGTAGTGAACACTCATCAAATCATGCACAAAGCTCAGTGGGGTGCAGAGGAAAGTGTGGCTATCTGAAGAATAGTTGGAGAAAGTTTCCTGGAGAAGATTTATAAGTTGGTCTTGGTGAGTGAGTAGGAGGACCAATATGTCAAAATGATAGCAAACACATTGTATATTACAGTGAATCCAATTCATGGGGTGCAGTTTGGGGTATTAAAAATGGAAGAGTCTTCAATTACATTGAACATGTACATGCCCAGTGCTTACTTAGCACCATGTTGCTTCCTGTGGCATAAAGAAGATATAAAAGAAGGGATGCTGCTGCAATGATTTGTATTCATAACTAGGAAAACAAGAATCAATGAACCAATAAAGGAATCATATAAAACAGTACAATCCAGTGCCAAATTTTGTTTGTAGACACTAAGAACTGTAAGAGCTTACCCACTGAAATCTTATTATTTATAATAATACAAAGCAAAACATGAAAAGCCTATTTTTAACAAGTATAATGGATGGGAATCTGGTAATTATACCTCACTTAATTAGTATTTGTTCCAAATAGGCCTTCTGAATCAATCATTGGAAATGAAATGCTTGATTATTTAGAGAAAAATTGGCAAAGAAGGAAATCCTACCAAGATATTATTTGCCAAACAAAACTCAGTGCTCTTTCTTTTAAACTCTAAAGGGATAGAAATGTCTTTTGCTTTTCCCATGATCTAGCTGAACTTCAGGAAAGATTTTGAGATCACATGGTCAACTTCTTGTTAAACCGGACTAAATATACTTAAGCTATTACAGAGGTTGAGAGTTGGATATCAGATGGCAAATTAAGAATAGGATTTCATTGAACCACAACAACCAGGTATGGGGCTATTTTCCCTGAACAGGGGCCAGAACTTGTCAAGCCATTGGACTCTCTGTGAATACGTGATCACACAAAGGAGCAAGTCAGCAGGGACATGGTCCTATAACTGGCCATAAACAGTCCACTGATTACCAAAGGGGGGATAGAGGTAATAAAAAGGAGAAAAGGAGACTCTTCACAAGACAGCCAACAAACTTCTGCATAATTACAGAAGTAAGCAAGTGCTTCACCTGGAGTTGTGTAAATATAAGAACCATCTTAACAACTGGCAGACCTCTCATTTAGAGGTCTGCCTCTAAATAGTTACAACTAAATAGTTAGAACTACTTCTATCAAATAACTGTGCATGTCTTTAATTAATCCTCTAAAATTGATAGAATGAATTACTTTATTTAATATGTAAATATGTCAAAATGTTGGCTCCTTGTCTGGGGTGGGGGGGAGACTATAATAGAGTGTTTGGTGTTTCTTGGATCTATAACCACTATTTAGCGTTATCAGTGACACCATGAAATTGTGATGCCAAACATTGCTAGCTATCAACACTTCTTTATCCCTTTGAAAGAAAATTTAGATAGGGCCAAATAGGCTTTTCCCCCAGAAGACCTGAACACAACCCAGAGCATGTATTTAGAATTCTCTCTGTATTTTTACCAACTAATACTGCTACTCTTAAATTGTTTTAGGCTGTAATCACACCTCCCTTTCTCTCTTCCTCACTCCATTCATTCCACTCTCCTCATAATGGACATTGGATTTTATTAGTATTCTTATTAAAATATGATGCCATTCCAAGACTATTTTATTATCTTTATTTCTCTAGGGATCAGATTTCACAATTGTGTTTTACCCCCATCAACTCTACACACAAAGAGCTTGATAAATGTTTTTCCTTAAGATCAACCCTGCCTGACTCAGTGAAGTCA
This sequence comes from Scalopus aquaticus, assembly GCA_004024925.1. Classification (NCBI taxonomy): domain Eukaryota; kingdom Metazoa; phylum Chordata; class Mammalia; order Eulipotyphla; family Talpidae; genus Scalopus; species Scalopus aquaticus. The sequence continues at coordinate 364,772 of PVIJ01000130.1, forward strand.
ACATCAACCTTGCCTCCATAATTCCAACTTTTCCACACCTTTCCAGGGATGTGATCTTTCTCCCACTTCTATTTCCATACTATAAATATCTTCTGTCTGGATTCAACTTTAAGTACATATAACTAAGGAGATATCCAACCATTCCCACCCCACTCTCCACGAGGATGAAGACAGAGCTTATTGTCCAAAAGAAGAAAAGCCTTTAGACTTTACAGAAAAGCCTTCATAGAAATGAAGAAGTAGTGGCAAGATTTCATTCACAAAACACCAATTCAAAAGGAAAATTGCATGTTCACTGCAGCATTATTTATAATAACCAAGATATGGAAAAAAACTTACTGCCCCAAAAGAGATGGCTGGATTATGAAATAAGGTGTGTATATATACAATAGAATACTACTCAGCAATCAAAAAGATAAACTCATGCTATTTGCAGCAACATGGATGGAGCTGAAGAGATAATGTTAAGTGAAATAAGTCATAAGGAGGTCTCCCTGGTGGCACAACAGGTTAAGTCTCAGCTTATGAAGCTGTCCACAGCCACTGCAGCATGAGTTCAATCCCCAGCCAGGGAGATTCCCACATGGTGCAGCAGACCTCTCCTGCCTCGCCCACTTCTCCCCTCAGCAGTGTATTTCAGTCAATCTGCCTGTTCTACTCCCCATTGTGTCTCTGGTGAATCCCTTACCCCCTGCACCTCTGGCCTGCACCCCAGTTCTTGGATGCATAAATAAATAAATTTTTTAAAAAAAAGAAAGAAGTCATAAGGATGAAGATAAATATCAAAAAGTGTCACTGATAAGTGGAATATAGAGAAACCAAACTAAGAGCAAAAGAACAACCTTAAGAGCTAACCTTTGAAAACTGACTGTAGAGCTGAAGCATCCAAAGGAAGGAGGGGGTAGAGGAGGGATAGGAACCAAAAGGGAAGGAAGCTCAGTGGGCTATGGTGGTAGACAACTGATAACTTGGTGATGGATTGTGTACAGTGGCAATACCTGATGGTATGAGGATGGAGAGAATCCTCATATTACCACCATTAAAAGAATATTTTTTTAATCCAGTTGATTCACATCCTTAAAAAATATTTAATCTCTAGTTAACAATGAAAGACCTTGCCTTCACTTCCATAAAATGATTTTCTTGAAAAACAGCTAAAAACAAAAAAACTTTCGCTGATAGGCAAATGAGAGAAAATAGTCTATAAAAGTTTTAATGATATATCCTTCTGCCCTAATACAATTATCATGCCTGATAATTGTTGGACCAGCACTAATATACCATTCGTACACTTGATTCCTAAATAGAACATAGACTCAGAAGTTGACTGAGTGACCAGATATATCAACTCAAAAGAATATACGTGATCTATATTTTATAACATTCTAAATTACCATTAATTTATGTAATTAGTAATATTGGTAAATATAAGCATTTCTTATTATATTTGTTGTGTTATATTTGTTAGATATTAAACTATAAAGATGTTTTTAAAAATCTCAACCCTGTCAATGTCCATATTGATGGAGGATACAAGTACCAGTCTCTTTTCTCTCAAACAAACAAATACCTCTGAGGTCCTATGATTTAAACCCTCCAGATACCCATGATGTACTTTTAAGGCAGCTCCCAGTTATACCACAAAGGAAATTAGAGCAATGCATGCAGCTCATATTGATTGAGTAACCTTTACAGTCACTCCTGCAGACTCCTGTGTGTTTCAAAAGCAGGGAGATTTTCACTCTCACTTCCTCCCTCGCTGTTCAAGTTGACATTTACCAAAATAAAAAAGGAAATGAAATTATATAAACCACTTTTATAATATGTTGTTGGTCTGGTTACATTCCCAGTAATCTACATGTATATTCATTTGTATGGTTTAAACTATAATGATTATACTTTACATTTTTAAGATAAAATGGTTTTTAAAATAGGAGAAACCAGGGGAAATGAAGGAAACATTGGGATTATAGATAAACCTTCAATTCAAAAGTTTTTGAGGATATCTGTTCTCAGGGATTGCAAAAACAGATCCCTAGACTCACATAGAGGTTGCGGGGTGTCATTGAGCTCCAGAAAGAATGAACGTTCTCCCAACATCAGGCTTTCAGAGGTTTTGTGGGTTTGAACAAGACCCCTCCTGCTATTTGGAATTGTTTTGTGGTTAATATTTGATAAAGAGGTTATTACACAGTGATCCTTGAGCGTTTAGGTCAGCTGTTGTACTCAATCAAGAGACACTTCTTCTTTGGCAACACAGACTTCCATAAAAAATTCCCTGGCAAACTCAAGTTAGTCAGTAGTGATAGAGTAACTTCTATATAGAGCAATACACTTGATAAATTTTGTATGTGCTATTGACTGACAGAAGCCCTGGTATTCTGGTAAGTAGCAACACAAGCTTCAAAGAGTAAAGAAACCTCTTTCTTCTTCCAAAAATAAAGTTGGCTGAGTTAAGCACAGTATATTCATGAAAATTAAAAAGAGGAGTAAATGAGTATTCAGGTATTCAGGAGTAAATGAGCATTTTGGTCCCTATTTGCTCTTAGTTCCTAGTCTTTATTCTTTGACAAGTAATCTCCCTAAAACTTTTTTTTTTAAACTAAGATCATTTATATTCCTGAGTGATTCCAATCCATTCTACAAAAATTTCTTGTTATCCTAACGTATACTTGTTAGGGGTAGTGGGAAAATAAAGATAAGCAAGATTTTATCAAAGACCCCATTAGATACTATATCTCATTCATATGCAGTTTTATACTTATTTCATTTTTCAGAATCAGCAAGTTCAAATGATTGAGCAAAGGGAGAAACACTCTTCCTATTTGATTCTAGATTTATCTTGGTTTGTTCATGCTTCCTCCTAACAAAAGACTGGCATATAGTGGCTCTGCTTGGCCTTGTGAATAAAAGGAAGTAGGCAGCAGTTAGGCTACCATGAAATTACCCTGATATTTTTCTTTCTCATTCACTGCAAGCAAACAAATGGTGATTCTAATTTTGTCAAAGATGGGAGCATCTATTAGGACCTACAATGGTCTGTTATGCCTGTTATGTTCTTAGGAAAGAAATGTATACAAAAACTTACCTAATTTGACCAAAATGAGTTCAAATGGATTAAGAATTGTTTTTTTTTTTAAACTAAGACTAACTAAACAATTTTTGGTATTGGCTTCTAAATTGACTCAATGATTGATTTGTGAAACACAGAAATTGCCAAGGAAACTCAACTCTCAGGAGTGAGTCGAGCATCCACTGATTCTATGTGATGCTTACGTGTCAGTATGGAGTTTAAGTGATTTGTTCCCAAGTTGATTTTTCTAAATACATACTAAGGAGAAGTGACAAAGATTCAATGTACAAAAATGGCTGCACAGAAGTACTAAGAGAAATGCAACCCACACATGTAGATAGGTTGCCTAGGTGCCACAGTCCACTAGAAATGTAAGAAAGCTACGCATGTAATTTTTAATTTTCTAGTAGCCACTTTACAAACAAAGTAAAAAGAAATAAGAAATGAGTTATAATTGCAGTGTTAAGAATGAGTTTATGGTAATGAATTTAGTGATCTTTAAGTAGTACATACTCTAGAATCCTTCTGCTGTCTGTTCAAATTGTTATTAATCTGGTATTGGGAACATTTAGAAAGAAAAAAATGAAATCACTTTAAAAGGACATATCTTTTGGGGGCCTCCCTGGTGGTGCAGCAGTTGAGCGCTGCACTGTGGAGCTGTCGGCAGCGCGCAATCCGAGTTCAACGCCTGGCCGGGGAGAATCCCACATGGAGTAGCAGACTTCTCCTGCCTCGCCTGCTGCTCCCCTCAGCAGTGTATTTCTGATCTGTCTGCTCTGCTCCCCACTCTGTCTCTGCTGAACCCTCTCGCTGCCCCACGCCTCTGGCCTGTACTCCAGCTTGTATGTATAAATAAATAAATCTTTAAAAAAAAAAGGACATATCTTTTGTCTATGTAAACATATCTTTTTTCTATGTAAAGTGTTCTTGCTGAATCAAACTATTCTTAAAAACAAAAAAATCTTATTTAGCAAAATATGTAGAAAATATCATTTCAAACTGTAGTCAACATTGAAAAGAATCAATGAAATATTTTATGTTTTTCTCTACTAATGTTTTAAAATTCAGTTTGTATTTTTCACTTATAGGCTATCTGTTTGGACTGGCTGCATTTCAAGAGTTCACTGTCACATATGGTTAGTGGCTCTCTTGCTGGACAGCTTACACTTACCAGATTCTTAACACAGCAAGGGAAGCTACCACCAAACTAACAAGTGTTGCCTTCTGGGATGAAGAGCCAACTAATAATAAGCAACTTTATTTCACTTTAATAAGCTTCAAAAAGTAAAGGTAAAGTCAAACATTCATTTTTGAGCCAAGAGATAAGATAACCCACTTAAAGTCTTATAACATGATCTGAGCAAAGGCTTCCATTAAACTTGAAGGTGACTAAATGATGCACAATACATTATGATTCTGTCATAAATGTATCTTCAACTCCAGATAATATTTGCCACTACATCAAACCCAAAGCAGTTGTACCAACCAGTCCTCTGGTGAAATGCAGTCACTCCTATCCACTCAAAGGAACATGTCTTAAAGTAAAAGAAGGAACTATAAACTAGACTTCATATTATGGTGGAAAAGTCAAACTGCTCATCAGCAACAACAACAGTTCCTGGTGTCATTTGGCAGGAGGAAAACATGCAATGCAATTCACCATGGACGTCCAAAGATCAAAACCAACCAGATCTATAATCGTGTGTTCAAACACTCTCATTTCGAAAAGATAGTTTATTTGTTTCTGAAACAGCTCATTTGGTATACACATAAATATGTCCTTAACTTCCCTTGTAGCACAAGTATGAATTCCTCAAAGACCACAAGAGCCAAGTTTATACTTAACTACGGTGGAAAGGTTTGTCAAAATGATATTTTTCTATTATTGAACTTTTATTTTTGCTTGCTTAAAACTTTGTTTTTTTTAAATGTAAAGTGATTATATGGGCAACCCATAGTAACTGGGTATCCACCCTCTATGCAGCTATTGATAAAGGCCTTTTTATGAAAAATAAAACCTCCTCCAAGAGTAATTTGAATTTCCCATCTTGATTTTCATGTTTTGGTATGCTAGCCTATTTTACATTGCTTGGTTTTAATGACTATTACTAAATAACATTAAAAATTTGGCAATGGTTAGTGATGGGCATGAATCAAAACTTTTTCAGGTGCTGTCCCTGATCTGCTGGAGACCAGCTGCAGAACCAAAGTGAGTTCAAGTCTCTGAGACTCAATTTCCTTATCTACAGAATTTGAAAATAAGAAAAAACTGATTGCAAGTTTTCTTATATTCTGTGAACTACTAATGAAAATATGATAAGACTTTAAAGGTTAGTCATTTATTCAATGAGCAAAAATGTTTTGATTTTTCAAAAGTCCTAACTGCGAAAAAGTAACCTATGTCAAATTTTCATCGAATCAGCTTTGTCTATACAAAGGTTAGCTATTGCTTCATTCTGTCACTTCAAATAAGATCCAGTGAATTCAATTTTAATTCTTGTCTCACCTCTTCCAAAACTAACATACAAAAAGGAAGAATACCAAGTTTGGTTACTTAAGTGTATAAATCGTTGTACATTGTCTAATGTCTAGCCTGTCTTCTAACATAGTTAAAAAAAAATCATGGGTGCCGTTAGTGAACATATATTTAAACTACATCATAGCAGAAAATGGGTGATCCATTGAGCTCAAATGACCTAAAACAATAGCTAACATACCCACAAAAATTAAGTACTACACTCCTTTCCAAGGCATGAAATTAAGTGTGTGATATTATGAAAATGAAAAAGTCAATGTTATTTTTTTATTGTGTTTACTTATGTTGTGTGAGAAAAGAGTCCAAGATTTAGTTTAATTAGTTTGTTGTGTGTATTTATGGAGATGTTTTCATTCTCCTATAACACAAAATACCAGTGTAAAGTCATTCTGCTTCTAATATTCTAAAAATTACCTACCAAACTATAGATAAAGATACAGGTAGCTGACACATACCTAAGGCTAGACAGATGCTAGATAGCTAGGTGATAGGTATGAGAGAGACAGAGAGAAAGAGAGAGAGAGACAGAGAGAGAGAGAGAGAAAATATGGACACACATACATAGATACCATTTTTAACTTCTTTATAAGACTGATTTTGCTTATAACTTCATAGACATAAGACTTAATGAGAAAATGATCTAATGATCAGCTTAATATGGAGCAGAGACACGATGGGAAGCACTATCTTTGATTTATGATTTGTTTACAAACAATGATTTATGTAAAATTCAATCCTTTGTTTATATAAGAAATGTCTAGCTTGTTGGATGACATATGGGTCCACTGATTCCACTTTCCTGTTTTTCTAATATGATGGTTTTTACGTAGTAATTAATATTTTAATTACATGGTAATGGCATTGGCTCTAAAAAATAAATTCTTAAATTTTATCATCATATGCCTATTTATTTAGCCATCTATTTAGATGTCCGTCATTCAACAGTTTTCAATAGTTTCTCTTTAATACAAATTTTAAATTCAAGCTGTGTTCTGCTTGACAACAAACCATTTTGCAATATACATTATGTATATACGTATTTTAAAACATTCTTTCCTATCATTATACCAAAAATGTGATAAGAAAATAATTTTAAACAGAATGAAAGATTAAGCAAACCAAAAATAATGAAAAGTCAAAATATGCACACTGTGCAAAAACATGACCATATAGATTTTGTCTTGTATAAACTTCATCCTGCCTATGTGGGTTTTAACATATTTCCACGGCTTTAAATGGGAAAACATCTTAAAGCTCAACCCATGGGAAACCCAAGCTTGATTAGTTTTCCCTTTTACTACAGCCTGCAGAGTGTAAAACACAGCACATCAGAATTGAATTTGTCATCTCCAGACCTCACAGGAATTTTAGGAACTAAATAGTTAGGAAGCCATCCTGGTACTTCTCTTGGCTTTAATCAAAGTCGAAGTTTCAATTTAAACATTCAGGAAATCTCCCTTATTTAAAGCAATCAACTCGTTGCTGACAGGGTCTGGCCTTACTGTGTTTAATTTTTTGGCATCAAGCAAAACTTGATTGGTCACAGCCAATGTATGAGAAGTCCTCCCTTACACTCAAAGAGAGAAGAATTCCAGATCTCTGTTATGTCCAACTCAGGTCTAGAGATATTGATGCAATTTTGAATCAGCAATACATTGGAATAAATCTCAACTGGAAAATGGAACTAGTATTTAAGACTTATGAGGGGTTTCAGAACCAAACAACTAACCCAATGGCAAACTGTTCAGCTGTAAATAATATTCTGAGATAATATTAGCCAAGCTTCTATATTCCTACAATTTCTCCCTCTCTGTCATACTTCTTAGAAAATGAGACACACATCAACAGACTGCATTTTATTTTCAATAATTTAATTTATTGTAGATCAAGTAGAAAACAGGTTTAGTGAGGCATAGAATAGGGAGTTGGGGGGAGAATCTGTGGGCTGGGAAGGGAGGTTGTAGGGGTGAGGGAGAATAGTGGCATGCTTAAAAGCTAGGTGCCAAACAGAATCTCCCTGTAAAATATATTTGGGGAACAGTTCATGTGCTATAGTCATGGAAGTAAGGGAGATAGAAAGGCATATGTAAATGCTCACAGTCACTTATTGTTAGAGAAATGCAAATCAAGACCACGATGAGATACCACTCATACCTGTTAGAATGGCCCACATCAAAAAGAGCAGAAACAAGTGCTGGAGAGGATGTGGAGAAAAGGGAACTTTCCCACACTGCTGATAGAAATGCAGACTGCTTCAGCCCTTATGGAAAGCAGTATGGAGGTGTCTCAAAACATTAGAGATGGATCTGCCATTTGACCCAGTAATTACACTCCTAGGCATCGACCCCCAAAATTCATAAACACTATTCGAAAGGAAACTTGCACTCCCGTGTTTACTGCAGCACTATTAACTGAATTATGGAAATAAGCTAAATGATGGGAACAAACCAAATGAAGGGATCCAGAGCAGATCAGTGGGTCAAAAAGATACAGTATATATACACAATGGAATACTACCCAGGGTTCAAAAAGGATAAGTTCATGCCATTTTTAGCAACATGGATGGAGCTTGTAAGCATAATGCTAAGTGAAATAAGTCAGGAGAAAGATAAATACCAGATGGTGTCACTAATATATGGGATAGAGAGAAACCAAACTAAGCATCAGATAAAGACAAGCTTAAAATCTAAGACTTGATAGCTGACTACAGAACTGAAGCACCAAGGGGAAAACGGGTTGGGGGAGAGGTAAGAACAAAGAAGAAAGGAAGCACAATGGTCTGTGGTGATGGAAATTGGGTAAGTGGGTGGTGGATGCTCTAAGACAGTGATGCTTAATGGGGTTATCCCAATATTGCTCAATTAAAAATAAATTTTAAATATCTTGAAGAGAAAAATAAAACTGACAAAACTAAATCAATTATGCCAAGGTTGAGCATTATTAAAACTGAAATTAAATCATGCAGTCAAGAGTTCAAAATGGTTGCAGTAATTTTCAGAGTGCTCAATAGCTCATCATCTCCTTACATTAAGTGTTCAAGGATGAGAAAAATGACGTTCAGTTTCTTAAGTTAGGTCACTCCATGGAGATACAGCCAAGTCATCACTAAAATTATACCACATTAAATTCACCTGTCACCTTTGCAAATCTCAATTATAGTACTCTAAGAGTCTATCATTCCTAGTAATAAGCTATAATGTGATGAATTATGTAGCTATTTTACTAGTTCTTAGGTGAAGATTATCTAAAAGGTACTATATTCAAATGCTTTGAGGCTTTTTTTTGTCATTTCCTTCTTTAAAGTTTTAGGAAGGCAAATCTTAAAATAAAAAATAGTGAGAATATTTCACTATGAAATATTACTCACTATGAAGATATGTCAAAATGCTTTTAAATGTACATTGTAGGTCTCATCTAAAATTAGATTCTATATAGGGCTCTGCTATTTCCCAGAATATTTACTGGGTTTATATATTTATTAAACTGCTTGGGCTATCATAATTAATACCACAGACTGGGTAGCTTAAACAACAGAAATAATTTTTTCACATTTCTGGAAGGTAGAAATCCCAGATCAAGGTCCAGAAGTGTCAGTTTCTGCTGAGATCTCTCTCCCTGACTTGTAGACAGCTATGCGCTTACAAGGCTTCTCTGTGCTTTGGTAGAGAAAGGGAGATAGAAATAAAGAATTGAGTCTCTGGTATCTCTTACAAGAACACTAATCCTATCTCTTAGAACTTGTGACCTCATTGAACCCTCCTTCCTCCTTTTATGCCTCTTCTCCAAACACAGACACACAGGGGCAATAGAGCTTCGACACAAGAGTTTGGTTGAGTGAACACAATTATGTCCACAGTAGTCTATTAACATGGTCTCAGATATTTTCTCTGTTTAACTACCAGCAAAAGAACGCTCTTTTTCCATTATAAGTTCACATATTCACATATTCCTTCTTCCTCCAAATAAGCACATGGATCCATCAGATATATAAACGTACATTCTTGGAAAATAATCTCTGCATTCGTGTCTTAAAGTGTGAAAATCTGATATGTTTCACTAGAAAATTTAATCTTTCAGTGATGCTACTGATGAAAACAAAGACCAGCTTAACAAATAATTCACTCATGTTCTAGTCAAAATCAAATCCTATAGAACAAAAATGTTCGGAGATTCAGATAATTGAAAAACCAGATTATTATTTACAAAATGGCATAGAATAAGTCTACTAAATAATTTCATAGTTTTACTGGAAATACCTTTTCTCTTGACTACCAGGAAAGAAAACTGTACAGAAATTGTCCCCATAAAATATAAGAAAAGGTGTTATATATATTTTTGGTATAGTGAAAGATCTATTACACTTTCATTTTTCACCATGGCATACCACAGCTCAAAACCCAAGGGTAAAGAACTCACTTAACTAAGACACATCCTATACATCACAAAAATGCTGCTGCCTTTACTGAAAGATGATGTAATATTTAAGACAAGTATATTGTGTTACTGCGTTTTCTGTACTTTTTCCTTATAGCCGTCACAATTTGGATATGATAAGTGAGGACAACTATTTGATATACTGTATTTTATTTCCTAGTCATGCATCATTTGAGCCAGAGTTTCTCCCAAGTGTGGTCCAGAGAGCCCTGGGGGCCCTCTGGTTAGTCTATAAGGCTTCAGAGGGAGGAAGAATTTGACTGGTGCAGTGGTATTGAGTAGAGAGTGATTGCTGCAGAAAGCAACTGAAATCGTGGTAATTCTTACCCACAAAAGGAGGCCAAAGATCAGACGTCTGACAAGTCTAAAATGTAAAGATTTATCACCCGGGCTTCATGGATAGAGGGCAAATGTGAGACACTGAAGCTGAGGACCATTTCTTTATCACATGGTTGTTCTCCTTCTTTTAGCAAACCACGAGACTCCACTCACTCTCCTTTTTTCCAGCTCTATCCAATGTCTCCTTGCGTGTCCCCACCATCACTGCTCTCACCCAAGACCCGCTACAGACCGGGTCCCCTAAGTATTCCTTTCCCCCATTGTAACCAGGAAAAAGATCTTTTCTCTCTCACCTAATGTGCTTCCAAAAGACTAAGAGAAAGCAGAGAATAAAAAAGTAGGCAACAGAACATTACAGCTACCCCAGAATTTTTCTACCCTCAGTGTTGTTCATGGGACTTCAGCCCTTTCCTTTAATTTCTTGGACTAGAAATCCACTTGCCTGCTTCTCCGTGCCAGGACAGCAGATCCCTTTCTCCAAGGCAGCCCCTCTTAGCTGAGGAACATTTGATGTCTTTCATTGGTTTTCCCCTCTCACAGTGGGTACTTCGCTTCTTTGACATGCTGGGGATGGGTGACACTATATTCAATGCCTCTGCCCTGCACTAGAAAGTTCCTCTCAAACCATGTCTTCATAGAGCAATTTTTTTTCATTTTATTCTTTTTAAAACAGCATATCAGATCCATGGCATTTTAAATACAAAGTAAAAAAGAAGTCAAATATTGAAATTAGGCAAAAAGTAAAGTATTTACCTTTATCTTAAGTATATATTGTCTCTCCATTCTCACTGTCCTTTGAGACTACTGGTTTAAGCTGTCACTATTCACAAAATATTTTATAAACACATAAGCTAATATACATATGAGGATTTTAGCATGTATATGCGCTCTTGTGCTCTCTCTCTTTCTCTCTCTCTTCATTTCTTAATACAGTGAGGCATATTATACACTGTCCCAAAAGTTTTGGGACAATTTGAAAGTTTCAGTATTTTAGGAGCACAAATGCTACATACACGTACACAAAAAATAAATAAATAAAAAATACTGCTTAAATTTCACATATATTTTTTAGTCTTTAAAAATATTAAAAAGTACACTTTAAATTTTAATCTTTTGTTTTCATCCATATAGTTGACCTTCAATATAAAGGCTTGAAATGTATATACTATTTTGCCCCTTGCTTGGTCCACTTGGTCTTAGTAATTGTCCCATCCCAATATGTAGAGATCTCTATCAGTCTTTTTCAGAGTTGCACTGTATGCAACTTGAATGAATGAATGAATCATAAATGATCTAACTGACCTTTTAACACAAAGTTTAGGACAAAGACAGAAAAATGACCCATATGCTATCACGCTACAAGAATACACACACACACACACACACACACACTCCATTGGCAAATACATAAATAAAAGCAAATCAAATCATCCTGACAAGAGAGAAATTACTGAAATTATTCTCTTAAAGCCCAATCTTGGCAATCCTATATAATTTTCCCTGATTTATTCTTTCCATACATCATTGTTTTCATAATTAAAAAAGTTTCAAATTAGGTTTTTACCCTAAAAGTTTAAAAATACTAATTCAAAAGGAAATGTGCACTCCCATGTTTATTGCAGCATTATTTAAATAGCTAAACTGCCCAAAAACACATGAGTGGATCACAGTGAAAAATTAATCAGCAATCAAAAATGATAAACTCAAGCCATTTGTGGCAACATGGATGGAGTTGGAAGGGATAATGCTAAGTGAAAATAAGTCAGGAGGAGAAAGATAAATACCAGATGGTGTCATTTATATGTGGGATATAGAGAAACCAAACTAAGCATCAGATAAAGACAAGCTTAAAAATTAACCCTTAAAAACTGACTAGAGAACTGAAGTATCTAGATGGGATAGGGGTGGGGAGGGGTAAGAACAGAGAGGGAAGGGAGCACTAAGCACTATGGTGGTGAATTATGGGTGATTTGGCACACCACAGTGGTGATGAGGTGGCATCCTATACTTACAAACAATAATGTAAGCCAAACCTCAATTTTAAATAATTAAATTTTAAAAATCTCAAATTAATTTTTCAAAGTTTGAATACCTGCTTCTAAATATACTACACAAATGATACAAGAAATAAGATTTAGCTTGATATTTTCTTGTGGCTCAAAAGAACTAGATTATGATAACAGACCAGTATTAGGTAGTTTCATTTCATTCTAAGTCCAGGAGGTTGAAAAGTCACAGCCAACAGGACCCCAGCAATTAGAGGCTCCTCACCACCACCATCCACCTCTCCTCTCCTATCAGGAATATGTGTTTTGCTTGCCTACCAACTTCCAGAAGCTTTCTAAGCACATATCTCTGAGATCAGATGTATTGCTAAGACAATCATCTAGGTAGTACCTGTAATTCAATCCAGTTAAAGCCAGTATATAAACTTAAGATGGGGCAGAGGGGAAGGGAGGCACAGAATACTATTTGTCTTGCAGCCACCCAAGACAAAGCCTCCATGTGAGTTGTCTTGGTTATTAAAATTGCCACCTACATAAAGAAAGAAAAGACACAGCCAATGTTTAGCTAACCAACTGGAAAACTATTATAGCAGTAAAATGTATATTCTCATGAAGAATTTCAAGGCTTTTAATGCCAATAGCTCCACAAATCCTGATAAAATCTGTTGCTGGAAGTCTTTCCTAGGATTTGTGAACATGTAGTCAGTAGTAAATTCTGCCAAATATTAGTGCACACTCTTATGTCATTGGGTTCAGCATCTCTGATTGGGTTTCTTTCCAAAAACAAAGCAGTAACTAACAATGACTTATGTTGCCCATCCAATGGAAAAGAGTGTGCAGAGTCAAATTGCAGTAGAATGACAGAGATCTTGATCTGAATGCTTGCCTCCTTGCAGAGTGCTCCCAAATCTGGTTGGTGCTCTCTCCAACCTGGAATGGTGCACACAAATGGAAGATTTACTTTCCCCAAGAATTTCCATTCAGCTAAGTTCCATATCCCAATTACACCCCCGCCCCCCACAGTCGATGTGGGCTTTGTCCTCTCTGGAGCCTTGACCTCATGTCATGTCACAGAAAGGGGAGCACTGAGCTGTCTCCACCAACCTTCCAGGTTTTATCTCCTTGACATACCCCAGGACACAGTGGGTTTCAGACATTCCCAACTTAAGAAAGAAAAGCCAAATCACATGTTAACTTTGGAGTTATGAATCTGCTAGAAAATAGGGGGCCTGGAATAGCTGTCTGCTTAAAAATACTGGTCAAAACCACGATGAGACTTTTTTAAAAAAATAAGAGGTTACGCAAAGTTCTGGCTCCTTTTGTCTCCCAGCTGCTGTCTCACAGCCCCCTGCACTATTCCAAGGGCCGGAAAGGCTTCTATACACAGGCTCATTTGTGGTCAACATAAAGTAGACTGTTGTCTTGTGCCCACTCCCTTTGCTTTGTTAAAAATAACGTTAATACACATTCATTGCAGAAAATCTGGAAAATACAGAAACACATAAAGAAAATAAAAATTACCCACAGGCCCACCACTCCACTAACTTTTGAACTGCTGATCTAAAAGCAAACACAGAGATCAAAAGGACAGATTAATGCTCCCAAAGTTTTCTGGTTCTTTTTTACATAGTTCATACCCAAATATTTATTTAGCTGAGGAACTGGAAGTAAAATGACTAAGCAAAAAACTGCCTTTGAATCACAACGTCTTAGAGACAGAATAGACAATATCAGATTCTACCCAGGAATTGCCTTCATGCTACCTTCTAAGAGCAAGTAAGTCTGATTCAGTTCAATGCTTCCAGAAATACATTTCTAGATAGTTGGCTCCACTATAGGAAGTTCTGTTTGCCAAGAAGTCAGCCTACCTGATGGCCTCCTACTCATCAGTCTTAATCAGTACTCTGGAACAACATGGAATCAGTCTAACCCACTCTTTGTGTTATCTTGAACATCAACCACTGAATCTTCCTAACTATTCTGATCTCACAAATAAACTATTCTAGACATTCTATCTGGATAAACTCAAGTAAACTATTCTGAACATTTGATCTGGATAAACACTTATTTTGTGCAAAGCATGGTATCCAGAACTGAATAGAGAACTCTAATTTTACTGAATAACATGGAGATGGCATGTCAATTTTTGTGATAATGACAATGAATATCTGCTGATATTAATCACACTGTCAAATGCACTTCTAAAGCATTTTCTAATTATAGCAATAATTAACTCAACCTTATTAGCTCCACCCCACACTGCAGATATTGGCAGCAACGTCAGCTAAAATCATCCTATTCCACCAGCCCTGAGGACACTTTAGACGAGGTTAGTGCCTCCTTATATGCTATGATAGAGAATCTGTATGTCAGCTTGGAATTCTACTACATGTCATAGCCATTCTCACCAACAAATAGTAATGCCAATAAATTAAATACTTAAATATGTGAGACAAAACTTTCACATTTTAGAAGACACTATAAAAGATCATTGCAAACTTTAGTTGTAAGAAAGTTATCATATAAGATAGAGGGAAAAATTAGCCATTAAAAAATGAATGAATTTACATTAAATCAACCCCACTGGTGAAGGGGGCATACTATGGGCATCAGTTCCCCCAGGTCATACACACATGAGTGCTATGGGGGTTCTCAAGGAAGACTGGAAGCAGGAGGCACAGGGTCTCAGGCAGCCCACGGAAGGGTGTGCCTGCACAAGGCTGACCACGCTCGTGTGGAAGGGTCACTGCCTGGAGAAGAGGTTGGACTGAAAGGACATAAAGTGAGGTGCAAGTCACCACATGAGTTGATTTTGCTAAAGCACAATTCATTTTTAAAGTATTGTTTTAACTTAACTATATACTATTTGGGTAATTCCAATATCCTAAATTGTAGTTTCTACTGAAATTCACTCATAGTGATTATTTTTCTTATGGGCTTAAAACTTTGTTTCTAAGTTCTATCTGGTTACTCTTTTTCCATGACAAATTGGGGGGCCTACACTAAGTGTGCTTACCATGGAGAAGAATTACGCTTGTTTCTTTTAGACACAATAAGGTACTACTGGTTGTGGACAATTTCATCCCCTTCAGAAAGTTCTTGGTAAATCCTAGAGACTTTGGTGGTCCATTTACCCACCTTATCTTTATCCAAGACAAAGTTTCCCAATAACACTAATATAGGCATGGATCTTTAAGGAAAAAGTATTTTTGAGTTTGTTTGTGTCTATATTTTCAGCATAAATTTTTATGTTTGTTTCTAGGTGGCAGCTTCTTTAGTATTTTCCTGAATTTCCTGCAAGGTCAGAAATCCAATTAAGAGTTGTTTTTATGTAGATCACATTGTCTTTCTCTTTGGAAGGTCCTTCACAGTACCTGATCCACCTCACTGGCAGATCCAAAGCCCTGAGTACCCAATTTTAGGTAGAACCTGGTAACTGAAGTTTGACTGACTCTCATTACAATAACTGCTTTCCTTTGCGTGAAACCTACCATGCTTGCTGGCAGCCATTCCTGCTTCTTTCCATCACTTAAGTCGCTTAATTCCTTCAGTGCAGGATTTTAGAAGAATCTTACAAATGGTCCAAGAAATTAAAAAAAGTAAAAGACTGACATTGAGTGACATTTTAACTCTCCTGAAACTACAACTCTTCCTTTGCTGTTTTTATTCTAAAAGCAAAAAGCAAATGAGCCAAGTCGTTATAACTTGTGCCCAATCTAATTAAATTATATCACAAGATAAGAACAGAGAGAAAGCTGAGTACAATGCTAATGTGAAACAATTGAGAATTTAGTTAGCAAATTCTAAAATATTTTAAAATTCTGTTTTCACTTTGCAACTCTGGCTTATAGCCAGACAGAGAGAAATGAAAGCCATTTTGCTATTCAAACGCAAGCATAGCCCATATCAACTTTAAATTGAATGACTACAATAAGCTACTATGATTTTCCTGCTTTACTCTAATTCTAAAATGTAAAATATTCTCCCTGTCTCTCTTATGTCTAACCCACAGCAAATAAAGCCTTAGCATTTGTAGTCAGAAAAACACAATACGCCATGATACATTTTCTGTTTCCCTTCACATGTAAACCAAACTGTGCATTTAAAGTTCTGGCTCCATTTAGGATGCTAAAGACATGTTAAGATCCAACGTTTTCTTTCCCTCCATTGACATTTGAAAGCATTCTTTGCCAGCTTTTATTCAATCAACTCTTGTAGAGTTTCCAATTATATTTTGATAGTAGCTATTCTAAAACAAAAAAAGGATACAGTGAATAATAGGGTCAGAATCAGATGTCCTTGCAGTTTTATATATTTGGGTGCTGCTGTGTTCGGTGCATAAATATCCATGAGAGATACATCTTCTTCAGGGATTCTCCCTTTGATTGCTTTACAGAGCCCCAGATGAGAGTGGAAAACATTTTATTCAAAGTGTCTCTAATTATGACTTATGCCACTTTCCCAGTTTTGCATTAAGTCGTGAAGTATTCATAATTTTACCTCTCAATATATCGGCTTCTCTTGAGATGAGGCAGAAAGTTCATATTTTTTAAAAAAAAAATTGCTTTGTGCCAAATAGACGTAATTGCAGTTGACCCTCAACATAAAGAAAATTGGATAAAATAAGGTCCTCCCTGGTGGCATAGGGGTCAAGTCTCAGTGCTATCAAACTATGACCACTGCAGCCTGAATTCAATCTCCAGCCAGGGAGCAAAACCCATATATGGCACAACAGACCTCTCCTATCTACCCCCCTGTCCCCCCTCAGTAGTGTGTTTCAATAGATCTGCCTATTCTGGTCCCCACTCTGTCTCTGGTGAATCCCCGCACCTCTGGACTACACTCCAGTTCTTCTTATTTATGCATGCATGCATAAATAAATAAATCTTTAAGAAAAGTTGAATAATTTTAAGGATCTACTTAAACATCAGGAGAAACTATCAAGATAGTGAAGGATATTGGAAATAAGAAATTATAGGAGCCTGGACAGGTGAATCTGAGATTTTAGACCATTTCATACCTAGAAATATTTCCTGATTCTAGTTGGGGGAAATAAGCTAAACTTTTAGTAAGCTCTTTAAAACAAGGATCAAACATTAGAGTCAGGACCATGGAAAGGCTGCTTTTGTTTGGTTAAACTTTAAGATGAACTAGAAGTACAGAGTTCTCTATAGTGTCTGAATTACAGCTTTAAATCATGAAACCTTTGAAATGACTGAGTGAATCCCAGATTGTCAGTACTGCCCAAGAACTGGGGAAAGCAAAAATAAATCCTCTCTGAAGGAAGGTAACACCACCTTAAGCCTTAAATTATTTCAAAATAAATTTCTGGCACACAAGGCAAACTAACCAGTCACACTACGAAAAAATAACACATTCAAGAAAATAGGTAGGGGCCTCCCTGGTGGCGCAGTGGTTAAGCGCTGCGCTGTGGAGCTATCGGCAATGGTGACCCAAGTTTGACACCCGGCCCCAGAGATTCCCACATGGTGCAGCAGATATCTGCTGCCTTGCCCACTGCTCCCCTCAGCAGTGTATTTCCATCGATCTGCCTGTTCTGCTCCCCACTCTGTCTTTGATGAACCCTCTTGCCACCCCATGCCTCTGGACTATACCCCAGCTTGTATACATAAATAAATCTTTAAAAAAAAAAAAATAGGTGTTGATTATCACTACAATGGTAATTATAACATATCAATGAATCAAAACAATCTGTTGTACACCTTAAATTTGCACAATGTTATTCAAATATATTTCTTTTTTAAGATAAATTTTATTACATACAAAATAATTTCTTTTTTTTTTTTTAAAGATTTATTTTTTATTTATACATACAAGCTGGGGTACAGGCCAGAGGTGTGGGGCGGCGAGAGGGTTCACCAGAGACAGAGCGGGTAGCAGAACAGGCAGATCAGAAATACACTGCTGAGGGGAGCAGCGGGTGAGGCAGGAGAGGTCTGCCGCACCATGTGGGATTCTCCCCGGCCGGGCGTCGAACTCGCGT